>NW_019379689.1:640905-665624 GCF_000648655.2 Copidosoma floridanum
GAGAAATGTTTCTTACAAATTTTTTAATAGAATTGACGTTTTTGAGAAAAAAATTCATGAATTATAAAAAATCTTCTTACAAAGAATAATGTGACTATGTTATTATGTCCTAGTTAAAAGGAAAGAGTCAAATAACTCGTAATTTTGATAACCTCTAATACTGCGTAATGCTCGTTACTTCAGAGTCAGTGGAATACCTCAAAATTTTTAACTTCTTATCAGGAATCACTATGAATGCATGTGCTTTAGATACATCTGTTACTGTTGGAGCTGGAAAAAATCTTTTAGCCAGATGTCTTTGAGTCTTTTTATGCTGCTTCGTACGATAGTAATAAAAATTTGTACAGTTAAATTTTTTCCCTACCCACTCAAATAGCGATGTTGGTGTAAGCATTGCTTTTGTTCAATCAATTCACATGCACCCTTACTGTGTGTAGTAGCATGAAAATGCCATTTAGCTTTTATGCAAAAACTTTTTTCATGGCTTACACGATAACTCATTTGATACGTGTTTTTGTAATGCTGCTTTCCTCCATCACTAATATATATATTATTTCCTCCATCACTAATATATACATATATATGATTTTATTGAGCTGTAGGAGAAACTTCTTTATTTCAGTCATTATCTGTTGCTGCGTTACATATACTGCAGTGGCATGATGTTTAAGACATTTCGATAGTAGAATAAAACTTTTATAAGTGAAAGTATTTTTTTTTATAACAAATAACAACTGGATGAACGGCGCACTGAGCATTATTGTAGTGAACCCCAAAGATGCATCTTGTGAAACGTACGCATAATTATCCGAAAAGCCTGTGTGTATTACTACCTCACCTTCGTTTAAGTTATTCTTCAGATCAAATGTATATTTTGACTGCTCTTTAGAAATAAAGTGATGTGATACAATTTTTAATTTAGCTAATTCATAAACAACGAACGCAGGATTATAACACAAAATAATCTTGAAAGAGTCTGTGAAAGAAGATATAGAACTAGTGGAGTCCCGAACGAATCAAGATGTTTGCTGCATCTATCGTTGACTCAAAATTTTGGTGCAGTACACAAATACATTCACTACGAGTACTGCTAGCGCCAGCTACTACACACCATTTCGACCGAAGTTTACAAATTTACTAAGACCTACTGCAAATGTAAGATTTTGATCTTTAAACTGAGTATGAAGGACCTTTATATGAGACAACAATAATCTCTCATGCATTTTCATTTTAGTATTATGACAGTAACTGAGACAACATACTTTTTACTGGGCATAACTCAGCTACTTATATCACTCTCATAGAAATCTGTGATTTGTTTCACTGCATCATCAGGTACCATTTTTCCAGTTTTCATCTGGGGGAGGCTAAAACATCATTAAGTTTTCGCAGCTCTTTGGGTTTTCAAACACTTCTCCTAACATTCTTCTGCTGTCTATCGAACACGCCAGCTAATTAAAGCAACAGTTATAATCGTTACACGAAGAGGAACATTCATTGGTAGACTTAAAAACTTGTCTTTCAAACTTTGTAACATTTCTTCTAGTACGGTTTCTCTTGATAGACAATTTTTTTCGGTTGGTGAGGGTCTCTTAACATCTGAATTTTTTGAAATTGAAGAAAGAAAGTCGTCTAACGTAATATCTATGCTTTTAGTGTAGTAGAATTAGTTTTTTGGCTCACAAAATTCTGACTAACTTGAAAAAAAATATGGTGATAGTATAAATACATAGGAACAAATTGACATAGAATTTAACAAGTAGAGATGTCAGCAAAAGCTCCCAAAAAAATGTCAAAAACGGCCAAAATATGTTTTTCGCATCTAGAAGACAAGCGAAGAATTGTACAAAAAAAAAGTTTTAGTAAAAAAAGATGCGAAATTTTATTACAAACAAAATGAGCCGCGTTTAGTTTTAATCGGTTGAGCCGTTTTTTCGCAAATCGCAAAAAACTGCCATTTTGAGTCATTTTTTAAATACTTAATAACTTACATTCCATATAACTTTAAAAGCTGAAATTTTAACACAAGGTAGATATGATAACTCTTAACATACATACCAAGTTTCAGCAAGATCGGTTGTAAACTTTTCGCGAACCGCAACAAAAATCGAAGAAAGATCCTTTCGAAGAATGGCCGTAAAAAAGTTGTTAGCCAACATAGGTACATTTTTCAAATGTATTTCTCTTTGTCTAAGTTAACTCTTAAAGTACCTAAAACGCCGTTAATTTTTGTCGATTACAAGTATCTTCAAGATCGATCGCAAAAACGGTCTTTTTGCTTCCCGGCTAGTAGAATCGGCGTCTTGGCGAGCTGCCACTGGAGGCCACGCCCAGTTTCCCTGATGCATGCTCCGGAGGTTTTGAGCGAGCGCGTTCCAAACGAAAAAGTGCATAAAAAGTAATGATATCTCGGTAACCAAATGAGATAAATGGATGATTTTTTTGTAAATTGGGGTAGCTAGTTAAAATATTACGATTGCGCATATTTATAAGTTTCTGCAAATAAAAGGAGGACCTATTAGATTGAGATTAATAGATTTTTATTTCCTACCGTTCCTGTTTTTCCTTTTTTTTAACGTGCCAATGTTGTTGGATACTGATCAGAATAATCAAATATCATGTAAGTAACTAATCTAATTATTAACAATAATTAGTAAAGTAACTATTGTAAAAAAAAAAATTTTATTTTTTTTAAATATTTTGATTAGTAAAAATGTGAATTTTTTTTAATGTTATCGTATTTTTTATTATTATTAAACAATATAAGAAATATGTGTAATAATAATTTTTTCTTTTCACTTGTTTTACATATTACAACGAGTTATTTTGCGCCTATTACAGTCGCACAAAAAAACGATATTCCAAGTGCAATTTTAAAATAAACAAAATATACAACTACATCGTTGAATAACAATAAAAAGTACGATAACAACTACAACAAAAAATACACATTTTTACTGATAGAAAACTTTTTTTTAAAAAAATTAATAGTTTGTTTAATAATTATTGTTAATAATTAGATTAGTTACATACATGATATTTGATTGTTCTGAACAGTATCCAACAACATTGTCACGTTCAAAAAAGGAAAAGCAGGAACGGTAGGAAATAGAAATCTATTAATTTCAATTTAATAGGTCCTCTTTTTATTTGCAGAAAGTTATAAATATGCGCAATCGTAATATTATAACGAGCTATCCCAATTTACAAAAAAATCATCCATTCATCTCATTTAGTTACCGAGATATCGTTACTTTTTATGCACCTTTTCGTTTGGAACGCGCTCGCTCACAACCTCCGGAGCATGCATCAGGAAAAGTGGGCGTGGCCCCCCTGGCAGCTCGCCAAGCCACCGATTCTACTAGCCGGGTAGCAAAAAGACCGTTTTTTGCGATCGATATTTAAGATACTTGTAATCGATAAAAATAAACGGCGTTTTAGGTACTTTAAGAGTAAACTTAGACAAAGAGAAATACATTTGAAAAATGTACCTGTATTGGCTACCAACTTTTTTACGGCCATTTTTCGAAAGGACCTTTTTTCGATTTTTGCTGCGGTTCGCGGAAAGTTTACAACCGATCTTGCTGAAATTTGGTGTGTATGTTGAGAGTTATCATATTTACCCTGTGTAAAAATTTCAGCTTTTAAAATTATATAGAACGTAAGTTAATAAGTATTTTAAAAATGACTCAAAATGGCAGTTTTTTGCGATTTGCGAAAAAACGGCTCAACCGATTAAAAGTAAACGCGGCTCATTTTGTTGGTATTTAAATTTTGCATCTTTTATTACTAAAACTTTTTTTTTGTACGATTCTTCGCCTGTCTTTTGGACGCAAAAAACATATTTTAACCATTTTTGACATTTTTTTGGGGGCTTTTGCTGACATCTCTACTTTTTAAATTCTATGTCAATTTTTCACAATGTATTTATACTATTACTATATTTTTTTTCAAGCAAGCCAGAATTTTGTAAATATTGATAAGATTTTAAGCTAATTCTACCATACCAAATGTACTTCTTCAGATTTATTTAATAATTGTTGATTTTTGTAATATAATTTACTATAACCTTGACAGATTTTAGCATGCAAAGGTATATTCGGGGATACATCATGCATACTTTTAGAAATATTTCTTAAATCTCTGCCTACATGACCTTCAATATTATAGAGATTTATACATCTGTCAGTATGGACTGCATCTTGAGTTTTGAATATGATTCTGACTGTATACTGCTTTAAATATCAATAAGAGCACACTGAGAGATAAGTGGAACGCCCTCTGTCTTTCAAGTGGCGCGTCTGAGCTACCACGTACGTTGGGACGAAAGACCACCCAGGGTGGGACGCCAGGCGCTCCACTCTTGCAGCACAAGCAATGTGCCACAAGTATGGTGCTATTAACGTGCTATTGACGAGTACGTTAGATGTACCCACAGTAGCTCGTGTGCCGAGCGTCGATATCATATATTATATTTATACGATATCGTATAATATATTATAATGCCTACTCGACGCGCCTATGTGTATGTAACGCGCATGTGTGCATACATATATAAATGTATATATGTATATGTTTATTATTCGCTTTAAAATATATAAAAAATAATACGGTATGTTTTAAGGTTGATCAATTTATTCGAGGAGTAACCTATTCTGTATTATTATTTGCCACTTATTACGTTATTATAAATGACACTGGTATCTTATACATTATAATAATTTACAATCTAGTTTTATATAAACTAAATATCATAAAAATTAAAAATTAAAACTTATTTTTTATAATAGTTTGTTTGAATAAAAATTTTTATTTTACAGTTTGGAGAGATAATTTTTTTTTATAAAATACAGTTATAGGGTTAATATGTATAAAAGTTTTTGGAAATAATATAAAACATTTTGAATTTTCGTTACTTTCAAAATCATTTTTTTTAATCGACACCCTTCCAGCTTTTTTTTGCTTTTGTTTTCGATTTCTGAGACTAAAAAATATATTACAAAAAAGATGAACTATTCAGGATCTTCATAAATACGTATATATACATATATACTTATAATGTACATGCGGCTGTAGTTGTTATTTTTGTGACAGAGTAACGCACAGGTAGCACCTATACAGTAAATAGTATATACGGATATGTCCAGTACTGATGTGCTATGTATCATGTACATACATTATTATATATAAGATACAAGTAACTTATCTAATAGATAGTATAAATAGCTTGTGTCGTGGACATATACCGTACCACGAACCGGAACAGACCACGCACTAGATACCGGGACAACTGCTGTACTGTATAGATAGTACTGCTGCTGTACTACGGTGGTCCGCCTAGCGTTCAAAGTGGCTCGCCAGCTGTCCCACTGCCTGGGTCGGTAGATGTACGTCACATTAGGACTCTATCCGACCGTGCGAGGACAGAGGGCGTTCCACTAATTTCTCAGTGCAGCCTGTGGAGGAGAAAAATAATGTTTGAACTCATAAAACTGACTTTTGATTGGCATCTGAACAATGAAATTTGTTTCAAATTTTACAGACCTGCAATAGAAAAATTTTTAAGGTTATTATACAATTTAAAAAAATTTGACTGCTACTGTACTTATAAACATTTCAGTATCAATTGTCTGTAATAACAAAGATTAAATGGCACAAATGCAACGGAAACACCTAAAAAGTATTTAGTTTTTTATAAGTTATAAACTGTTTTAATCAGTGTTTTTTTTAGTCTGCATTAATTCTGATTACTGGTTAATAATACGCTACACTTATTGACTAAACTCACTGCAACATTCGGACTTTCACACGTATTTGATGGAAAGCTGTACAATAAACATAATACGTGTGAGCGTTTCTTTATCAACGTTTGTTTGTATAGCTAGCTTGTTTTTGAGAGTAGCGTGGTATCAGTTCAGGTACATAGTTGGTACGCAAAAAACTTTTTTTATAATGTAGAGAGTATAATAAAGTTTGATACAAATAATCCTTCAATTTGGGCCGATTTTATTTTAAATAATTGAATAATACTTCATCATAAGATACAAGTTCAGTAATACTTTAGACTGTAATGAGAAAAAAGTGTTACTTTTATTGAATTAATGTACAGTACTTTCATTTCAAAAATAATACATAAAACAAAATTTATATTGTCACTTATCTTATTACAGTCATTGATGTTCAAACCAGCAAATAAACTTTTATGGCAGTTTATACAGATTAGATATGGATTTTATTGTCTCACGGACCTATAATTTTAATCGATCAAGATTTTTTAACGTCATAATCATAAACAAATTATTTGTTTACTTGTCTTAATGAACGATTAGAATGTTTTAGCAAAAAAAATATGGTTTACAGCTGCTTTTGCAGGTTGAAACTGAAATATGGCCTTGAAAAAAAAGCTTATACTTAACCTTACTTAAACAACTAACAAAATATGTACTACCATAATTTTTTACCTTGTAATATGATAAGTTTTCAAGATATTTGCCGATTTGTAAAATTTTTTCGAACTTAACGAACATTTAGAGTCATACATTCAGAAATTTTGAGGGTCATGTTTGGTGTCCAAAAGGTCGTAGGATTGGCATAAGAGTCTAAGAACTGTGAGAGACTATGTCCAAAGCACTAACAAGTTTATAAACTTTAAGTAATGGATCTATTTTATCAAAGGTTATCGCCACTGGATTACAGAATTTTTTAATTATATTAGGTGTTCTAGAGTTCATGGATTTGGCTTGAGAATCCGGGGAGTTGAATAGCTCATATTTAAAATAGTAACGAATTTATAGACTTCATTTTGAAAAGCTGTTGGTTTTAAAGATTTGAGTTACAAAGTTGTGGGATTTTTCAGGGTTATGTTAGATGTTCAAGAGGTCGTGCGATTAGTTTAAGAGTCGAGAGACTTTGAGAACTCATGTATAAAGTAGTAACGAGTTTTCAGATTTATATTCAAAAAGCTATTAATTGTAAGAGTTTGCATTATAGAGTTGTGGGGATTTTTCAGGTTATGTTAGGTGTCTGACCAAACAATCTCTTAGAATTAAATCTTGAAAACAGCTAACATAACATATGCAATTAATTACATAATGAAATAAAACCATGACACTTTTAACAACTTGTGTTTTTTTTATAGATAAGGACAATTATTTAAAGTTATGGAGTAAATACGAGCTAATGGAAAATTCCTGAGCTCGAATTCGTTAGTGACTCAGAATATGAGGGGTAAGATTGGTCTGGTTTTTGCGTTTTTTTTTTTTGGGTGCTGTGTAATTCATAAATTATTTTCTTAAAATCGGCAACTTTATTAAAAAATTATCAGGAGACGTTTTTTTCCTAGAATTTTATGCAGAATATTATAGAATTTTTTTCATTTAAATTTCGTTTATTTTTAAAAAATTGGCTACCATATGGGATCCACCAGTTCAAATTTCTTGACAACTGATACTAGATTTATCACAAGCGACCTCCTTTCATAAGAGTATTTCACAAATCTGTCTTACATGCCAATTGTGAATTTTTTCCTGTATAAGACCAAAATCTGAAGTTTCATCAAGCTAGAAAATTTTTGAAAATTAGTGAATTTTTTTCTTAAAAACGGCAAAAACGAAGCAAAAAATTGTCTTAACTGGTATGGAAACATAATTGTTATGGCTTCTTCAAAAATATTGTCAATTTCAGAATCATGTTCTATTAAACCCATTGCAATTGCAGTATCCCTGAAATTTTTATATGTTATTCCATTATGTTTTTTGACGTCTTCAAACGGTGTAGCCCCATGTAATTTATTAAAAATAAGTTTTTTAAATTTGAAAAATGAAAAAGTTAAGAATAAATAAGAATAAATACACAAAAATTGTAAAAATGTATTTCTCATAAAATATACAAAAGTTGGGGGATTGGCGCGCAGTGCGCGAAGGGGGGCGTGAGCCCCACTTACATATATATTCTTATATTATATAGTGATTTTAGAGGGTCATTACACCTAACCTCCCCTCCACCCCTTCTCAGAAGCCTCCCAGTCCCCCCTCAGCCCCTTCTCTACATAATGTGAAATTTCAACAGTTTTTATGTAATTTTTTTATGACCTTGCTTGTAGTCCTACTTCCGACGAAAAGGTAAAACTCATATTTATTGAAATATGTCAAATAATAAGCATGATCATAAAACAATATTAGAATAACAATTTAATTGATTAAATACATTAATTTATTGTTTAAACGAACTATGCAAGAATATTTCGGCCAATTTAATAATTTTCCTAATGTAAAGAAATTAAATTTTTTTTATTTTCTTCTGGAAGTAGTACTAATGCAATGCTAGTCCATACCATTGACAAAATTTTTTTTCTTTGTAATATCATGTAATAAATTTATGTTTTATATAAAACGTTATTTCCTAATCTTTCAGGACCGCGTATAAAATAAGTCTTCTCAACGTTTTTACATACAATTTCAAAAATATTTTTTTGTTCTCTGTTTAGCTAAGCATACATCGAATCGAACGTATATTTACAGAATGCAACTTCCTCAGCGTCATTGTTTTGTAGGTTATTTTTTAACGGTATAGGTAAATTAAATTATTTTAATGATTTATCTTCAAGTTCAAAAATTTTGTTGACGTGCAGAAGAGCATAATTTCCTTTATTATGGATAAAATCTTCACAAAAAAAGTTTTTAAGCTCGCAGGAAAGTGATGATATTGCGAAAAACGAACATGGATAGCTGTAAGTAACATACTATTTCTCTTTTGCTAATTAACACGATCAAGAGCTATATGAAAAGTGATTTGTGGGCATTCAAATTATCATCGGCAGAAAAAGTTGAAATATTTCATCAACGAAGCATAATGCATTATGAATAATGTATTTCTTTTAATATTTTATAGCTCTTTATTTAGAAAATTCGACAAGAGAACCCCTAAATCACTCCAACAACCCCCCGTTAACCCTCACCGCTCACTGGTCTCTAAAAATTAAGGGAAAATTCTATCACTTACTTCCTTATTTTGTCTTTCTTATTTTGGCTTAGCTGACTTTTTATCTAAACTCCGACTACACCTACAGGACTCTACAGTTCCCAGGAGACTCCTACTCACCTCCCACCTCCCCAGCAGATTTTTTTTACCCCCGCTGCCCCTCCTCACAGACCCCAATACCAATTTTGTGAAATCTAACTAAAACCTTACTAACCACCATGGATCCTGGCACATACCCACACACATATTCGTATACATATGATTTTGTTTTAGTATTTATTTTATTTGTGAACTACGACAAGACATAAATTTTTTTAATAAACTAGTACATACATGTATAAATAATAGTGGACATTATTTTCTGGTAATGTATATATGGGGAGAATCACGTCAACTGTCCCAGCGCCGTGGTGGACGGCCCGCGCGGGCGTCAAACACGACGTTTTCAACTCGTCGTTTCGGTGTCAAAACTTTGATAAAAAAATTATCTAAAAACATATTCTTACGTATTTTTTCCTCAGCTTTCCAGTGGTGGCATCAGTTTTTCAAAAATTTGCTCCCATAACCTCGAAAAATGCACTTGTTTGAAAAACACGTTTTATCTCCATGATCTTCAACTTTTGGAATTTTTTTGATAGTCTAGATCGAAAGATGAGACATTTTTACGTAGATATGAGACATTTTTACAACGCAAACACAAGCGTTTACGACGTGGCCACACACATATGCAGTGAGCACATCTACATGCCCGACGTACTCAAACCTACCCACGTATTCAGCTGTACCGGTTGACCCCACACGTCCAGCCTGGTTGAGGGGGAGTCTCCCACCCCCAGCGGAAAGTCATTATGACAGTCGGGGTCAGGCAGATCGTACGTCGACTCCGGATGCCGTGACTTAAGACAAATTGTACGGCGATGGAACGGCAAGTTCAAGTAGGAAAGTCAGGACAATTTCGACACTTTCCTCACGTGCATTACCGAGTGCCGCCCGGCTCGGCTTTGACGGAAGTAGAGCTTTTCCTAGCTCTGCCGGAACTTATAAGCGGTATCGCAGCAATGTGATTCCACAGCGAATGCGACCAGTGGATCAGCTGGACTAATTTCGTAGCTGTGGGACAGGAATGGTGTAGATCAGGCGAAGCAGTGCAGCGCCGCTTAACCTCCAACGCGCAAATGTGCACCAAGTACACTGGTGAGCCCGTACAAAATTTCTTAACACAGATTAAGAATATCGTGCGGCGACTCCAACCTCCGTAGCCAATTGAACGTCAACTGGACCTGTTTCACAGAAACATGAGATCCAAGCTACAGGATTGAGCCCGACAAGACGAGGTGCGCGGCCTGGCGGAGCTGCTGCGAAGAGCCACTGAGGTTGAGCGCCTCCTATGGCTTAGAAATGCATTCCACGAAGAACCCCCACCTGAACACTTTTACCTGCCAGAACCGGCGTATAAGCTCAAGGCTAAGGCCTGTGAATGCGAGCTCGCAAGAGATAGCGTCCATCCACAGTGAACAAACTGCCCTTCGTCAGGCGATTAAGGAGCTGCCAAAGAAATTGGCTAATCCTCTTAAGATTCGATGTGAAGGACGAATACTCGGCGGAAATAATCGATCAGCTGACCAAGAAGAAGGCCAGAAAACCTGCTATTGACAAGGACATGGTGAAGCTGCTGCTTGAACTTCTTTACGTCGAGAAGCGTCGAATAGCCCCGGCTACATACGCCAATGAGCCAAAGCAGAGCTCCCACTCCTCAAACGGTCCCCGAAAACAGGGGCAACGATAACTCTTATTTCCTTCGCCCAAAGGGAAGGTCCACCCACCCCGTCCACTCTTATATGTGCATCAGGGGGTGAAGCGCTCCAAGGAGTGCCCAAGGCGCTCCGATCATTATAGATACCAGCGCATGGGCGGGGGCTGGGTCTACGAGTGACTCAGTCAAGGACCAGCCGAACCACGGTACACCAGCAGCCAAGGACGCACCGCCCCACCGAATTTGTTTTTTTATTATTTTATTCCCTTTTTTTTTCTTTTTTTATTCTTCTTGTAATNAGGGTAATATAGGGTCGTCGGTCACTGGGATTTCCAGCCTTCCGATGAACAACTCGGCTCGTGACGTCTGCCAGTGAATGACTGACTTGGTTTAATAGTGGCCGGCTTTCCATAGTCTTTTCGTCCACGAATCGTTTCCGGAAATGCCGCCCCACCGAATTTGTTTTTTTATTATTTTATTCCCTTTTTTTTTCTTTTTTTATTCTTCTTGTAATTCTCTTTTGACAATAAATAGTGCCCCTTTTTATTTTATACCCGTTAGTTTTTCTTACCCTCCATTTTCCTTTATACTTTTTATACTTTGTACTGATATATAGCCCTTCACATTGATATCGCACATATATTTAGTTGATAAGAAATAAGGTAAGTTACTTGACGTATCTAAAAATAATATTTTATCCACATATTTTACACCCACAGTAGTTCGGCTACTATTCTATCACTGAGTCAACTGATGAATCTTATTACGATATAAATAAGTTTGTATTCAGTATCTAGTCTTTTCTTTTTTTTTTCATAAGGGAGAATCTATCAAAAAAAGGAAAATGTTAGGTAACACGGGAAAAAACTACGTTTTTTTTTTTATAAACATTATAGGTATGTGTACATGAATAATTCAAAATTTTTTTTAAGATGTATTTTTGAGAAATAATTACTTGGTTCCATAACATAGCATAATTTATTTCAAATTGCTTTAAGGAGTTTTGATTTATTTGAATCGTTTTTCAAATATAATTTAGATATTGACTCTGACAAGAGCCTACATTACATGGTTAAATTAAATGACTGTTTTTCCACAATATGTCTGAAAAAATTTTGAAAAAATTCAGTCAAACATGCAATGTTTAAAAAAAAAATTTAATTTTGTTTTAGAATTACATAACATTATTATTTTTTGACCAAACCTCCTCATCATATGCATAAAATGTAATTCTCTATAACCGGTTTGTGTTTATTTGATAACTTATTAAGCTATCACAAAAAGTTAATTTGAGACTTTTTCGGAGTTTAAAATGAGTTAATCTTTTTTTAAGTTTGTTGACAAAATAAACATTGGCGTTACCAGCAAATCAGCTTTAATACTTGTTTGCGTATCTACCGAAAAATACAATAATTTGTACATATAACATACATACTGGAGTATTGTAATTTGTCTATATACGTTATTTTATACAAATGTTTGAATCAGATACTAGAAATTATATAGCAAACAAGACAATTATTTGAGGTAATATATTGTATTCTTTTCTTTGCAGTACATTTAGATTGTATATTGTAAAATAAAGCAGTGAAACTATTATAGTACCTAATCAATTATCTAAAGTCATTATCTTGAAGATACAGCTCCTTAAAATTTTATTGCATTTAGTTGACCAACTTTAAATTACCTATTTTATAATTCTAAACAACATGTATTGATGTATCGTGTTCACTTAAAGCTCACTACTTTAACATACTATTTACCGTATGACTGATTCGCTGATTAAACTTATGAACAGTTAGTTAAATGAATACAAATAATTTATGAAACAATAAGACAATCTTTTATTTTTATTATACATGAAGCATATAAATTTAACTTTGGTATGTGCTACCGGTTAATAAATACTTAATAACTAATAAGTAATTATAAAACTTCAATTTTAGGCTTTTCTGGAGTTTCAAATGAGTGAATCCTTATTTTAGTTTTTTAAAGAAAATAAAAGTCAGGATTGCTAGCTCGTGACTTTTAAGACTTCTTAGTGTGTTTACAAAAAAATACAAGAATCTAATCTCACCTCCACTGTTCAATAACTTTAATTTATGATTTTTCTATTTCATCAGTTTCTGTCTAAATAAAAATAAATTTAATTATAAATAAGCAATTTTTGAACTAAAGTACCTTATGAGACAGAAAATCTTAATAGTGTTTTAAATTATATTACGTTTAAATCTGTATATATTATACTAGCGGCCCCCCGTCTCGGCTTCGCCCGAGACATACTAAATGGAACACCGGAGTGTGTTGACATGTAATGTGAAACTTTTTCATTTAGAAATGTTACATTTATTTCTGACACTTCTTAGAATAAAAATCTTTTTATTAAAAACATATTTGTTAGCAATTCTTAAAGTTAATTTGGTCAAATAATAAACTGTAAGAATTAAAAAAACTATATAATTATGCTAAAAAGTACCGTGCGTTTCTTATGCTATAAAATAATTGTTGGCCATAAGGAGTGAATGATGTGCAGTTTCTCCCGTATAAGTTACGAAAAGGACTATTTTTTGAAACTGTTGAGATTGTAAACTCCAAAAAAATATATATTAAAAAAAATTTTTATTCTCTTATCTCACAACTTTATTACCAGAGCCACAAAGTCCTGTGGCTTAATCTCTACATTTTTTTTGCCACAAAAATACAAATATATTTTCTACTTATTTAAAAATCTAAATTTAGATCTTTAAAGATTCAAGAAATTACTGTGAGGGTAAAATGAAAAGCTGATCTCTCACGTAATGGATTCTTTATTTGTCGATTTTGACGCTGCGCTTCCAATCTCGATAAATTTTCTGCATCAGTTTCTCAACGCCTAAAATTGTATTCATTAGATACATTTGAAGTTTTCCTTCCAATTCACCCTCTTGCGACTTTTGGCATGCTTAAGACTTTTGTGACCCCTAAAGGCTATTTTCTGTCAACTTTGTTAAGTTCTAATATATTTGATGGCAAGGTAGTTCGACGTCCGATTGCCCTACAAAATACCGGTGAGCTTCGTAAGTAAACTCTTTCTTGACTAAAGTTTACAGCAATTGTGACTGCCTGGATACCTCAGGGTGATCTTCTCTGGCCTGCTGTTGAAGACCCAGACTCATTAGGAGAAAAATTACCAAGTCCGAAGCTTTGGGGTTAGTTGCAGTGCTCTTTCCCAACGTCTCCTGGTATAACGTGAAAGACGTTGGTGTCTAACGCACTTTTTTTTTCAGACTCACTTGTTTTAATGATCTAAGGTGGAGAGATTAGTAGAGATTGGTTCGTGATGCTTGCCCGTTGGAGACTCCCGTCGCCTCAAGTTTTTTTTTCTTCATAGCTATTAGGTTCGCCCAGCGCAGACCTTGGAGAGGATCGGTGATTCTTGGTTGAATGCTTGGAGTCAAGAGGGTAATATAGGGTCGTCGGTCACTGGGATTTCCAGCCTTCCGATGAACAACTCGGCTCGTGACGTCTGCCAGTGAATGACTGACTTGGTTTAATAGTGGCCGGCTTTCCATAGTCTTTTCGTCCACGAATCGTTTCCGGAAATGGTAGTAAAGATGTATTTGTTGGCAAGGTAGTTTAAGCTAAGGTGGCCCTTAAAAGAACCGATGAAATTGAATATTAAGTAATGAACGTAAATACTTATATTGGCCCTGAAAAAGGCCAGTGGTGAAATTTCGAGTTATTCCTTAATATTATTCTTGATGATGGAGAGCCAGCTGCTGGTAGCTTGACTCTTACCCTTAAAGTCTGTGTATGAAGACCGTACATGAGGGAGATGCGCCGCTGACCAAAATATATCTCGTCTTCAGGTCGTTCCCCACATAACGAACCGCTCATCGTTAATCGGGAAAGTGGGCCTGGAGAATACCTTCTCTGTAAGTATGCCGTTGGAACGACCATTAAAAAGTTGGCCGTTGTGGCTGCCCGTACTTTTTAAGGCTGTCTTCCCTGGCTTACATTTATAGTAAAAAATTCTCTGACGGCACCAGGCCAGATTGTGGTACAGCCACATAACTTTGAAGTGATGGGGCAGGATGTGCTCTGGCTATGCACGTCTCCTGGTATTCCGCCAGAGACGTCATTGGTTAGAATAAATTTTTTATTGGTGGCACTCATCAATCCTGGAGATTCTGGGTGAAAGTAGACCTAGATCACTTGCCCGTTTGAAAAGAGCGTCATCAGTAACTGGGATATTCAGCTGCACGACTATGATCTACATTCTCGATACAGCTCGATGAACTGTCAGAAGACGATTGTGTATACTTCTGCGATGCTCCGGCCTATTATAACCACACTCATTTAATTATGTTGCAGGTAGCTTCGATTTTATGTCGACGCCACCTAGCGAATCCTGCTGAACTAAAGTGAAAAGCTGGCGTATTTTTGCAAAACTTTGAGCTTATTTATTGCTATTGTTATTAAATTTTTCAAGATAAAAATCATACTTAAATTATGTAGGAAGTGTCAAGAATCGGTATGTAAAATTTCAGCAAAATCGGTTCAGTAGTTTTCGCGGTTTGCGATTACAACGGTTTTAGCGACTTTCCATTATACATTAGTAAGATACTTATTTTGGTGGGTATGTCTACACGCCCCTCCCACACCCTTTACTGAAAATGTCTTATTTTACTGTTTTGTAATACCCATCATAATGTAAAGAAAAAAATAAAATTTGTCGCAGGGTTAACTCTTTTATATTGGAAAACAAATTTTATTTCACCATAATTATACGTATATTTCTGTTGTCACCTAACATCCTTCAAAATAGTATGGTCTCATATATTTCTACTTGGAAAATCACGACTAATACTAACCTTTATAGAATCTTTATACCGAACAACTTCTTTATCTCCTTTTTCCACACCACCCAAGAGTTAAACAGACAGGCGCGCTGACTTTTTGTTTATTTGATGTTTTTGTTTATTTGACTTTTTTGATTATTCATTCATCAGTATGTAAATTTTTCATTTTAATACATTTAAGTATGCAACATAATATACTCATGTTTAATGCTTTAAAATTTATATAATGATGTAATAATAACAACCGTGGAAGTGCTAGCTAATCAGTTTTGTGCACAACTTTTAAAAAGGCAGTTTAAAGAAAAGTACTAAAATATGTGGCATTTACGTTCTTCTACTTATTGTACCAACATATTAACTATCTGTACATATATAGATAATATCGATATTAGTACACATTTGCCTACTTTTATCTTTATTTTTAGTAAATGGTCTTATTTCTCTTGGTGTTTTTAGTGAAATTTTGGATAAGGGTACTTTTCGTTGAAAGGTAGTAGAAAAAAAAAAAAAATTGAGAAATTTTTTTATTTTTTTAGTAAACTTTAAACGCTGGAAATGGAGGATTGGCGCACCAAGCCCACAGAATGCAAAATCTTACTAATATATACATACATACATACATACACACCCGTACATACATACTTAAAACTTTGTGACAGTAAATACACTCAATAAGATCGAAGTGATGTACTACAACGTTTGACAACATCTCGTTTAACATTAAAACGTAGTGGTTCAATGATTCCGGGGGCACTTTATTTCCATGTTAGAAGTTAGGTATGACCTACTTGAAGCGCCAAGCGCTCTAACAACATTGAACGCTATGAGCTCCACGGTGAAAGCGCAGAACCTCGGTGTTGGAAGCTCTCAGTTTCAAACATCAAACTTAAACAGTTCAAATACTTTGCACGCCATGTATCTCAGTATTTGACCTGTATATGTTAGTTCCATATTGAACTTAATAGTGATTTTGAACTTCGTTAGGAATAAGTTTAAAGTAATACGAATATTTAATTGTATAAAAGGAATATTAGTTTTTAAGAATAGATTATTAGGTATATTATAGTTATTTTAAAGTTATTAGTACTATGCATACGTACATTTCCTATATTATTTAGTGGTTTTAAACGGTCATTTTACACAACCCCCGTCACCCTTCCTTTACTCCTCGCATACCCTCTCGATCCCCTTTTAAGTAGGGTAAAATTCTATTGGTTTTCAAATTATTTTCATTGGATTATGTGTTTAGCCACCTCAGTCCTCCCTCTGCCCCCCTCTCACTGTTATATAACCCCATAACGAGATAACCCAATGAGCTTTCCTCACTATTTAAAAGAATTTCCTCAATTAACCCTTCCACTACATCTTTAAAAGAAGTAAAATTATGTGGGTTATCGTGTAATTTTTAGTTAAACTACTTTAAGTACCCTCCCCCCTCTTTAGCTTTCCTTACACTTTCCAAAAAAACCCGTATCAGTATCCTCAGAACTTCTAATCGCATTGTCTGAGCAATGCTTGAACATTTTTTCTACCCCTTTTCAAACATTTTCCACCACTTTCTTAGAAATTATTTTATTCATATAATTTGCTTACACATTCTTGCACCAAGCTTGAGGTAGTGCTACGGTGTGCTGGTTTGTTTCATCTTTGATTCTCAATAAGTTTATTAATTACATTATTTAATATCAACATAACAATTGTTAGAATCGGACTCAGGATAGTAAAATCATTGTGATAAAAATAAAAACTATTCTAATTTCCTATGATTAAAAAAGGAGTAAAGAACTTGAATAAAAGAAGAAATATAAGAAGAATTGCAATTACGTTGACACATTAAAAAAGTCGTACTTGGATAAGGAATGTAATGTGGTGTTTGACGGTTATTACATAGAGGCGATTGATAATCCTCCAAAATATACCATCGGCCACCCATTATCTGTTTCAGATTATGATTAAATTTATCGCGCATATGACACTTTAAAAATTTTAAAGTAAAAACGAAAAATCGTGGTTCGATTTGTTCATACTTAAATGCCAAAAATTACGCATTAAGCAAACACAGTTTTCAGAAGCGTAAAAAGTGTGTTTGGAGTAACCTGTCCTTGATTAGTTTTCAGCTTAACTTAAAACTGGTGCTCTGATCAAATCTTGAAATTGTTGGCATAAGTCTTTTCTGCATAGATTCAGTGAAATATCATGGAATAAAATTGAAAAAACTTTTTTTTTTGTATGGGTGTATGTAATCTTTCTTGATTTACTTTAAAAGAGAAATCTTTCAATTTGTATCAATCCAAAACCAAGCCTAAATTCCTAAATTTATTTTATTGTATAGACTATCCTAAAATTTATTAGATTGCATTTAAATACGAAAGATTTCATAACTATTGAAAACTTGATGTCTGTATTAAGAAAACTAAAATTAGCAGTAAACACAAACTCAAACGTGAGAAAACTTGAAACAGAAATAAATAAACAGAAACATAAGCCTAGACTATGTCATATTAATGAGAAAGTAACGTACGCCAAAAAGGTTTCGTCCGAAAAATCTATGTAGAAAGAAAACGTTTCCAGTTATTATAAAAGCAGCAGAAAAAAAACTTAATTTGATGATTAACTTAAATGTACTCGTTGATAATAAAATGGCCTTTGCACTGTATGATTCTAGAGCCAATGTACTATTAATAAACTTTTCGAAAAACAAATTGCACGAGGAATTACAATGAACAAACAAAATAAGTAGGATCAAACTAATACAAATATTGAATGGGCTAGTAGATGTGTATGAAAAAACAATGGTCGATTGAAAGATCTTTAAAATACACATACAACTTTTAATCACGATTACTAAAAGCGTTTTATTCGAGGATAATTTTTTGATCGGTTTGAATTGTATTATGAAGTTTCATTAATGTTATAAAGAAAATTAAGAAACCATTTAGAGGTTAAACTCAACTACTCAGAATGTAAATTTAAAAGTCAATCAGAGTGTAAAAATGACGCTTAAAAATAAAAGTGGAATAAATAATTGAAATGATCTTTCGGCAAAACATGATTGAATATTTGCTAAAGAGTAATTTGATATTAATACGGTTAAAAATTTTCATAAAAAAAAATTAACTAAAAACAAATACATTTTTTAGAAACGATATAAATGTTTTATTCGAGACAAGTTACAAATAAACATACAAACGGAAAATTTATTAAATGCAGGACTCATAAAAGAGTCGTACAGTTTATATTCTTCACCAGTCACTCTACTTTATAGAATAGGAGACAAAAAAATCACCATTGTGTACTGACTATTGTGAAATAAAATAATTATTACCGAAAGACAACCATTTTCTAGAACTGATGATCTCATGGTACGTATAGAAAAGTGTTTTAACTTTTTAAAATTAGACACAAATTCAGCTTCCTGGTCTACTTCCTTACGAGATAAAAATAAATATAAAACGGCTTAAGTGACTGATCATGGTCACGGGTAATAAAAGTTCTCACCTTTTGACTTAAAATCAGATGCAGCTGTACTTTAAAAAATTCTCTGAAGTTTGATTAGAAATAATAACCTAGACTTCTGTACAATCAACCACATCGATATTTTAATTGTTTGTAAAAATATTTAGATTATTTAGAGCATGCTTACAAAACATTGCAAGTCTTACAATAACATGGTGTAGAACTAATCCCAGAAAACTCTATTTTTTCACACAATAAAGTGACATACTTAGGACAGATAATATTGTACTTTAGCCTAATATCAATAAATGATAATTTATCAGCGGTTAAAGAATTTTTCCAAACTAAAAGAGAGAAACTAACTCACACAAGTTTTAGGTTAAGTATTACTCTATCAAAATTACATTTCTAGTGACTACGTTATAACCATTATATAATTTTCTAAATAAAAATGATCATTTTTTAACGTCGAATAATGCGAAGAAAATTTTTTCGAAAAATAATGGAGTACACATGTGCACCACTGATTTAGCAAAATTTGATCTGAATAAGCTATTGTAAATTTACACAGATGATAGTTTGCAAGGAGTTATTGCAATATTAAAACAACAACAAGAAGACGAATCGAATAAGCCAGTATTTAATTTTTTGCAAAAACTCAATACATCTGAAAAAAAATTTAAAAAAAACATTTTCTACTGAATGATGAGCATTAAAAGAGACTATTTTATATTGAAAGTATTAATTAACAGGTCTAAGATTTGGAATATTTACAGATCACGAACCTTTGCGTAATTTTAATATAAAAAATAAAATCTTAGAACTCTGTACATATTTGGAAATACGCTTCACAATTTGAATTTGATTTTCAGTATAATTCAGGTAAAAAAATTCAGAGGCTGATCGTCTTTCAAGAAATCTAGCTTTATCTGAAAAGAACAATACTAATAAATCAAATACGAAGATAGTGAATTTCGAAATATTAAAATATATATTTAGAAAGATTAAAAAGATTTAATTCATAATAAATATTGCATTATTAAAGATAACAGTACATATGAAACCTTAAATAAGAATAAAAACCTTCAAAAGAAAAATTTGTTATAACCGTACTTAAATATCTCTACGATTTACAGGAATATATTAATAATAACATAGGTGTCAAACAAATTTCATCAATGATTGCACCTATCCTTTACTTTAAAAATATTCATTAAAATATTAAAGTTATTTGCAGGACGTGCAAGATATACATTTTTTTTTTTATATTATAGTGCTCTACGTCCGGCTCCTTTAATAAGGGCACTACTATGAGCACTTAGCACTTGGGAAAGGGACAAGGAAAGGGATGGGAGGCCTTCCATATTACTGGGAGGGGGGTGGGGGGAAATTAGGCAATTTTTGCTGCGAGAAGGTCGCCCAAACCCTCCTCGAGGAGCATTGCGTGGTGAAAAAGCACATGTGAAAAATCACAGAGGTACTTGCCCGAAAAAGTCGCACTGCACTGGCTGGGAATCGAACCACGGTCTCCCGCGTGCCAATCCACGACCTAGCCGACTGAGCCACCGCGCGCTCGCAAGATATACATAAAAACAAAAACAAAAACAAAAAAAAAACAAAAACAAATCGAGATTTAGTAATTTTAAAACTCCGTTATCACAGTTAAATATAGCCTCAAAGCCGTCAGAAATAATAACGCTGGATGCAATAGAAAATTTTAGTGAAAACAGATCCCCAAACATGTATTTATACTTAATAGTAAAACAATTAACTCAATTCGCATCTATTTCAACGTTTTAAATGCAGGTAGCACGAGATTTTATCAATATTGGGAAAAAGGTGGAAATAAAAGGCAACTGGAAGACGGTATTAATGGATCAGTGTCTGGGAGCAAACTCCACAGAGTTTAATAAGTATTTGAAAAAAAAAGTTTAACTAATTCTTACAGTCGTAAACGGTACATTTCAGAATAAACAGAATAAAATAATTAAGCAACCGTTGATAAATAAAATCCATTGTAAAATGTATGAAAATTAATACAAATCTTGGTTGATCATTAAAGAATCATGCAATTGCAAATATAACGACACTATACATATCTGGACGGATTTTTCACTAAATTGTTTATAAACAGGAAAGGATAACTATACTAAAACATAAATGATAACTGAGCCTTAAACAGATCTGTGGCACATAAGTTTCAAAAGAATTGCATGAAAATATGAATAGTAATCTAGACTTTAATATATCTGCAGCACGAAAAGTGCTTACAGGCGACATAACATAAACAAATAGTATTATTATAAACAGAAAAAAAAATACAATACCATACAAATTATTTAGTTAATATTTAAAGTAGTAATAAGATAAATGAAAAAAGTTAGATCTAGTTCGGACAAATCCATTAAAAATAGTGAAAAAACTATCTGAATATCTTTACAGAGTAGATACTGGTAAGAAAAAAAAAGACTCAAATATTTTTCATGAAGAGTATGTCATTTTTAGAGTATCCTGTTCATAGTGAATCTTCCAGGAAAAAGAACATGTAAATTTGTTCTATTTAATACAGAAAGACTTAGACACTGATTTAACTCATATCTCCCACGAGCCATTATGATAGAACACAGCTAAATCGTCATAACTCTTTTGCCTCACTTTATCTATGTATTCTAGTCAGTTAGTTACAAGTTCTTAAGATATTTGCACTAAATATGATAAAATTTTCAACTTTTATTGTAAGCTCTAAGTAACCAAAAAATTGTTCATTGAATATAAAAAGACGCAGTTGTTAATTCAGGTAACCAACATTTAAAAATTTTTGAATTTGAATATTGTGTGTGATTTTTTTGTAATTGTTACTAATATTGAACAAACAGTTATTTTTCTGCATTAACACTTGTCTAATTTATAAGTTGTTTAAAATAATTCCTAACCATCGGTAATTTCAAATTGAAAGAAAACTTCAAACTTACATGTATATATTGACACACACACAAACACACATACATACATAAATGTGGTTGTAAGACCAAATTCAGTCACCTATCCCCCTCACCCCCCTCAACGCCGTTCAAAACTTCCAATTTTTTCTTGAGCCCTCTTAAAAACAAGGGAAGAAAATCGAAATTTCCCCCTTAAATTGACCCAATAATGAATATCCTACGTAAATAAAGACCCCCTCACCCCTCTTGCAACCCCACAGGTCCCCTCACATTTTAAGTGACTCCCCTTCCAGTCCCCGTTTACGGTACTTGTCAAAATCTAATTATTGATCATAATTTATGACTGCATGATAAATATGTCAAACAATACACAGTAAAATTATCATTTAGTTAATAATTTTATTAACATAACACATTTGTGTTAGTTCTAGGAACTTACATTGGTGTTAATAATTTTTTGACTATTTTTGTAAATAATAATATATTTCATACGAAAGTACGATTTCTGATGGATACTACAGTATGAATGTTTATGTAAGAGTCAAGTGAAAATTCTGCCGAAATATAGTTGTCATGGCTGCAGGAGTAAATAATTTATCATAAAGATGCAATGTCACAACGATGTGAGCCTAGTAAGCCTTTTTTTTAATTCAATTGTGTAAGCGTACAAAATAACCTTTTCAAAAATATTTTACTTGCTTATATCATTTAATATAAATTTTAGATTTGTATGATTCGATCTGAGAGTAATATTTGGTATATCATTAGGAGTGGTACCTTTGGGAAAATTTTTTTAAATTATCTTTATTTTTTGTCCATTTTGAGTTATATGTAACAGTAATGAATAAGTCAGATTTTAGAAATTTTTGCATTATTGCCATTGCATTTTAGTTACGTTCTTGAATGTACCTTGCACCACTAATAAATAATAAAGGTGAAATGAAAGTGTTTCGTACTTTATTATTTTCAAAATTTTTTAACTATTTGATGTACTACGCATTATATGATTTATTAGACCTTGTCAATATTTTGTCCCTAATATTTTTTAATTATCATGAAATAATTTATCCTCTCTCTATCATAATGTATGCATGCAAAAAAAATTATCGCATTAGTCTTTCAGCATAAAGTATAGGACTCGAAATCTTACTGCGTAGTCGATAAGAAGTTCTATACTAATAATATTAAAACAAAGTGAGATTTTTTGCTTCCATACAATTTTTTTGCCTATGGCAAGTGCTCCATTCTACATTTCCTGATGAGAAAAGGAAAGAAAGAACATTGGATTGACATGCTGCAATAATTTTTTTATACATTGGCAACTTAGTACACTATTTATTAAATCATTTAGATACACTTACAGGTCCTAATCTCCAATATTTACTAATTTTTAAACGAATATACCTTTACATTCTCCTGTTACAAGTTTATTGTATTAAAGATTTTCATTGCTATGTTTTCTTTCAAAGCTAATTTTATAGTTTTAAAGGCATTCTATACTTGCAATTCAATTTAATTGGATTTGATTTTAAACGTTTTTCCACAGAAGCGAAGCCATCATCATTTGTATAATTAAATGTAAAAATGATTATCAGAACTGTCACAATAGATTTAAGTGTGATGTGACAAACTTGATCTTGACTTTTTGAATTACTAATAGTTTTTTTTCACTCACGAGATTTGCGCTAAATGATGCAAAAGATTATTGTCATTTCAAATAAAATATGTAAAATAATCACCGTTTAGCAATAACTGCATTAATTTATTATTACACAGACTTAAGCCAAGTAAAAATATTCTTCAACGTTTACAAAAATCTAGTTTTTGTCTTTAACCTTCCCAAGATTTTGCTGAACAAAATTGGATTCAACATTCATTTTGCCCAGGTGGTAAAGCCCCACTTGTATATATATGTAAACCAGTTCGGCTTCACCTCGTATATTATCCTCCTATATTATATAGTTAAATGTGTGAGGCATTCCACATAACCCCCTTCCCCTCCACTGCCCCGTGCTTTTCAAAAGACCCCCCACCATTTCCCCGCTGCCCCTTCACCACCACCCACAATTTAAGCTAAAATTCGTCTTATTTCTTTAACACGTTATTTCAACCCAATAAATATTGAATTTTCAAAAAAAGGCATTGCAATATATTTTATAAAAGAGAAAACAAAAAATTTTAACAGCATGTGAATGATTCTTAACCATCGTAGTAATGTTTTATACATAATTTTCTTACTTTCTTTAAAACACACATTAACTATTTTTTAACGAAATATAAAATGTCAATGTGTACTTATTGATACAGTTAAATTTATATGGGAACTACAAAGGAAATATATAAAAAATAAAACTAATAATGAATAATATCTTATTTACTATGCTAGGGTTTTTTTTATTTTGTTGAATGATTACATTCCATTTACTTCAATTACAAACTATTTTTTATTTTTTACCACAGACCAACTAAAGCTGATTTTTTTATAACAACCATACTCAACTTATGTGAGGGGTATTTATTATATATCTTTTTCAATATTATCATTACTTATACAATTCATGTTTTTCAATTGGAAAACATTTTTGTCATTTAAGACATTTTGCCTCCTACTTCAAAGCCTATGTGAAGGACTATAATGCATTGAGGGGGTTATTGGTTTATTATAAATTATAAATTCAATATTTATTGGGTTGAAATAACGTGTTAAAGAAATAAGACGAATTTTAGCTTAAATTGTGGGTGGTGGTG
>NW_019379689.1:699939-734398 GCF_000648655.2 Copidosoma floridanum
TATCAAGATATCTTGAATATTTTTATGTTTATTATTCCGCACGAATTTTGAATTTTTAAATTGAGTTTTTGTCCAACAGGACTTGTATTTTTCCGCCGCAAGGGGACTTGTATTTTTGCTGTAACGAAACTTTTCTTTTTTTTAATAACAAAAAAAAGAATGAATTTCAAGATATCTCGAATATTTTTATGTTCATTATGATGCACAAATTTCGAATTTTTAAATTGATTTTTTGCCCGTCAGGACTTGTTTTTTTCCGCTGCAATGGGACTTGTATTTTTGCTGTAGCGAAACTTTTTTTTTAATGAAAAGAAAAAAAAAAATTGAATTTCAACATATCTTGAATATTTTTATGTTTATTATGATGCACGAATTTCGAATTTTTAAATTAAGTTTTTGCACGTCAGGACTTGTATTTTTTCGGTGCAGTGGGACTTTTTTTTTTCATGAGTTTTAAAAAGATGAAATTTTGAGATGCCTTTATCATTTTAAAATTGTTTGCATATTACGAATTTAAAATTCCGAAAGTAAGTGTTTGCTTAATTAGGACTTGTATTTTTTCACTTGTGTAGGACTTATGATATTTTGGCTCAGCATGAACTTTGTTTTTTATCGCGATCTCTTGTTCTCATTTTTTGTTGGCTCTGACAGTTTCTTTTTCTTCTGAGTTGTTTGCTTAAACTTTTTGATGGAATATTATTATGTCATTGGTAAAACTTTTAAGTGCAAAAAATCAGCTGATGATTTGGCTTTAGAAATCAGCTGATTGATCAGCTGACAAATCAGCTGATTTTTTCCAGCAGTGCAGGAATAATGATTCGAATTCAACGGTATCTTCTTTGTCTTCAACGTAAGTGTTACTTTAAATAAAATCACATCGTCTATCAAGTTTTTATTTACTCTAACTGTTCCATTTTTGAGGCTCTTCGTACCACTTCATGCATGTGAAGATATATACATCCAAATTCTACATGACCTAATTGTCACTCACTTTTCTCTCCGTTCCAGGGCATGCATGTCTTTGAAATATATAAATATAATTAGCTAGAACATAATACAATTTTCTCTATGCAAAATAAATTTTTAAAGTTGATAAGAAAAAGAATTGTGATTTTATTGTACTTTTTTCAGCAAAGAAAAAAGGAAGAGGAAAGCGGGTGAAAAAAGCTTCATTCAAAACAAGAAAATCCCAAACTTACCATACTAAAATCACAAAATAACCATGAGGAAATCTACGTAAAAAAGCATCTACGTAAGAAATTAATACCTAATCTATTAAAATGCACATCACAGCTCTGATCAGTTCAAAAATTCCGTGTGCTGAGTTTTCAAAATAAAAATTCATATAAATTGATTTTTTTTTATTGCAGGTCAAAGAAAAATATCCACTACCAAAATAAAAAGAATGATTGGAAGATTAAAGTATACAGCAGTGAACCAGAAACAATGGTAGAACCAAATACATCCTTTCGTTTGATCTCACCCAATAAAGTAAAAACAAGAACTGCGATTGTTAATAAGACAAGAGAGCTTAAATTAAAAACAATGCTACATTGCCTAGAGTTACCAAGGTTTGCTGTAGATAATATTTTAAACAAGAAGTAAAAAGTTAAACCACAAGATTTAAAATTTTAATCTCGCTGAATCATTTTGTAACATAAATGATCAAGACTTGATGATACTCGAAGAATATACCTTACAGTTGAAAGTTTTAAAAAACTGAAAAAAATGATTGAAAAACGTAACACAACCTGGGTATGTTCTATTTGTCAGAAAAATAATGTATGGTGTTGAAGGCACAGTGTATATTTTGTGTAAAGCTTGCCTTTGTTATTATGATTTAGATTGTGTAGGCTTGTCTAAAATTCCAGATAGTAATTTTTTTTGTTCGTCAGAACAGTGTACTGCGTAAACAAATCTTTATTGCGTTTAGATTTTTAATTTTCCATCACTGATTCACGCATCAAAATCTGATAATTTAATAAGTAGCCGCCTACATTAGTAAATATTTTAAGAAAATAGTAACGAAAAATGCTCGCAACGTAGTACCGAAAATGGTGTACGTCATGTAAAACCTTTAAATAAAAATTTATAAAACCAGACGATTGTACTATCTACCTTAATACTACTGAAAAGATGTTTGGTTAATTAGATTATAATTTATATACATTTATTTTTTATTTCTATTGATTCGTTTTACAACGTATCCTAAATTAATTTTTAAATGGCATAAAACTTTTGGAATATTAAAAAAAAAGACTCTCATTGTTCACATTATGCTCGATTGTATTTTATATCTACTTATTGAAGACATACAAATGTAGACTAAAAATTCGAGAACAATTAAAAAAAAAATCTTGTCATTAGGTTTATTTTTGCTGGTAAGAAAAAATCGATTCTAACTTTTTGAGTCGCGGTGGTGTTCAATACCATCGGACGAACCTTGTTACAGTTGTTTCTCAGCGGCTAGAGTTTTTTGTAATTTAGCCTGAAATTGTAGCCCCACTGACTGAAACAGTGAACTTCTTCGATCACGAACCTCAACAGCTGTCCTTTTTCGTACAAGGCTGCCAAAGCAGAGTGGAGGACAGTGTTGCTTTGCCATTTGCCGATAAACTGTTTAAGCTTATTTATTTGACAAACTGCTCGACAAATGAGCCGCTAGAATTTGAAATTAATCGGATTTTGTAGCACGAAAATTTAGAGACAAAAGTTAATCGATATACAACACTTACATTCCAACGAAATGAGTTTTAACACTTGATCAATGATAAATCTTTTCGGCGGTGAAATGACGACGATTATTCCAGGTGACATATGTTAACGCTGGCAGTTAATGAAACCGGATGAAACGCTGGCATCAGAATGAAACAATCAAATTCCAAAATGACTGACAGCATTGATGGCTTGCTACTGATTTATTCGAAACTGGTACATGACAAAGTTTTGCCGGAATATCTGAAACGAATTACCATCTGGCGTAACTTTGTCTATTTCGTTGAATTGAAAATGAATTACTACATTGAATTCATCTTTTTCATATCTGGAAAGTGACACACTTGTTGAATAAAGCTTCTTTCCATTCTACAAGGTTTTAAGTCATAGTTGAAACTTTCATTTGAAAACCTTTTTGACATCAATGACAAAAATCGACAAGACCAGGTCTGCATGCGTTTGACGCTTGTGTTTTATCTCTAGCTTAACCCCTTGCGAAACTTGCATGTGAACTACCTGCTCTGCTACTGACCTTCGATGTCCTACAAATAACAAGAAAACAATCATTTAACTGCATTTGTTTCTCCTTCCAACTAAAACTGAAACTATATTAACGAAATGAAGCTTTTACTTGGTCGAGCTTTAGGTTTATGTAAATTTTTTGGAGTGGCCACTGCAAAAACTACCTATCTTTTTTCTACCACGACCCCTACCTCCAGAGTAGTTACTACCAGTCTTAGAAAAATCTCTATAATCTTCCTCCCCATGGTCTTGATATCCAGAAGTAGCTTCTGAGGCAAAAACACTTGCTTCTGCAGCTGCTGCTACCGCTGCTACTTCCTCTGCCTCCTGTATTTTAAACAGTAGCACTACAACAAATAATAAAATAATCATTGTCAAAATCAGGCAAATATTAACAAGCAAGTTAATTGTATAAGACAAATCTATTTTTTTTGGCGACATACTTCCAAGTTATCTTAAGCAGAACTATACAATTCTTATCGAAATTAGCCTTTGTAACGTGAGGTACTTTAAGCATGTCTTCAACTATTTTTGTTTTATCCTGGTACATTGAGAATCGCAGCCACTGCAGATAAAGATGGAGCCTCCTCCATTTATTGTTTAAAAGTAATAAACATAATGATCATCTGTTTTTGTAATAGCACATGTTTTTTTATTACTATATTTTTATAACAACCTTAATAGTATTTGCATTCATAAATTAAGCAGCGTTTCCTCCAAAAGCTACGGAGGCACAAGATATTTTATTGTTTATGTACAAGTTCTCCTTGAGATAACCATCAACCGCAATAATCTTTCGACATTGTGCTTGAGCCACGACTTTGCTTTGCCATATGATGTTTATCAATACCTTGAAAACAAAACAAAACAAAAAGTTTCCAATGAGTACTAGAAGACAAAGTGTCATCGAACAAAACTCAATATATTAGTATGCTATTATTTACCAGGGTCTCTAATTTTCTTTGAGCTACTTTCTTCGTGGATGTTTACAACAAACAAAAGAGTGGCTAGCACTGATGTTTCTATTTTTTGGGACACGATTGACAAGCATAATAAATTCTTCAGCTTGAGCCGTAAAATCTTTTGTAATGAAATTTTGCCATCTCGTTGACAGATGAAGACCAAAGGTTTCAAACTGACGTATAAGTATAGCCTTTTTTTTTTTTTTTTTTTTTTTTTTAATAGTGTAATGACCTACTATGGGTATGTACACTGTCTTTATTCATTCAACATTTACATTGTCATTTAACATGTCGTTTTCATCGTATTATTATACATATCTCTTATTTTCACTTGTCATTACATTTTCATTCTGTATTATTCGCATATCATATCTGTTTTATCTCCCCGGTCACGCAGAACCGGTTGTGGAGAGCTCGTCACAATTCTTTATTTTTCAATCACTTTTTTTATTTTTCTTTTCATCTTTAAACTAAATCTTTATCCTTAATCGGTTTCATGAATTCGATACCCGGCAAGAACCATCAGAAAAAATCTGAGTACCCTGACCGGGAATCGAACCCACGACCCCTTGAGCTGTGTTGTTTTGGTGGCTAGCATGCTTACCACTGAGCCAACGACGAGCTCGGGTAAAAGTATAGCTATTTATATTATATATTCAGAGTGCGCGGTAACTCAGTCGGCTAGGTCGTGGATTGGCACGCGGGAGACCGTGGTTCGATTCCCGGCCAGTGCGACTTATTCAGGCAAGTACCTCTGTGTATTTTTACATGTGCTTTCTCACCACGCAATGCTCCTCAAAGAGGGTTTAGGCGACCTCCTCGAAGCATAATTGTCTAATTTCCCCCTACCCCCTCCCAGTAATGGATAGCCTCCCCATCCCTCTTCCCTTTCTTCTCCCAAGTGCTAAGTGCCCTCAGTAGTGCCCTTTATAGGAGCTGAACGTAAAGCACTATAATACAAAAAAAAAAAAAGTATTGCTATTGAAACTTATTATTTGATTGCGTTTACGGGTAAGGTTTGTTTCACAACAGAAAAAGATCAGTCAGTCGGCTGCTAGACTGCTATTCCGAGTTCAGATCGCAGTCGTTGACCTATACGCGTAGGTATTCGATGTGTGCAAGTTGGTATAAGAGAGGGGTGGCGCAACTTGTCATTTTTACACTTAGTATGTAGTCTTGGGCCGCCATTATATGGGGCGGAAATAGCCAGCGTAACGTCACAGCGGAAGAGTAAATACTCTGATGTCTCTCCCTTCCGTGAGCTTAAGAGTTCCGCTATGACGTTCCGCTGTTTATTTCCGCCTTGTGTAACCGCAAACTTAGGCTGCGTTCAGACGCAACCTCAATAGGTATCTGCAAACCGTTTGAATGCACAGGTGCAAGAGAGAGGCCGAACGACCCCCGGGGGATAAATATAACGATACAATTATATTTATCCCCCGTACCTTGACGGACAGCCACGGGCAAATGGTAATTTACGGGATTGATTTATTCCCCGTACCTTGACGGACAGCCACGGGCATGCGGTAATTGACGGGATTTATTCATCCCCTGTACCTTGACATTCAGTCACGGGCTTACGGTAATTTACGGAATTTATTCATCCTCCGTATCTTTATGGACAGTCACGGGCATACGGTAATTTACGGGATTGATTTATTCCCCGTACCTTGACGGACAGCCACGGGCATGCGGTAATTTACGGGATTTATTCATCCCTTGTACCTTGACGGACTGTCATGGGCTAACAGTAATTTACGGGATTGATTTATCCCCTGTACCTTGACGGACAGCCACGGGCTAACGGTAATCCACGGGATTTATTCATCCCTCGTACCTTGACGGACTGTCACGGGCATACGGCAATTTACGGTATTTATTTATTCCCCGTACCTTGACGGACAGCTTCGGGCTAACGGTAATTTACGGGATTATTATTGTTTGGCTAGCACGTACGTACTTCTACGGAACTCGACTTTTTGTTTTATTTGTCACGGGCAAAAACGGAAACAGACCTTTATATGCTAGATAAATTATTTGTACGGAGGGTAACGGAATTGGCCTTTTTCTTTGTAATCTTGAATATTTTTTACACGGACACGAAACGGAGGGGTCTGATTATCCACTGCCAGTATAATGATGTTCTAAAGAGTTACTGTACAGTTTAATAAATTTTACAATTAAGACTTAAGGGTGCGATTGCATGGAGGTGGATAGGACCTCCCGCAAACTTAAATGGTCAAGTGCAGGTGCAGGCGGTGCTCTGTCACGGCTTTCGATATCTCGCAAAAGTCAGTATTTTTTTCGATAATTCTTCGACTGCGCATGCGCTAAACCATAATTTTTTTACTTAAATCATCGAAAAAAATACTGACTTTTGCGAGGTATCGAAAGCTGTGATAAAGCCCCTATGGGAGTATGGGGTCTAATTGAGTTCTTTGATATACGCAATATGGTTAGAGATTTACCGTCACACCACCCACTTCATGACGAAAACGTAACAGAAAGATGAATTTTTGATGTTCAAAGGTATGACTGTAAATTTTGAAAGCTATTGCGTATATCGAATAACTCAATCAGGCCCCCAGTGTGGCAGATAAGCTGCCATGTTCAGGACTTTCTTTAGAAACTGTAAACTGTACATCTATGTATACTACTCACACAACTCATTTAAATCAATGTATGTCACTCACACTTAAGAAGCTTACAGACGTGAGATTCCGAGCCAGTGATTGGCTGATTAGGGATGTGTGCGTGTTGGTCCTGAATATGGCAGAGCCAATCAGGAGAAGCTCCAGCATCTGCCACACTGCACTTGAGGGTGCGATTACATAGAAGTGGATGGATGTCCCGCAAGTATGGGAAAACGATGTGCTGTTATTTTAATTTAAAACACGAAAAGCCCGCTTTGTATGTGGCGTCTCACATCTCTCGCGCTTCAGGCTCCACTCGCCAGGTGGCCAAGCCCCTCATAGTTCGCTCCCGTCAAGCGGCGAAAATCCCGCACGATAACTATGTAAGCGCGATCGAGATAGTCTAAGCCCACACTTCTTCTGCGTCTAAGGCAGGGAGCACGTCATCAGCCTTACTGATGAGTCCTGGCGTGCTCTCGAGACGAAACACCTTTTTCTCTCTATAGACGACCATCTACGCCCTCTATATGTATACTCGTATTTTTTTTTTTTTTTCAATTATTTTAAACAGCTGAACGTATTTTTTTCAGCTCCTTATCTACAACCTTTTTAATTATTTTATTCCAGACTTCAATATTATTTTCATGGTATTGAAAATAATTTAAAAAAAATTAATACCAACATGCAAGGCGGGTTTTTCGTATTTCAAATCAAAACAACTGAGTATCGTTTTCCCGAACTTGCGGGACGTCCATCCGCCTCCATGTAATCGCACCCTGACCCTCTGTACCCGCAAGTTCGGAAAAAATTTCGAGCAGGTAATTTTAAATTAAATTTACAAGTTTAATTTTTTCAAGTTGAAGGTTGAAGCTTTAAGCGCCATATTTTAGTGTATGTGAAGTAACTATAAGAAGAATTCCTAGTTATATTAAAGAAAAACTAAAAAAAATTGGCAATTTTGATCAAACTCGAACAGAAGAGGTTACCTTGGCCGAATTCACACAAAAAACGAATTGGAAAAGCATATGTTTTAAACTAAGTACTTATTATAAAAAAATGAAATAAAGAAAAAAACGTGAATGGGAAGAAGAAATTTATACAGATGTGGATCTTCCATTGTTTGAAGACAGTGCAAATAACGTTAAGAAAATTAAAATTGTTCGTCCCAACAATAATTTCAAAAATTTCTTCAGAATAACACCTGATTTGTTTAAAAGACTTTTATGTTTGGTTGGCCCAATCATCAGTAAACAAAATGTTATCCGTACACTAATTTTAGCAGTTACTCAATTATAAAAAACTTTGAGATACTTGGCAACAGGGAACGATTATCAAAACTTTGGCTGCCTTATTTGCTATTTACCCTAGTACAAATAAAAAGATTCTTCGCAAAACAAGAGAAGAAATTGAGAATATTTTGCGAACCATAGTTTTTGAAGAACGATTAAAAGTGTTAGCAGTATGGGTTTGAGCAGGTGACTTTGCGAATAAAAATACAACACTCGAAATATAGAATTAAACTCGGACACGTTTATTTACACTATCTTTAGGCTTAACTATCTTAACACTTTAGTATCTTAAGTACAGTAGCTAAACGAACAGAAAATGTAGGATAAAACGTAAGTGAAATGCGAAGACAGAGTATGCGTGTGTTAATAGACTGGCTAACTGCGCGAAAGTGAACAAAACCGTAGTTACTTCTTGCTGGAGTGCAGCGTCACTGAGTCTCGTCTTCTTGCTGTTGCGCAAGCGTAATAATTCAGTTACGAGCGCCAACAATACATCAGTGTTGGGATATAGTTCCGGCCAGACTTGGGAATTCTCTAGGACCCAACCTATCTGACGTGGAAAATCACTAGATCAAGAAAAAATAGTACCGAAGGCGAAGCGCGAGATTCAAATGAGGTCCAACAACACGAGCATCGATCACCTGATGACCCAGTGTGCTTACTGGCCACTCTGTTAAATAAATAATTTTAAATAACACAAGCGCCTATCACCCAATGACACGGGGCGCTTACTGGCAACTCGGATGGATAAATAATTATTAATAACACAAGCGCCTATCACCCAATGACCTGGGGCGCTTACTGGCCACTCTGTTCAATAAATAATTTTTAATAACACAAGCGCCTATCACCTCATGACCCAAGGCACTTACTGGCCACTCTGTTAAATAAATAATTATTAAAATAACACAAGCGCCTATCACCTAATGACCCGAGGCGCTTACTGGCCACTCTTTTCAATTAATAATTATTCAAATAACACAAGCGCCTATCACCCAATGACCTGGGGCGCTTACTGGCCACTCTGTTCAATAAATAATTTTTAATAACACAAGCGCCTATCACCTCATGACCCAAGGCACTTACTGGCCACTCTGTTAAATAAATAATTATTAAAATAACACAAGCGCCTATCACCTAATGACCCGAGGCGCTTACTGGCCACTCTTTTCAATTAATAATTATTCAAATAACACAAGCGCCTATCACCCAATGACCTGGGGCACTCACTGGCCACTCTGTTAAATAAATAATTATTGAAATAACACCAGCGCCTATCACCTCATGACCTGGGGCGCTTACTGGCCACTCTGTTAAATAAATAATTATTAAAATAACACAAGCGCCTATCACCCAATGACCCGGGGCGCTTACTGGCTACTATTCAATAATAAATTATCAAGTAATTACAAGAGCACCAATTAAAAAGATCTTTGTGGTACTAAATAAGCAATCAATATTGTGATATGTTTACATATGTTAACGATAAACTTTTTATTACTTAATAGTGTTGCAAATAAGTGTCCTGGCTCATCAGGAAAAAGGTGCTTGACATATTTGTTAATAATTGTTTATTTACTAGATTTGCAATTAGCGCCCCAGGTTATACGGTGATAGGTGTTGTGTTATCAATAATTATTTATTTAACAGAGTGGCCAGTGAGCACCCCGGGTCATCAGTAGGCGCTTGTGTTATTTTAATAATTATTTATTGAACAGAGTGGCCAGTAAGCGCCCCGGGTCATTGGGTGATAGGCGCTTGTGTTATTAATAATTATTTATCCATCCGAGTTGCCAGTAAGCGCCCCGTGTCATTGGGTGATAGGCGCTAGTCTTATTAAAAATTATTGATTGAACAGAGTGGCCAGTAAGCGCCCCATGTCATTAGGTGATAGGCAGTAGTGTTATTAAAAATTATTGATTGAACAGAGTGGCCAAAAAGCGCCCCGGGTCATTAGGTGATAGGCGCTTGTGTTATTAAAAATTATTCATTGACCAGAATGGCCAGTAAGCGCCCCGGGTCATTGGGTGATGGGCGCTTGTGTTATTTTAATAGTTATTTATATAACAGAGTGGCCAGTGAGCGCCCCGTGTCATTGGGTGGGAGGCGCTTGTGTTATTCAAAATTATTTATTGAACAGAGTGGCCAGTAAGGGCCCCGGGTCATTAGGTGATGGGCGCTTGTGTCATTAAAAATTATTTATTAAACAGAGTGGCCAGTAAGCGCCCCGGGTCATTGGGTGATAGGCGCTTGTGTTATTAATATTTATTCATCCATCCGAGTTGCAAGTAAGCGCCCCATGTCATTGGGTGATAGGCGCTTGTGTTTGTTGGCAAGTACGACTTTTCAATAGGCAGTATATATAGTGTGAAAGACAGCGCCACAGGCAAGGTGATACTTGCAGGCCCTATAGTTAGTGCAGTGTAAGCCACCGTGCGTTCTACACCTCTCGTCGGTTCTAGCTTTATTGTCTTTGTCTGATAAGTCGGTTGTAAGTCTGTAAAGTCTGTAAATTGTATCTGTTGTGTTCTACGTTAGTCGGCAGTTTTATTAAATAAACTTTTTGTCTAACTTGTAATACTCGTTTTATTATTTCGCGCACCCCCTTTACTCACACCTCTTCAGGTCACGGGCCCCAGACTCGCATCACCGCGCGTGATCTCTTCTTTATTTTTTTGTGTGGGTGAGTGTGACAAAAGAGAGGATGGCGGAAAGGGCTGAGACAGCAAAAAATGGACAAGAGAGTCCGATCGAGGAAGCGGCCGAGAGCGTGACCCCTGGTGACCAGGCCGAGTCCGTTGTCGACCAGTCGTTGTCGACGCCGGTCGAGGATAGGGGAGCAACTCTGGACGCCAGAACCGAGATCAGCGGTAGGTCAACACTTTGTCCTTTCGAGTGATGCCTAGGTTGGACGCCACGACGTCAGGTAACAAAGGGGATTTCTTGTGAATTTCGAGAAATGCGCGGGATTCTTAGAAACACGTGGCGTCGGTAGCGCGACACGCACACGCAAGAGCGGAGCGGATCGAGAGGGGGACAACAGATTGCGGCTGAAAAGAGAGTTCGGTCTCTCTCTCTCCCTCTCGTGTTGACGCGAGGCTTTTTGACTGAAAATATATAACGAGGCCGTTTATGTTTTGTTTTCGTGTTTTCTCGCGTATCTTGTTCTTGTCGCCTCGACTGTTGCGTGCGCGTTACAATATAAATGTCTGAACTGGAAAAGTTTGAACGTGTGTCGGCAGAAAATTATATATGTCCTTTCCCGGTGCTTTTAATTAATTGAACTCTAGGCAATAAATATTCAAGGCGGTTTTCAGATTTAGTCAGAAAAGGCTGATATTTTAAAAGTTTACATTTTCTTTTAGACGAGCAAACTATCGATGCTCTGTCGAGAATATGTCAGGGAATTTCATCCCAAGTCAAGTCAGAGGGACGACAACAAGCTGCTATCTTGTTGGTGGATAAAAGGGGAATAATGGGATGTGTCGGGCAAAGGGATATTCTCGCCAAAGGTGTATAAACGAAATTATTCTCCGTGTGACTCGCACAGTCACCTTAGACTTGTGTTCGGTCGCGCGCGGCTGTGTGAGTGCCCAGCGTGCAATCGTGCTTTGTGTTCGAGCACGATAACACGCTTCGGGCCACGTTGACTAGATTCGGCTTGCGTTCGGTCGATTTCTAGTTAACTCCCTAAAAACAATGTCCGTCTTTTGTTTTAGATTACCTGATCGGTGACGATTACAAATACATCGTTGAATTTATTTGTAAAAAGGGAGGCAAAGTGACGTTACCAGAAAATCTATTCAGGGAAGACGGGGAATGCGAGGAACCTGCTCGTGATAAACCCGGGTTATTTGAAAAGTCGGTCGATGTGTTTAAAATGTCAGATGAGAAAAAGTCCGAAATGTCAGAAGTCCAAAACCTTGATGAGATAAATGTAGACAGTGAAAATCTTTGGCAGAAATTAAGCGGAAATGAGTCTGTGCACGAAGCAGCCCCTTCTTCCCCGTCGCGCACACCGGAAAATACCCAACTTAAAATAAAGAAAGTGCAAACCATTGAAAACAAATATAAATGGATAAACGTCAGCAAAACGAAGTTGCATATGGCAGATAAACAGAAAAATGAAAATTTTTCAGAATACATCATGCTGACTAGGTTCGACTCAATGATGGCCGCGATTAGTCAGATGATCGAAAGGCAGGAGAAAGCAAACGAGGAGGCAAGGAAGGCAGAGGAAGAACGGGCAAGGAAGGCAGAGGAAGAAAGGCAGGAAGCTGAGAGAACAAGGGAGGAGATAATTCTGGTCATGCGCAATTTTGACCAGAGGTTGTCCCGGTTGGGCGAGCGGGTGAACAGGGTCGAGTCATCCGAGGCCCAATCGTCAACCGGGGCACCCCTGCAGTCATCAACTCCTCGCAACGACAGAAGACGGGTGAGTCTGCAAGACAAATTGAAAACGTTCTTGAATGACACAAAAAATGAAAATTTGTCAAAAGGCAGCGCGGAACTTCTCGCGACAACCATCAGTCAAATACATAAATTCGGCCGTGATACTCAACACATATACAATTACCATCTGTCTAAAGATATGAAGTTCGAAGTTTTTCTCGATAAATTTAAGTCTGAACTCCGGTCTAAAGGGTTATTATATGTCATTGATTCTTCGATTAAAAATACGGAATTTATTAACGAAGACATGATCAAAGAAGACAAATTAAAAGTCAGAGATATTTTATTAAGTAGAGTAACAGAAAAATATCATTTAAGAACTTTTCGTCTGCAAGATCCGGTTGTAATATTGGAAAGTCTGAAAGAACTTAAGAAGGGGGAGACGCCCCTTACAACGGCCGCGATTCGTAAAAAATTGCATGAAATTAAATTTTACAAAGGGAAAGAATCGGTTGCCAAATTCATAGAAAAATTTGAGGAACTGGTCAGAAATTATGAGACTATAAGTACGTCTGGTCCCTTTTCTGAAGAAGAAAAGCGAGATGCCTTTTATACTGCCGTAGTCAGAGCGGTACCTAGCGTGCAGGTGACAGACTTCACGCTTAAAATGCAAAGCAGAGATGGAAAGGGTATGACACATGAAAACCTCATGTCATACATGTTAAAGGTCGAGTCAGAAGGCCTAGCAGAAGCCACTGGAGGTCGCCCCACGAGGGCAGCTTTGACTGCCTCTTGGCCCCAGGACCGTCTCCACTGCTTCAACTGTGATGACTGGGACCATATGGCTGACAAGTGTCCGAAGGCAGGTACCGGACTCAAGAAGTGTTACACGTGTGGCACGTTCGTGTATGACATCCCAGCTCCCAAGAGATGCAGCCCGAGATGTGGTGAGCAAAATAAGTCTAATTCATGGGATTTTAAAAGGCAGGGCCGTAGAAGTCGAGGGAATCGAGGTGGCCGCGGCGGTGGCCGTGGCAGTGGCCGAGGCCGCTCCAATTCCCGAAACTTTAGGCAGAAAAGGGACTCTAGCAACATCAGGGACGAAAAAGATCCTAAAAGGCAGAAAGTTTCTGACCAGGGCCGGGAGACAAAGGGAAAACGAGATGATTCAGGGTCAAATAAAGGTTAGTCTCTGACGTTGATCGAGCCCCACAATACTCTGTTTTCAAACTCTGCAGGTTGGGTAAATAATTCAGAATCGGATGGAGAAAATAAAATTTAATTTGTCGCTGATTTGGGAGCGACTGATCACTTTGCAAAGTCAGAAAAATTATTTACAAATATTGACAGAAACAAAATTGGTAAAATAAAATGTGCAAACTCAGACTCATCTGCAGACTTGAAAACGGAGGGAGTGGGAAATTTACTGCTTAAAAAATTGCAATAACGACGTTGAGTTGCAGGGAGTGGTGTGTGCTCGCGACTTGATCGGGAATTTACTGTCGCTTTGGAAATTTGCTGATATGAGCTTGTCAATCTATTTAGATGACAAGGAGATTAGTATTTTCGATCCTAATACTGAAAATGTATGGATATCGGGAATATATGAAAAACCCTATTGGATGGTTGAATTTGTTAAGTCGGACAACAAAAGAATGAAAGTCTTGACGGCTGAGTCAAAAGCACACACTATTCCTGAAAATTCAACTACAGATATAAAATTAAATAATAAGTCGGAAAATTCAGAGAGCTCGGTCGGTAAGTTAAATAATGACAGTTTTGAAGATGTATTTTTAATAAATGACAGAAAATTTCATGAAGTCGGAAAAGTCTTGACCGAAGAAATGAAAGACATTCAAAGTCCGTTTATCGAAAATTATAGAAAATTCAAAGATAACAACGGGGCCATGCTGTGGCATGTGAGACTGGGCCATGCTTCGTTGGGGTATCTAAGGTAACTGCATAAAAACTATCCGGAAGTAAAAAGTCTAAAAAAAGCCGTATTTGATGATGTGATTAAGACTTGTGATGTGTGTTTAAGAACAAAATCCCAAAAACTGCCTTTCCCGTCGGTACGCGAACGAGCATCCCAACCTCTGCAAATAATTCATTCAGATACAATGGGAATTATGAATCCACCCTCTTACCCAAAAAGATACAGATTTATTTCGGTATTTATTGATGATTATTCCAAATTTGCAATTGCTTACCCGATCAAAAACAAAAGTGATACGGGTGAATGTTTAGATAATTTTGTTAAAGGCTGTAGAAATCTTCTCGGGTTTGAAGCTAAAGTGTGTTATCTGAGGTCTGATCAGGGTACCGAGTACACGGGAGGCTCCGTGCGAAAAATATTAAATGACCTTGGAGCTGAACTCCAACTGAGTTGTCCGGATACCCCTGAACACAATGGCACGTCAGAAAGGCTGAACAAAACAATTCAAATGAAAGTCCGAGCTCTGATATGTGATTCGGGACTCCCGGAAAACATGTGGGACTTGGCACTAAACGCAGCTGTATTTGCGTACAATCGTACTCCGCATCGCTCAAATAACATGGAAATCCCTTTAATCAAGCTGGCTCCGAATAAAAAGACAGACCTAAGTCAGATGAAAAGATTTGGCTGCATCGCGTATTTAAGAGTTCAGAGAAATACCGAAACTTAATTTCAAGCAAAAGGGAAACGAGCAGTTATGGTAGGATACACGCCGACAGGGTATCGTCTGCTTTGTCCGGACGAAGGAAAGTTTTATGAAAGTCGGGACGTCAGATTTAACGAGCGTTTTGTGTATGGAGACGTTTTTGGTAAAAATTCAATTAAAAACTGGGAAAATGTGACTGTAAATATTAAATTAGACAAGTGGTTTTTAAAATTCGAAAAGGAAAGAGAAGAGACAGTGTCATCGGAGGAAGCACCCCCGGTGGTACAACGGAAAAGAGGAAGGCCGAAAAGACTGATAAAAACAATGGAGGCCAACTTGGTCCAAGAAAGTCGTGTAAAGAACGTCAGCTTTGCGGGCTTAGCTCTCGGGGAAGAAGCAACAAAAGACCTAATTTTTAAGAACGGTGATACTGAAACGTCAGGAAATAATGCCATTTATGCAGAAGATGTAGTTTACCACTCTTTGCTGGCAGAAATAAATAAAGATCCATCTTTATATAAAGAAGCAATGGAGGCTGTGGATAAAGAAGGCTGGAATCAAGCCATCCAAGAAGAACTTGACTTAATGGCAAAGAATCAAGTCTGGAAGTTGGTAAACAGACCTGCAGGACTGGTAAATGGTAAACGTCCGAATATCATCGATTTCCGATGGGTTCTTAAGAAAAAGGTTGATGCTCAAGGATGTGAGAAACACAAAGCACGGCTGGTAATACGGGGTTTTAAAGATAAAAATGAGTATGATCTTACGGAGACTTACGCCCCGGTGTCAAGACTGACTTTAATAAGGACTGCTTTGGCTGTAATCAATAAATTAAATTTAGATACATGTCAGCTTGACGTTAAAACAACATTTTTAAATGGTAACCTTGACGACGAGATATATATGGAGTTACCAGAAGGTTTGGTCTGTTCCGATCTGGAAAAACAAAGCAAGGTATGTAAGCTTTAGAGAGCCCTCTACGGCCTTAAAGTCAGTCCGAAAAAATGGCAGGAAAGATTCTCTGAGGCAGCAACGAAAATAGGTCTAAGATCTCACATCTTGGAACCTTGCCTATTTACTTGGCATGAGGCAGATGAAATCCTGATATTGGTTCTCTATGTTGATGACATGCTTATAGCAAGTAATGATTCTGGCAAATTGAAGTCTGTGAAGGAAAGACTGCAAAGTGAGTTTGAAATGACTGACCTAGGAGAAGTTAAATCGTTTTTAGGCATTGAAGTCAGAAGAGACAGAGAAAACCAAGTTCTAACTTTAACTCAGACCAATTACATAAATAAGATACTTAAAAAGTTTGGGTTTGATGATTCTAAGCCAGTGAAAACTCCTATGGTCACAGGTCACCTGTTAAATCAACAAAGAAAACAAAGAGAGCAATCAGAAAGGCAGATTGACTTGAATGAGTCCAGATCGACTGAAAGTGTTCCCTACCGGGAGGCTGTTGGGAGCTTATTATATGCTGCCAATACTGTACGTCCGGATATAAGTTATGCAGTGAATGTGCTGAGCAGGCATCAAATAAGTCCGACTAACGAAGACTGGAATATGGTTAAAAGAGAATTTCGGTATCTGGCAGGGACCAAATCTTATGGTCTAAGATATTGTGGAAGGCAGCAAGGGCTGGAAGCATTCTCCGATGCCAGTTTTGGCGACTGCAAAGAATCTCTAACCACAAGCGGTTACGTAATTAAAATCTTTGGAGACTCAGTGGCATAGAGAACTCACAAACAAACGTATGTGTCTTTGTCAACATGTCAGGCAGAGTATGTGTCACTGAGTGAAGCATGTAGAGAACTGATGGCAGTTGATAATTCGATTACAATCATACTGAATAATACTTTGTGTCCAGCAGATCTATGGTGCGACAATAAGGTGGCTGAGCAAAATGCTAAAATTATAGGTAGTGGTAAATTAAGACATATGACAGAAATTCATGAGCATTATGTTAAAGAATGTGTAAATTATGGTAAAGTAAATGTCAGATGGCTGAACACTAAAGAACAGATGGCCGATATATTCACAAAACCTCTACCGATCAAGCTCCATGAAAAATTTGCTAACATAATCGCGAACAGCTTTTGCGACTCTGACTGGTAACTAATAAGTTGTCTCTGTTTCAGATAGGCGATAAAGGAGCCATGGACCGACTCATGGACTACTTGGGTGCATTCCCAGAGTCGTGGAGCCGAATCAAGAACACACATTTATTTATCTATTTATCTATTTTAAATTATAATTTTTGTCTAATATACTTAGCTATCTTAAGTCGGGAAGAAGTGCTGGCATGTATGACTTTTCAATAGGCAGTATATATAGTGTGAAAGACAGCGCCACAGGCAAAGTGACACTTGCGGGCCCTGTAGTTAGTACAGTGTAAGCCACCGTGCCTTCTACACCTCTCGTCGGTTCTAGCTTTATTGTCTTTGTCTGATAAGTCGGTTGTAAGTCTGTAAAGTCTATAAATTGTATCTGTTGTGTTCTACGTCGGTCGGCAGTTTTATTAAATAAACTTTTTGTCTAACTTGTAATACTCGTTTTATTATTTCGCGCACCCCCTTTACTCACACCTCTTCAGTGTTATTAAAAATTATTTATTTAACAGAGTGGCCAGTAAGCATACTGGGTCATTAGGTGATGGATGCTCGTGTTATTGGACCTCATTTGAATCTTGCGCGTCGCCTTCGGTACTATTTTTTTTTTTATTTAGTGATTTTCCACGTCAGATAGGTTGGGTCCTAGAGAATTCCCAAGTCTGGCCGGAACTATATCCCAACACTGAATACATCTAACACTCCCTCCCGTTTGTATCTGAATTTATTAAAATGAAAAGAAAAGATACATTTGAACATAAACACTAAATATGAATGAATTTTAATCAGCCAATGATGATGGCTAGTGGGCTTCTGGATAACTGATTGTGGTTGATTCCGACGAGCTAAAACATACACAGAAAATACAATAATCAGCATGTCTACCATCATTATCTATCTATTATCAATTCACTAATTTTACTATGTCAAGTTCAAATTTAATTATCACGCATTTTACGCTTATTAACATTCAAAATTTCTTTCGTTAGTCTTTCATGCAGTTCAAACGGCAGGGGTTTTGTAAAGATATCTGATAGTTGTTCCTTAGATGGAATCCATTAAACAATTATTTTTCCTCTGGATACACATTCCTTAACGTAGTGAGCCTTTATCTCGGTCATGTGTCTCAGTCTTTTGCCACCATCGATCTTAGCACTTGCTCCGGCGGCTTTGTTGTCACACTATAGATCCGCGGGCAATAAAGTGCGAGACAATATAATACTTATAGAGTGCTCTAGTCCAATCAATTCTTGACTTGCGTCACACATTGCCACATATTCTGCTTTGCAGGTTGAAATAGCAACATAATTCTGCTTTCTTGTTTTCCAAGCAACTGTATCCCCATACAGCCTTAGGAGAAATCCATCTGTTGTTATTGAGCCCTTACAGTCTGCCAAACTCGCATCTAAAAAGGCTCCTTATCTATCTTTACAGCCTCTGTAAGTTAATGCTAGGGTTCTTGTGTGTTGTAAATATTGAAATACCCGTTTGACCATTTTCCAATCATCTTCGGTTGGGCCGATTTGATGTCTACTTAGTACATTCACCGAGTATGAAATGTCTGGTCTAATTGTGTTGGCCAAATACAGCAGGCTACCGACTGCTTCTCTGTACGGCACATTTTCTCTCGTTATCGTTGTGCTTAACTCTCCAGCATCTTCAGACTCTTCTCCATCTTTTCTTTGCCGATTAAAAACTTGATTTGTCACCATTGGTGTTCTTTGGGGTTTTGACTCGTTGAATCCAAATTTCTCTAACATTTTATCTATGTATGGTGTTTGTGTTAGTGAAATTGTATGAAGTTTTCTATCTCTTTCCACTTTGATGCCTAGAAATGTGCCAACCTTGTCAAGATCTGACATCTCAAACTCAGATTGCAGACCAGTTTTAATTTCATTCATTTTGCCTACACAATTACTGGCTATCATCATATCATCCACGTATAGGATCAGGACTAGAAAGTTATCTGCTTCTCTCCATGTATAGAGACAGGGCCCTCTCGTATGTGACCGTAGTCCCAATTTGGATGCAGTCTCGCGAAACCACTCATTTCATCTTTTTGGGCTGATCCCTGATCTCTTAAGTCCTTAAAGGGCTTTTTTCAATTTACAAACCTAAGCTTTCTTGAAACTGTCACCATCAAGCAGGCCTTCAGGAATCTCCATGTATATCTCTTGATAGATCCATTTAAGAAAGCTGTCTTGACATCAAGTTGGCAAGTCTCCAGATTGTATCTATTTATTATTGATATTACTGATCTTACCAAGGCTAGCCCAGACACCGGGGCATAGGTTTCTTGCAGATCGTACTTGTTTCTATCTTTGAAGCCACGAATCACCAACCTCGCTTTGAACTTCGTGTTTCCATCTTTATCTATTTTTCTCTTCAAAACCCACCTAGAGTCGATGATGTTGGGCTTGCTACCTTCAGCGTTCATGGTTGGTCTTTCTACAAGTTTCCACACTTGGTTTTTCCGCATTGATTCCAATCATCAATTGCTCTGAGCCATTTATGGCGATCCGGAGATGCGACAGCTTCTTTGTAGTTTGCGGGATCTTTGTTCAGTCCAGAAATCACGGCATGTGACATTTCATCTTCGACTTCTGCGATCAAACAGTCAACATCGCCCTTCGATTAAAGCAGTTTATTCAACTTGATTGTGTCGATGCCTCCTGCGAAGCTTGTATCATTTATTCTAGTGGGTTGCTTAGGGCTGCTCCAAATGTTATTATACTACTTTTTAATTTTTTAAAATTTAATTTTAATGTTTTGATCAACGCTGAATCAACGCTGATTCAACGTTAAATCAGTGTTGAATCAACAATGTAAATTACGACTGATTTCAGTGTTCCGTCATTTATGGAATCAACGTTGAATCAACGTTGATTCAACGTTGGTTAAGCGTTGATTCAACGCTAAAATCAACGTTGATTCAGCATTGAAGTTTTTGATATGGTTTCTTGATTAAGATCTCCAACTTTCTTGGGCCAACCGCGCTTTCTCTTGACTACTAGTTCTCCCTCCGTTTCCAATGACTCTTTAGGGTTAGTCTTATCAAACTTAACGAACCATTCATCTTGTTTAATATCTGTCTTGTGGTTTCCCCAGTTTGCAATTTTGTCCTTTCCCCAGATATCTCTGAACACGAGTCTTTCTTGGAATTTTAATTTTACGTCTCGACTCTCATAAAAATTTCCATCTTCAGGTCTTAAGAAAGAATAGCCAGTAGGGGTATAGCCAACCAGCACGACTCGTATCCCTTATGGACCGAATTTGGTTCTAGTGTTCCTTTGTATCTTGATAAAAGCGACGCAGCCAAATCTTCTGATTTGGGTTATGTCTATCGTCAGATTGGGCTCAAACTTTTTTAAAGGGGCTATCATATCGTTAGACCGGTGAGATGTCCGATTGTAGGCATATACTGCACTGCCCAGGGCTAAGTCCCACATGTTCTCCCTGAGCCCGGAGTCGCACATGTAGGTTCGCACCTTGTTTTGCAAAGTACGATTAATCCATTCTGAGACTCCATTGTGCTGAGGGGTGTCTGGACAGGCCAACTAAAGTTCTGCTCCCAACCTCTGGAGAACTTCTACCGTTTGGCCTCCTGTAAACTCCGTGCCTTGATCGGTTCGAAGATAGCATATCTTTGCATCAAAACCCAACAGCTTGTCACAAAATTGTCCAAACAACGTCCTGATTCACATTTTGTCTTCACTGGGTATGCAATAGTCAATCTTAAGTAGTCATCCGTGTAGACGATTATAAATTTACATCCTTTAGGATAAGTAGCTGGGCTGATTGGTCCCATTGTATCAGTATGAATTATCTCGAGTGGTTTGGTTGCCCTATCTCTTTTAGTACTGAAAGGCAATCTCTTGATTTTAGCAACTTGGCACACCTCGCATGTTGTAATGAAGCTACCGAAGACGGCCTTATTCAAATCTTTATTGTCCGGAAATTTTCTTTTCAGCGCTTTGAGATATTCTGCTGAGGCATGTCCGAATCTTACATGCCAGAGCATGGCTCTGTTATTTCATTCAAATGTTCTGTACATTTCTGTAAATGAGCTTTGAGCTTCTGGAATCTCACCAATCATAAGGTCATCACAATTATTGATTTTTCTATCTTTAACTGTTTTCTTAAACTCACTTTGATGAGAGCTGTGTGGACTAGCTCTTCCCGATTCATTATTTGAGATTCCAGGGCAGCTCCTATTATTAGTGCTGACTTGCTGAACCCTCTCAGTCTTTGCTTTCGAGGGATTTTCTACCATTAAGCAGTCTATAATTTCTTTGCACTTCTCATTATTACTTGTGCTCTGGCCATTGTAGATACCAGAAATTATAGTCTCATTAGAACGCGGATCAAATATATCTAGCTTTGTGTTATCGAGGTAAATACTCATGCCCCTTTCAGCAAAACGGCGAAGCGACAGCAAGTTTTCAGCGAGTGCCTTAGCGCATACAACTATATCTAGGACTATCTTGTTTTGGTTATTTTTACCCGAAACACACCCTTTTCCCAACGCTCTCAAGTCCGCGGAGAAATCTTAGTTTACGCATTTAATTAATTTATTTTTACAGCCATTAAAATTTTTGAAATAGAGTTTAGAATCAGCAAAGTGTTCTGTGGCGCCTAAAACTGCTACGAACTCAACTTTCTTGCAGTCGTTATCTCGTGTTTTCTTCGTGCGTGTAGAGAGCAAAGTTTCGGGGTTAACAGCAAACAAACCACTGCATGAATTAGACCTAGGTATTTTTAGATTATTTTTACCTTCTTTGCCTTGTTTCTTGTTATCGACCTTGGCTTTCTTGTTTTTATGATTTGTATGCTGTTTTTCAGGTTTCCATTTAACACTATCTTCAAAATTATTCTAATTGTTACCACCACCCGTGTTGCGTTTAAAATCTCAATCGTTACTTTTGTAAAAATTACCTCTGCACCTCCCTATGTGCTCTCGCAGGTTCTGCACGAACCGTTGGCAGGTGTAGCACCGCCTGAGGTTCTGCTCTTTTTTCAGACATTCCCTCGAATAGTGCCCATTATCATTGCACTCGTAGCCTCAAGTGCTGGCGGTGGCCGCGTTAGCAGCAGTTACGTTGGTGGCTGGTCAAGAGCCTGCCCCACCTCAGCTTGGCCCAGCACCGTTCCTACCTCGGCATGGCCAAGCACCGTTCCCACCTCGACTCAATCCAGCGTTTGCCCCACCTCGGCTTACTCCAGCACCCGTTGTTTGTCGTGGAAGTGACCCATCTGCCTCCTGTTTCAGGATATATTGCCTTAAGTACTTAAAAGATGAGCCATCCTCGCTTTTAAACAGCCTGTTAAAATTGGCTATTTTTCTGTCCGGTACTTCATCAAGTATCGCATAATAGAAACTATCTCTTTTCTCAGCTTCGGGGGAACTGTTTTACTAACTAATTCAAAATCTCTTACCAATCCATCAAAAAATTCACAAAATTTAGTAGTACTTTGTTTTTTGGGGTCAAATCTAACGGAATATATTTTGTTACGTATTTGATATGCGCTCATTTTTTATCACCCCTTTTCATATCTTTAATTTTTTGTATCATTGCTGATGGATCAGTAATGTGATGTACTTTGTTTTGGTAATCTAGGGGCAACCTACCTAGTATTACGTTTAGGGTCTGTTCTTTATCTTCTTCCATTTTTTTTTGAGTAATATTCATAGTAGCTTCAAGTTTTGAATCAATTGTGTGAAGCAATTTTTTACTTCTTAGTTCTGACTGCAATTGTTTTAAGAATAATTCTAGTTTGGTTGCATAATTGAGGGAATAATTAAAATAATACCCTAGGCTATCTTTATTAATGACTTCTATCTTTAGACTATCATTAGGCACAGCGCGCTCAGACATCAGCGAATTATTAATGGAGTCGGAGTTTAGATTAATCAGTCGTTTACATAATTTAGGTCCCGGAGTAGATGTACCAAATTTATTTACCTCTTGTATTCGATTTCCGGCCAGTTCTCGCTCAAGAGCCTCCATCTTTTTTTGTTGAGTGGCTAGACGCTGCTCAAAATCAGCTCGAATCGTCTTTTGAGCCCTCCTATTTTCTTCTCTTTCCTTTTCCAGGGTTTTCTTATGTTGCGAGGCAACAACCTCAAACCTCATCGACATCTAGGAGCTCTGCTGATGCCTTTCCTGTTTCATCAGCTTCCTGATCTTCTCGATGTCTTTCTTTGAGGCTTTTGAAATTTCGTTTTGTGAGCTTATCATTTCTTTGGGTTTGATATTTTGATCGGTTCTTTTCATTAGTTCTTTCTCAAGTTCATGATTTGCATACGCCATTTCCTTATGTAAGCTATCTAGCTCTTTCTTTCTTTAGGTTATCTTTTCTGTTTTGCAAATGTTTAAATTGGCTATTAATCTGATTTAGATTTTTGCTTTTCAAATCTTTAACCTTGTTGTGAATTGAAGTATCAGTAAAATTTTTCTTTCTATCTCTCAAATCTTTATTCTTATCTTTAGATGAGGTGTAACTCGAATTTATTTTTCTATCTCTTGAATCTTTATTTTTATCTTTAGATGAGGTACCAATTAAATTTATTTTACTGTCTCTCGAATCTTAATTCTTATCTTTAGATGAGGCATCAATCAAATTTATTTTTCTATTTTTCAAGTCTTTATTCTTATCTTTAGATGAGGTATCAATCAAGTTTATTTTTTTATCTTTGGGGCCTTTCGTTTGGATGCGCTGTTTAGGAACGAGTCGAATTTGCCTAGCACACTTTTCTATCAAGTTAAACAGGTCTAACATATCTTGATTGTGATGTGCATCTCCTCCCATGTATGCAACAGTTTCATTATTTATGGAAAACATGGCCTGGTTATTTTTACGAGTTACGACCACCTCGTTTAGTTCTACTATAGCGTCTTCAATCTTTTTAGATGCATCATTTATCATATTGATGGCATTTTGATCTAAAATTAACGGGGAATAAATAGGCAAAAGTACTTTATATTATGTTTGCGTGCGTGTGAGGCTATTAGTTTCCTTGCAGAAGAGACACGGAGATCGAGCGTGAGTAAATCCGAGGGAAAATGACGCTAGCATCCTATATGACAGGCATAAAGAGAGAGAACTAAAATGGCCGATTAACAGCATTTACTATGACGCGCGCCACCAGCCGTAGCATGAGAGGACGCGCACACTTAGTTCGGCCGAACGCAAGCCATAACCAAGGCGCGCATTCCCTCTTCGCCTCGAGGCCTCCCCCTTGGTGATGACTGGCAGGTTAGCGAGAAACGCGTCTTCTTTGTCACGATGGGGGCCTTTCCCTTACATAAACAAACGCGTGCCGGCTCTCTCGAGTTCCGCGAATCTCCGAATAAGGAAAGCCATCTAATGAAGGGAACCTCAATCATGCAATTTTAAGTGAGCTGTCTTGCTTCATCTTAAGGCAAGACACAAATCTTTTAAGGGAAACGGTGAACAAGCATGAGTTAACGACAACAACGCTTCACATAAATACCGAGTCTTCAAAACAATATATATATACATGTCTAGTACTTACTGCTGCTTACTCTACTCTTAATGTCGACCTTTCTTATTGCTCCGCCCGAGGCCTCGAGAGTTGGGCCATCGTCCGCATCTCGAGGTGATTCGGCTGCTGCACCTCCATCCTGACTCTGCTCTGCCTCCTCCTGGGGCTGTCCCTCGGCCTTTTCGGATGAAGTCGGGGTGAGATGACTGTCAAGCTCTTCCGTCTCACAGTGCTCGCCACAGTCACCACCCGACACAGAGCTCCCGGTTGCTTCCGCCATTACGTTATTACGTGAAAAACACAAAAGGAAAGCACACAGGGACCGCGCGATGAGCTCAAGCGCGGAGCGGAAAGAAGAAGGAAGAGAGAAAAACAAGACACGATCGAGCAAATTCTACACCCACACTACCATTTAGGGCATATAGCACCTGTTAACAGTATGGGTTTTTGAGCAGGTGACTTGGCGAATAAAAGTACAACACTCGAAATTTAGAATTAAACTCAGACACGTTTATTCACACAATCTTTAGGCTCAACTATCTTAACACTTTACTACCTTAAGTACAGTAGCTAAACGAACAGAAAAGGTAGGATAAACTATATAGGAAATGCGAAGACAGAGAATGCGTGTGTGAACAGACTGGCTGACTGCGCGAGAGTGAACAAAACCGTAGTTACTTAACCCTGAAGTGCAGCGTCACGGCGTCATGTATTGTTGGCGCTCGTAACTGCATGCGTAATAATTCAGTTACAAGCGCCAACAATACATCTAACTGTAGAATATGTATTTGTATTTTTGTGGCGATACAAAATGTAGAGATTACACTCCAGGACTTTGTTGCTGTGGTAATTAAGTTGTGAAATAAGAGAAAAAAAAATTTTTTAATTATATATTTTTTGTGGGTTTGAATATTTACAGCTTTAAAAAATAGCCCTGTTCATAGATTATACGAAAGAAACTGCAAATTAACGGCTTTTTAGGGCCAGCTATTATTTTATGGCATAAGGAATGCACGTACTTTTCAGCAGAATTATATTTTTCTCACTTTTTCCAGCTTTCTACTTGACCAAATAAACTGCATTAATTCTAAACAAACATGTTTTTCGTAAGATTTTTGTTCTGAGAAGTGTCGGGAGTAGATATAAAATTTTCAACTGAAAACGTTTCACTTTACATGTCAACACACTACTGTGTTCCATATAGTGAGTCTCGGGTGAAGCCGAGACGGAGGAACTGCTAGTGACTAATAAACAATAGCGGGAGTTCTAGCAAGTTGAACATAACCATTCGTTGCGCACAGCGCATGCCCCCCCCTCCCCACTATAGTGTACATCTATAGGTACGTTACCTAACGCCGGAGTCACCCTATCAAAATTAATCTAAGTAATATTGACTTTTGACTGATACTTCACGCAAACCTCACATCAAATACATTAATACTTTGCTATGTTAAAAGTAAATGAAAACGTAAGAGCATTATTTTAATCCATTTATTACAATATTTATATACAATACCTGTTAAAAGGCAATACTACTTAATTTAATTGTGTTAAAGTACGATTACTAGACAGTATTACTGTTCATTGCCATTGTATTAAAGGTTTCAGTAATTTTTAACAAATATTAACTAAACGCATCAAAGTTACCTAACACTTTAGTTTCATTAAATTACATGTACTTGAAAGTCAATTTTTGGATAGTAGAAAAATTCTAATTATGCCATGAATGTCACTTTATCGTAACAACTTTATTCCTTATCCATTAGATCCTATGGTGGCACGTATACATTTTGTGCATTTTAAAATTTTGATATGGTTATATGTAACACTGAATCTTCACAAATTATACGATTTTTTAACTTTTGTGAAATTGGGAGGCGGTATTATTTTGTTGTTTCATCTGTACCCCAGCTTTTAGTCTATATGGTCTAGTGGCAAAAACCTAGTGCACCTTGTACCTTGTGGCGTTGGAGTCAGCAATCTGATGAAAGACATTCAAAATTTAAAGTAAAGTTTTTTTAAATCCCCTACTTAGAATAGCAATTTACAATCTTTTTAACAAAATCAGCAATTATATTAATGGTGTTTGGAAGTTGTTATCTCACAAATTACTATTAATTTTTATAAGTGTAAAAATTTTAATAATTTATCCCTTATTAACTGTTTTACTAAAGGAACGTAATTTTTAAAGTGATCTAAAGGGATACTTTTTTATACCATGCTTTGGCTGAGAAAGTATGGGATAAACGAATTTGTGAGACACTTTTTAAAAATTTTTATTATCCACATTATTTTTCAAAAACATGAACGGAGAACCCGAAATTAAGGCTTTCTACAGTTGGTGATAACAAATAGCCCCACACATTTTATTAAAATATCAGTCAAGTTCATCGTCATCCGAATCGAGTTCACTGTTGTTTAGCATCAGATGGCTGTTTGTTGACTTGAAGCTGCTGGTATTATCAGTACCATTGGTTGTGCTTCTATCAGAGCTGCTACTGCTGCCACATAAACTGGTCGAGGAAGAGCTGCTTGAATTATTTTCGACACGTGTTGATGGAAAGTTAAAATATTTTGACCTAAGGCAATAATATTAAAAGCACCTCTCACTAAGCAATTCTATAAATTTCATAAATGATTATAACAATAAAAAAGCAGCGTACTTGTTTCCATTGTCAATAACAAGTTTTTCCAGGTCACTTGACAAAGTATGCAGGTTACTTTCTATAACTGAAGCATCATCTTTAACCGAATTGCAGGCTTCTTCAATTTCCACGAGGTCTAATCCAAGCTCTTCTTTCTTAATGCTTACCTTAAGAAGCATTTTTTTCAAAACTTTATTTGTGCCGTAGCTATTTTCTCTAAGCGGATTACAGTGGGTTGAGGATCAGTGTGGCGGATAGCCACCAATGTCATTGGCGGTCAATTTGAAATGGTAACATTTCACATCACACCACTCCACAATGCCATTCTACAATCACGCTGTCGCTGCACTGCGCCAGTGCGTAGGGGCAACGCAATTATAGAAGAGGCCCTGCAATGACTTAGGCACAGAACTGTATGAGGGTATTCCAAAAGACAGCACGGAGGAAAAAATCATGGAGCTAACGCTTAGTGGCAATGTAAGTGCCCCTCCTTTTTTGAACCTATGTGATTGGCTCATGACGCGTGTGCCTTTAACGCATGTAAGCTATAGCCCACAAGCATAAGCGCTAAGCACAAAGCAAACGCATAAAGGCACTGGCTTTTTTTCCATCGTGCTTATGCGTTTTCGGGAGAGAGGGAATAACGCCCTATAGTCAGCTATAGTGCGTAGCAGACAAGAAGTGTATACGTACCCATACTGACTGCTATACAGAACGGTATCCCCTCTCTCTCCCGAAAACGCATAAGCACGATGGAAAAAAAGCCAGTGCCTTTATGCGTTTGCTTTGTACTTAGCGCTTATGCTTATAGACTATAGCTTACATGCTTTAAAGGCACACGCATCATGAGCCAATAACATAGGTTCAAAAAAGGGGGGGCACTTCCATCGCCGCTAAGCCTTAGCTCCATGATTTTTTCCTCCGTGAGAGCGCACAGGCGCACACTTTTGGAGCGTTCCAAAAGCTAAAATTGCGTGCGCCTAAACTGTTCTAACTTATAAGAGGATACATATTGTGAAGGGAGCTTTATACAATCGATATGCATACATATAATGTATGAATTGTGTATGTATTAGGTGTTGTACATACATAGGTTATTTAAATTAAATTAAAGTTTTTTGTTTGTAAAAGATCCTTCACATTAATAATATCAGACGCATCACAAAAGTTACCTAAAATCTACTCAGTCGATAACAAATCTGCACTTTAGACGCGCGCCTGCGATTTTGAGCTTTTGGAACGCTCCAAAAGCATCGATCCAGGGGCACGCGTGCCCTGCCTTTTGGAATACTCTCTATCAGAGATAAGTAGGGAGATTGCTAGTCTCAGTTAAAAATTTATAGCTATAATTGTACCTATAAATTATAGCTATAATTATAGCTATAACTACTTATGAAATAGCTATAATAATGTATAAAATTCAGCTATAAATATAGCTATAAATTACAACTGTAATCTTTTCACAAATTTTGAATAAAAATTAGTTTAAAATCAGATTTTTTCAACATTTATCGATCAGTGTAGACGGTATCATCCGTGTGATAACAGTAAAACTGAGGGCCTAAAGTATTTTTAAACTATTTTTTTAAAACTTGAAATTGTGTATGATTTCTCGTTTTTTTTCTACTTATTCAAAAATACTTTATCACGCACGAAAACACACTTTTTCTATTGACTGGCGGCTTGTAGGCTCGGCTCGCGGGAAAAGGTAAGGGGAGATGAGTGAGGAAGACATGAGAATCCAAATGTGTGCATCGGTGACGGAGAGAGGAGAAGCTTAACCTATATGTATATGCATACAACGGGCTATATATCTATAGCTATAGTTGTACACTACTCATACGGAAAAGAGCTACGCGTAATGCTTTTCTCGCTTTTTCTTCCTAAAAGAAAGATAAGCTTTTTAAATGCAGTTGATCATTCGTTCAATTATAAAAACAAAAACATAATTGTCAGGTTATTAACAATTTTTTTTTCATTTTTCAAAAAATGACAAGCTCAACGCAATTAGTATGTTATTTTGCTTTATTAATAAACGAGCGCCTTCATCCCAATAATCCAGTGCGCTCAATTGTTCTTCACTTTTATGATAAGTGAAATTATTGAATAATAAATAAAGGCATTCACCACAACGACAAGGTAAGCTCAAATATCTTTTGTAGTAAGTAATATTATTAACTAATATACTGAACACCTTTACCCGAACGCCCGATTGCGCTGATATTCTTATTTGTTAATTTATATTTTTTCACCATTAATACATAGCTTAACGGCAATAATACGATAAAGCTTAAATTAAATCTCAAGCTTCGAAATTTTACGATAAACATATGTAACTTTTAGTCTCATTATACCCTAAACGTTAATAGCTCAGATAGCTAGAGTAGGAGGGTGGATTTTAGTTTTGCGGCTCCGGGTTCTAATCTCACTTGGAGCAAATTTTTTTTTTTTTTATTACAACATTACTTTGAATGTTTAATACTTTTTTTTATGATAACTTACGTATTTTGTTTTACCAGTTACTAAAAAGATTTTTTTTGCCAACATTGGTCACAATCCAAGAAATTTTTTTTTTCCATTCATGACTAAAAAAATCATTCGACGCATTAAGTAACAGCTTTTTAATCTTGAACGAATGATCAACTGCATTTAAAAAGCTTCTTTTTCTTTTAGGGAGGAAAAGCGAGAAAAGCATTACGCGCAGCTCTTTTCCGTATGAGTAGTGCACAACTATAGCTATAGATATATAGCCCGTTGTATGCATATACATATAGGATTAGCTTCTCCTCTCTCCATCACCGATGCTAAACCCTTACCTCTTCCCGCGAGCCGAGCCTACAAGCCACCAGCCAATAGAAAATGCACGGAAGATTGTTGCTATCAGAAAAGCCGGTTCTATATGTTAGTACAAGTATTTTCGATACTCTGTACAAGAAAAATGTGTACTGGTACAGGTATATTTGAGACGGTAGTATACTTTAAAGTACCTTAGTGAGTATAGATAAACCTTATACTTAGTACGTCAAAATCCGATACGTGGTACGGGTTTTTCCTGTACCAGTACAGAAAGTTAGTCGGCCAGTGGGAGCATATAGAATGTCAGTATATATATACGTAGCTGTAAAAGTTCAAGAGGTTAGGATTTCAGTATATCCACCACAACACAATATAAAGTTCAATACATTGATACGAATCTAACAAGATGTAATGATAAGTGCAGTAGGCACTTGTAGTCACTTTCCTGTTGCGTATAATAATTGGTTTTTACTCGCAAAGAACAATTTACATATTGAGCCAAAATAACAATGACAATCCCATACATGTATGCAAGTATGCATATATGTATATCCAGATCCAGATAAGTATGTCAAAATGTGAGACTGGTTGTAGAAATCTCAAGACCTGTACGTTATATTTCTATGTTTATCACTTTTGGTATAGCTTATTCTGGTAACAACAAACTTCCGTGCATGTGCATGGTTCCTCTGCTGGCCACAATGGATTGGTGCTCAAATCAGCGCCGAAACATCGGCACACTCTTTAACATCAGTGTTGGGTAAGGAGGATATAATTTTGCATTTTTGTCACTAGGACCTATATATAGCTACAGATGCTAGTGAGAAAAATGCGAGAGCTAAATAGGAGGAGGAAGGAGGCCAGTGGTTCCCCCCAAATGTGACTGGCAAACTTGCGGGAAATTCAAATTGGCTATATGGAGCAAGACGCAAATCCCCAGATCACTCGACACAATTTCATGCACAATAACTTAATGAACTTATCCCAAGCTATTTAACCCAATAACTCAACAGGCCAAATAGCAGCCTCATAAGTTTGAATGACTAATAGTAATTATTAATTAACAAAGCAAGCGCCAATCCCCACACGACCCAAAGCACTTACTGGTTGCGTTGATTATTTATGATTAATAAAATAGTAACGCAAGCGCCTATCCACATTAAACTCGGGGCGCTTACTGGTCGTTTTAATTATTTATGATTGATCAAAAAATAACACAAGCGCCTATCCCCACACAACCCGGGGCGCTTACTGAATGCTTTAATTAGTAATAAAATAAAATAATAACACAAGCGCCAATCCCCACACAACCCGGGGCATTTACTGGTCGTTTTAATTATTTATGATTAATATAATAATAACGCAAGCGCCTATTCCCACACAACCTGCGGCACTTATTCGTTATTTTAATTATTTCTGATTCATAAAATAATAATGCAAGCGCCTATCTCCATACAAAATGGGGCGCCTACTGGTCGCTTGATTATTTACAATAAACAGAATAATGTGAACGCTAATCCTTACATGAACCGAGAGGCTTGCATTATTTAATTGATTTTAAACAATCATAGTGACCAGTAACCACCCCTGGTTGTGTGGGGATAGGCGCTTGCGTTATTATTTTATTTATCAAAAATAATTAAAGCGACCAGCAAGTGCCCCTGGTTGTGTGAGGATAGGCACTTGCGTTATTATTTTATTTATAGTAAATTAAGTAAGTGACCAATAAGCGACCCCGGATTGTGTGGGGATAGGCGCTTGCGTTAGTATTTTATTTTATCAATAATTAAAGCAGCCAGTAAGCGTCCCGGGTTGTGTGGGGATTGGCGCTTGCGTTATTATTTAATTTATACTAAATTAAGTAAGCAACCAATAAACGCCCCTGGTTGTGTGGGGATGGGCGCTTGCGTTATTATTTTATTAATCAAAAATAATTAGAATGACTAGTAAGTGCCCTGGGTTGTGTGGGGATAGGCGCTTGCATTATTATTTTATTAATCGTAAATAATCAACGCACCCAGTAAGTGCTATAGGTCGTGTGGGGATTGGCGCTTGCTTTGTTAATTAATAAGTTTATATTAGTAATTCAAACATATGAGGCTGCTCATCAGCCCGTTGGGTTATTGGGTTAAATAGCTTGGGATTAGTTTATTAAGTTATTGTGCATGAAATTGTATCGAGTTATCTGGGGATTTGCGTCTTGCTCCATATAGCCCATTTGAATTTCCCGCAAGTTTGCCAGTCACATTTGGGGAGAACCACTGGCCTCTTCCCTCCTCCTATTCAGCTTTTGCATTGTTTTTACTAGGATCTGTTGCTATATATAGGTCCTAGTGATAAAAATGCAAAATCATATCCTCCTCACCCAACACTGTTAAACACTTAACATAGGCTGGCACTCTTCCCACTTATCTCTCCTCTCTATATCTTATATACTGGGAAAGAGTGAGAGGTGTTGAAAATAGCGGAGTCAATCAACACTCCGTGACCGTATCCACCGCACTGTCTCTCGACCCACTGTAAGGCTGCAGTCACATGTCACATGGAGAGCAATAGAGTGCAGGATAGAATCGTCCCCATAAGCGGCTGCATTAACTATTGCGCGGCGCAATAGACCATATACATAAGAAAAATAGACTGCTCGTTCTTATGTACAGCGCTGAAGCACAAGTAAAAGAAGACAACATCAAACGTGAATATCTGTCTTTCTTACAGGTTGCCAAAGGCGGGAATATGCGAGAGAGGTAGATACCTACGTTCGATGTTGTGTCTTCTTCTACTTGTGCTTCAGCGCCGTACATAAAAGCGAGCAGTCTATCTTTCTTATATGTCTATGATCCTGCTCGCTCTATTGCGCACCATGTGACTGCAGCCTAAAGCTGATACAAACGATGTGCCTTCTGTGTACACACCCATGGGTACGTTTTTTTTGTAGTCGGTCGGTCCAATTCTTCAAGAAAGTATACCTATACTCACCATGTATACAGATATGCATTCTAGAGGAATCAAACTGAACGATGGATCGACCGACTACAAAAAAAAAACGTACCCTGTATTAGATATTTGAAAAAAGTTCTTGTATGGAAATAGACTAAAAGCTGAAACCCGAGGGTGGTAGAAAATCTTAACCAACCACCACTCTCACCAGAAACTACAAACCTGATGATTCGTAGACATTCAAAATATTTGTGTCATATATTACTCTAGTTAAGAGTAAAGAGCTTAAAAATATGAGCATACAGCAAAAGCTCCAATCTTGCGATATTGGCGAAGAAAGAGATAGATGAAACTATAGGGCTATAGCCTATAGTTCTTTACGTCTCTTTCTTGCTGATCACTGTAATTGCCCAGCAAAGATTTTGTTTGAAAATTTCTTATAAACGTCTTCTACGCGGGGAATGTCTACCAGAAAGACGTCTGTTGGATTTATGACATCAAAGATAGCATTCAGGTGAACATTCTTTGCCTTGAAGACATCTAGAAGAAATCTTCAAACAAAATATTTGCTGGGTGGCTTAGACAAGTGGGGTCTGCACTGGAGCCATAGACATATAACAAATAAAGACTTCTCGTTCTTATGTACAGCGCTGAAGTACACGTAGAAGGAGACACGACATTGAACGTGGGGATCTATCTCTTTTCTACATTGCTTGTTCTCTCTATAAGGTCCGTACGATTATCAAACTCTGCATAGATGGCGTGCTGTAGCTAAGAGAAAAATGGCGTCACTGACACACTACGGCCATCAGCGTTGGGTTAGGCGGATTCAATATTGGAACTTTTTCCCTATATCGTATATATAGCTATACGATCAAGGGAGAATGTTCCGTCGAGCAGACAGCACAGCAGTGAAGGGGCATTGCCAAAGACACGCGAAAATTAAAAATTGTAATATGATAACACGAGTGCCTATCACCCAATGACCCGGGGCGCTTACTGGCCACTCTGTGAAATAATAAAATATTAATTAATAGCACAAGCGCCTATGACCCAATGACCCGGGGCGCTAACTGGCTACACTATTATATGATAAAATATTAATTATTAACACAAGCGCCTATCACCCGATGACCCAGGGCGTTTACTGGCCTCACTATTAAATAATCAAATATTAATTAACAGCACAAGCACCCATCACCTGATGACCGTTGTGCTATTAATTGATAATATATATCGTTTAATAAAGCGACCAGTAAGCGCCCCAGGGCATCGGGTGATAGGCGCTTGTGTTAATAATTAATACTTTAT
>NW_019379689.1:751237-774534 GCF_000648655.2 Copidosoma floridanum
TATATATATATATATATGTTTACGTCTAAAAAATTTAGGAATTTATGTAATCAGTTGTACATACAAAGCATTTACAGTATTAACTTTATAGTTGTAAGTAATTTTAGGAGTACGTTTTCAGTATATAAGCCACTCATTTAGGGTTTCTTCATTTTCCAATTTATTCGGACAATGTTACTAGTAAGAATCGATCTTAAATTAGGTTTTACAATTTTATTCCTCTTTATTTAAGAATCTCATAAAAGTTATCAATTTTTATAATTTAAATTATAATGAAAAAAATTTGTTAGTACCGGGGTGTACTTAAAATCATAATATGATGTATTTAATAATAATTCAATATGGAAAGCCTATCCAAACAATGATTTGTTAACTTCCAACGATGAAAAATACTATAATGAGTAGATAATTTAATAGTTTTTTTGCTTAAACAATTAAAGTTGTATTTGCAGAATAGTCGTAAGAATCTACAATTATTCAGTTTTACACTACTTTTTCATGAATACTATTGTGTGCGAGTGCGCGCGCGGGTAAAATGTAAAAATACACACACATACACAAAGATAAATTAACAAAACAATACTGAATTCTAACATGTAATGACTATTATAAAAATTTCTCGTTTCTCTCTCTCTCTCTCTTTGTGCATGCGCGCGTGGATATTCGTATCTGATAAAATACTGTATCTTATTTTGTATGAAGAAACGAGTCTGTATAATTTAGAGGATGACTAAATAGTTACATTTTTTTGTGCATAGGATGACATACCAGTTTTTATATTTAATTGCAATATAATTTAATTTACCCTATTTCATTAATTCATTTATATAGTATAAATTATACATTATATCCTATTGATATGTAATCTCCTAACACAAATAAAAAGCTTGAGATTCATGTAGACGATATTATAAAAGTTGATGCATGTGATGCTAAAGGACTGAAAACCAAAGTTTGCATATTTTGTTCACTCAATTTTATTAGTTGTGACGTGGTACAAAAATCTTACGTTCCTACAACTATTAACACAATTTTTTTTTTTACTTTTTCATTTTTGTAAATAATGAATAACACAGCATAAAAATAAGCTAAAACAAAAGTTTTAATCTTATAATTATATGTGTCACAACACATTTATTCAGTTTTGATCGCAGTTTAAGGTTTTAAATCATTTTATGATTCAGTCTGATTAATCTATAATAGTTATAAACATATTTCTGGTACAAATAATCCTACTACGTTAAATTTGTTTTACATAAGTAAATCCGTGAAGTCTTATATGTATGATTCAGATTTACCAAACCAACTAACGGTGTTAATACTTTCTTTTAGTCTCACAAATATGTTTTTCTTTTACACGTTCAAGATAACTTTTACTTATCGGATACAAAAGTTGTACTATACTGTTGTAGTTTACTACATCGGTAAACTATGTGCTTTTTTTATGTAATGAAAATTAGCAAAACTTTTTATTGCTTGCAGAAAATCGAATCATTATTCATTAACATACTAAGTTTAAAGTTGATATAAATAGTTTTAAATCTCTAACAATATTAATAAATATTTTGGAAATATCACTAATAAAGACATATATCAAGATTGTTGTTACTCTATTTTATCATCACAGTATTTTCTTTTTATACAAAACTGAATAGGTTGCTGAAGTTACTAAGTTAAGTAAAAAATAAGATATTTAATTTTATATGAGACTAGCTCAGAGACTTAATAATTATGATTATAATAAATAAGATAAGAAAATTTGAAACGACTAGTTTTCTTCTTCACTAGACTCTGTTGTATCAGAATTGCTTCCTGATGTGGACTGATTATCAACATCACCATCTTCACTGTCGTCATCAGAACTAACCTTATTTGAACAATGACCTTCAACATTATCCGTTTCCATTTTATTCTTATCAAGTTTTTGGTTTGTTTTCACTATAGTTTTTTTTTTTTTCAGTTGTATTTGTTCAACACTTTTTTGGTGGTCTGCTTAAGTCCCACATTTTTTCAGAAATATACTTTGCAAAGTATTTTAGTTCTTCGTGTACTTTAACCTCATCTAATTTTTTTTCTTCTGTAAGATAATACTCAAAAATTTCTGCAAAAAACATTTAAATTTTAGAAGCACAAATCATATGACCTTTTTCTATGCATAAAAAAAAATGTGCATTAGTTTACCTTTTACAGCCTTTAATCGCGTACTGTCCAACGCTGGTTTTGCAACCGTTTTGGTTCGTCTACATCCAGTGCCACTGACACTACATCTTTTAAGTTCATCAATGCCTATAATACTCACAACTATTGTCTTTACAAACATCGATGCTTCTGATTTTTTTCCCGTAGCCTTATTCACAGCGTTGTCGTAGTGTAATTTGGGTGTAAAAACGCCACTACCACAATGAATCTATGCATAAATCAATTAAATTTGTTGTATTAAAACGTTAAAAATTTGTAAAATGAAAAATTGTAAAAGTATAATTACTTCTCCCGTGTTTTGGCGGACGAATCCAACAGCTGCTTCATTACCGCTAAATCTGTCGAAATAGTTGTGACTACTAGCTGTAAGACATTTTAAAATATATGTAATGTTTATATAACTCTAAAATAACTATTTACTATACACAACGTCAATGCCATATTATTTTTTACGCAGTAACCGGAATATATTTTATTTTTATACTTTTGAAAAGATGATAGAGAAATCGTCCAAATGTAACTGGGCTTTATAGTGTAATTTTCAAGATGATTTCTGTTATTAACAGCAGTTTTTCAAAACAATTCCAACTACTTTAAATTTTGACACTGATGTAGCATCTCCACGAGTGAGATCATAGTGCCTTTGTGATCCCTCGAATACTAAAAATAGGTATTACTAATTTCAGGTCTTTTTACGTCGGTATAGTAATTTCCAAGAGGGTTTTTTTTTTCTAATATAAAACTTAAACTTTTGTGTTTTATTATAGCTGCTATAGACACACTAAGCATTATAAAGGCTAATAAAAAATTGAACAAATACTAGCACATTAAATGTAAAAAAAACTCTGTCCGATTGCGGCTGAATATATAAGAATGAAAATGCTAGTAGCAGACACCTCTAAGAGCGGCTCTTTCAAACCACTGCTACAATAAAATACAAATTCAAAAATTTATATTTGAAAGAAATACCCTTTTTAAAATTACTATACTGACGTTAAGAGACCTGATCGTTCGATTAGAGCCATTTAAAAAAATGGACTTTTTGAGATATAACGCTTTTTTTGTATTTTATTTTCGAGATTATGTATTTCTTTTTGCAATTCAGATAATTTCATTGGAAAGTTGAGAAAAAAATACATCGACCCTGTACTTTTTAGTATTATTATTTAGTACTTTACTTAATAGTAATGATTGACTAAAAACTAGGTGTTTTTGAGCTCCGATGCGGCAGTTACAAACGTTACCGTGAAAGATCGATAATTACCATGCAAACTAATATGGTGTCTATAATAATTTTCGGAATAATGAGGGATACATAGCAAAACAATAATCTTCCGTTAGAAAAATAACGAAAAAAAAAAGTTGTAAGCTTTAATATACAAATTTTAAATAATAATCTCCAATTTTTACTTAAGCTATAATTCCTTGTCAAACACTTTATATGTGGCTAATAATACACATGTCAAGAGTCTCATCAGTAATATGGTAGAATTAGTTTTTCGGCCCACAAAATTCTGACTAACTCGAAAAAAACATGGTAATAGTTAAAATACATAGTAACAAATTGACATAGAATTAAACAAGTAACAATGTCAGCAAAAGCCCCCAAAAAATGGCAAAAATGGCCAAAACATGTTTTTCGCGTCTAGAAGGAAACCGAAAAATCGTACAAAATAAGTGTGCAGTAAAAAAGATGCGCAATTTTAATACGAACAAAATGAGCCCTGTTGACTTTCATTCGGTATAGCCGTTTTTTCGCAAATCGCAAAAAACAGCCATTTTGAGACATTTTTTAAAACCTCAATAACTCACGTTCTATAAAATATTAAGAGTTGAAATTTTAACACAAGCTAGATATTATAATTCTTAACATACGCACCAAGATTCAGCAAGATCGGTTGTTAACTTTCCGCGAACCGCAGCAAAAACCAAAAAAAGCTCCTTTCGAAAAATGGCCATAAAAAAGTTTTTAGCAAAAACAGGTACGTTTTTTAAACGCATTTCTCTTTGTCTAGGTGTACTCAACAAGTACCTAAAACGCCGTTTTTTTTATCGATCAAAAGTATCTTAAATATCGATCGCAAAAAACGGTCTTTTTGCTCTCCGGCAAAACCTCCAGAGCATTTGGCGTGGTCTCCAGCTCGCCGAGCCGCCGATTCTACTGGCCACTTTTTTTTGTACGATTCTTCAGTTTTTTTCTAGACGTGAAAAACATGTTTTGCTCATTTTTGCAATTTTTTGGGGGGCTTTTGCTGAGATTTCCACTTGTTAAATTCTATGTCAATTTGTTACTATGTATTTTAACTATTGGCATAATTTTTTTCGAGTAAGTCAGAATTTTGTGGATATCCATAAGATTTTTAGCTAATTCTACCATACTACGGTGGCCACGTGGTTAAGTCTGCATGAACCGCTTTTGCACTCATGCTTTCGATTCCGGAGAGATGTCGTTTTTTTTTATAAGTATACCTTTCCATAAATATATTAGTTTTATAAAATTTGACTTTGTTATAATAAGAATAAAAAATCGTTTTAATTAAAAAAAAAAAAAAAAAAACATTCGATTTCATCCAATTTTGCTACTGCTCTTGGCTAATGCCAATAAAAATATGAAAAATATGCTAATAAAGTTATGAAATACCAAAAAACTTTACTTGAATGAAATATGACAAAAAACTATTTCTGACTTCTACGAATCACGGGGCTCCTCAATTCTGCTGAGAGTTGCGGCTGGTAATAATTTTTGACCATCCTCGAGCTTCAGATCTTGGTCTAATATATATCTGCTATAAACGATTACCAAAACAAAAATTGGGCTTTATGTAGGTAATATCGATATATTGCAAGAATTACTCATCTGGTAGAAAACTGCTTTCATTAGTTAACCAATATTCGTTTGAGTAAAGAGCAGAGGAATGGATGAGTATCTTATGATCACGGTCTCATCATGATTACATTTCATACGTATCATTTATGTCTTTTTTATCGAGCATTAAAACATGATACGCCATCAAAGTAATTAGGTGTTGGTGTGTATTTAAAATCTTTTGAAGCAAAGGCACTTTAATATAAATAAAAAATAAATTAAGTGTCTGCAATTACGACTAAATAATTATCAAGCATATTGTGTAAAAATATTTAGAAAATGAAAGTAACTTAATATGAATCAGAGCTTAAGAGAGTTGTAGATTTTAATATATGGCATTAGTCATCTACAAATGCATTGTTTATGATTGGGGTTATAGAGCTTTTGCGATATGTGCGATTATTGATTTTCAAGTTTTAATCTAAATTTTATTCTGTTTAGAGTTGTAGATTCAATATTTCAATTGTATGACGCTGACTCATATAACACAAAATGACATTAATGATGTTTATAAAAGGTGTTGTGTAAAAAATAAAAATCACGTATCTTTAACCATCTCTGCTAAAGAGATTTTGATTTTCTGGAGCCGATCAAATACCGCGCGCTATATCGATGCTATTGGGATTATGCCTCTACCACGTGACCTCAGTATATATATGACTAATATAGAGGAGAAATAACACAGGTCTTATGGGAGGTTTGTGATCCCTCGAATACTAAAAATAGGTATTACTAATTTCAGGTCTTTTTACGTCGGTATAGTAATTTCCAAGAGGGTTTTTTTTTTCTAATATAAAACTTAAACTTTTGTGTTTTATTATAGCTGCTATAGACACACTAAGCATTATAAAGGCTAATAAAAAATTGAACAAATACTAGCACATTAAATGTAAAAAAAACTCTGTCCGATTGCGGCTGAATATATAAGAATGAAAATGCTAGTAGCAGACACCTCTAAGAGCGGCTCTTTCAAACCACTGCTACAATAAAATACAAATTCAAAAATTTATATTTGAAAGAAATACCCTTTTTAAAATTACTATACTGACGTTAAGAGACCTGATCGTTCGATTAGAGCCATTTAAAAAAATGGACTTTTTGAGATATAACGCTTTTTTTGTATTTTATTTTCGAGATTATGTATTTCTTTTTGCAATTCAGATAATTTCATTGGAAAGTTGAGAAAAAAATACATCGACCCTGTACTTTTTAGTATTATTATTTAGTACTTTACTTAATAGTAATGATTGACTAAAAACTAGGTGTTTTTGAGCTCCGATGCGGCAGTTACAAACGTTACCGTGAAAGATCGATAATTACCATGCAAACTAATATGGTGTCTATAATAATTTTCGGAATAATGAGGGATACATAGCAAAACAATAATCTTCCGTTAGAAAAATAACGAAAAAAAAAAGTTGTAAGCTTTAATATACAAATTTTAAATAATAATCTCCAATTTTTACTTAAGCTATAATTCCTTGTCAAACACTTTATATGTGGCTAATAATACACATGTCAAGAGTCTCATCAGTAATATGGTAGAATTAGTTTTTCGGCCCACAAAATTCTGACTAACTCGAAAAAAACATGGTAATAGTTAAAATACATAGTAACAAATTGACATAGAATTAAACAAGTAACAATGTCAGCAAAAGCCCCCAAAAAATGGCAAAAATGGCCAAAACATGTTTTTCGCGTCTAGAAGGAAACCGAAAAATCGTACAAAATAAGTGTGCAGTAAAAAAGATGCGCAATTTTAATACGAACAAAATGAGCCCTGTTGACTTTCATTCGGTATAGCCGTTTTTTCGCAAATCGCAAAAAACAGCCATTTTGAGACATTTTTTAAAACCTCAATAACTCACGTTCTATAAAATATTAAGAGTTGAAATTTTAACACAAGCTAGATATTATAATTCTTAACATACGCACCAAGATTCAGCAAGATCGGTTGTTAACTTTCCGCGAACCGCAGCAAAAACCAAAAAAAGCTCCTTTCGAAAAATGGCCATAAAAAAGTTTTTAGCAAAAACAGGTACGTTTTTTAAACGCATTTCTCTTTGTCTAGGTGTACTCAACAAGTACCTAAAACGCCGTTTTTTTTATCGATCAAAAGTATCTTAAATATCGATCGCAAAAAACGGTCTTTTTGCTCTCCGGCAAAACCTCCAGAGCATTTGGCGTGGTCTCCAGCTCGCCGAGCCGCCGATTCTACTGGCCACTTTTTTTTGTACGATTCTTCAGTTTTTTTCTAGACGTGAAAAACATGTTTTGCTCATTTTTGCAATTTTTTGGGGGGCTTTTGCTGAGATTTCCACTTGTTAAATTCTATGTCAATTTGTTACTATGTATTTTAACTATTGGCATAATTTTTTTCGAGTAAGTCAGAATTTTGTGGATATCCATAAGATTTTTAGCTAATTCTACCATACTACGGTGGCCACGTGGTTAAGTCTGCATGAACCGCTTTTGCACTCATGCTTTCGATTCCGGAGAGATGTCGTTTTTTTTTATAAGTATACCTTTCCATAAATATATTAGTTTTATAAAATTTGACTTTGTTATAATAAGAATAAAAAATCGTTTTAATTAAAAAAAAAAAAAAAAAANAGCTCAATGTTTGGATTGCCAACAACAAATATATATCAGAAAAGTTGATCAACATTTGTTGTCTGTGAAACATATTGAAAATACTAATGGAAAAAAAAGAAGAAAAACGCGAAATAGCTGAAACAGAACTACGTATTGCTGGAGCGTGTGTCAGTTTAAATTTATTATTTCTACAAACTGAACAGATACAAGAATTTTTTAAAAGCTGTTTTCCTGTCTCTCCAACGCTCCAAAAAGTTTCAATGTCCAGAAGGCGCATAAGAGATATTGTAGTACATAATATTTCGCCTGCGCATAAGAAACGACTAATCAAAATTTTGCAGAATAGAAAATTTTCTATAATGGTAGATGAATCTACGGATAATACTGTTGATAAATACATATGCATAAATGTTAAATACTTTGATGAAGAAAAAGAAAAAATAGTCGACACGTTGTGGGATTTATTACTTGTATATGATGACGATGTAAAAACATCTGCAAATGCTGAACATTTATACGAATTGATTGTTCAATCGTTTGTAGTTGCAGGAATCGACATTTCAAATATCATTTCTTTTTCATCAGATGGTGCTAATGTAATGATAGGCGAGCATAACTCCGTATTATCAAGATTTAAAGATATTATACCTGACATTATTCCAGCAAAATGTGCTTGTCACATAGAAAATTTGTGTGCTCGTGATGCCGTTGCTACATTATCACCTAAATGTACGTCTTTAGTGAATTTAATTTACAACTACATCGGTTATTTCATTTACTTATCATATCCTACCAGTTTTCTTCAATCCGTGTTAAAAAAAAATTTATTATACTGCAGACCGTTTTGTAATACAATTTGTAATTTGTAATTTGAATTTGCCTTAAATCAATTTACAAGGAAAGCCGTGTATAATTATTGCGTATACATACTCAGGTAAATCCTGTTTAATTTATCATGTTCAGTTTTGGGATGTAACTTTATAAATCACATAGTGCATTCCTTCTAGACGTTGTAATATTTTTTTTACATGATCCCAGGTACTTACTTAATTAACTTCTGGATTTAAATATTCCACATAAACTGATAGTACTCTTCGTACAACAAATCACTAAGTATTATTAGAGGATACCACAACGACTAAGGGGCTACTTATGGCGGTAATTTTAGAGCAAAAAAAAATAATATTGGGATTATGCCTCTACCACGTGACCTCAGTATATATATGACTAATATAGAGGAGAAATAACACAGGTCTTATGGGAGGAATCTTGTTTTTATTTTTTTTTCGCACTTAAAAAGATATTATGAGCTTAAAAAGGTTGTTAATTTCATGTTACTGATATAATGAGAGTTACGTAATTATTTTTTTCCTTTGGTGAATTCGTTCATGAAGGTTAAAAAAGCGTTTAGAACGTATACGGAGTATCCCTCGAATACTAAAAATAGGTATTACTAATTTCAGGTCTTTTTACGTCGGTATAGTAATTTCCAAGAGGGTTTTTTTTTTCTAATATAAAACTTAAACTTTTGTGTTTTATTATAGCTGCTATAGACACACTAAGCATTATAAAGGCTAATAAAAAATTGAACAAATACTAGCACATTAAATGTAAAAAAAACTCTGTCCGATTGCGGCTGAATATATAAGAATGAAAATGCTAGTAGCAGACACCTCTAAGAGCGGCTCTTTCAAACCACTGCTACAATAAAATACAAATTCAAAAATTTATATTTGAAAGAAATACCCTTTTTAAAATTACTATACTGACGTTAAGAGACCTGATCGTTCGATTAGAGCCATTTAAAAAAATGGACTTTTTGAGATATAACGCTTTTTTTGTATTTTATTTTCGAGATTATGTATTTCTTTTTGCAATTCAGATAATTTCATTGGAAAGTTGAGAAAAAAATACATCGACCCTGTACTTTTTAGTATTATTATTTAGTACTTTACTTAATAGTAATGATTGACTAAAAACTAGGTGTTTTTGAGCTCCGATGCGGCAGTTACAAACGTTACCGTGAAAGATCGATAATTACCATGCAAACTAATATGGTGTCTATAATAATTTTCGGAATAATGAGGGATACATAGCAAAACAATAATCTTCCGTTAGAAAAATAACGAAAAAAAAAAGTTGTAAGCTTTAATATACAAATTTTANTTTGTTTTTCCTCCAACTTTCGGATTTGCATTTTCTCCGTTTGACTTATTATATTTTGTACATTTAGTTCTTCATCTGTTTATAAATGTTCATTAAAGTTTAGTTCTCAAATTGATTTCACAGCATCATAAATCACAGCATTAGTGTCCTTTAAGGGATCATGTAATACAGTTAAGTTCAAGTTAACTTCTGCTTGATAGGTATATTGTATCTGAGTTAGGATTTTATGTTCACTAGTTAAGGCTAACTTGTGTGTTTTTCCAGTACACCCATCATTTATTCATATATAAATTAATCAAATATTAGTTAGAGATTGTGTTTTTTTTTTTTCTGCCCTCCTTGGTCTTGTGTTGTTTATTACCAATCGATTGAGGGCATCAAGATTTGTTAAAACACCTGTTGCAATGCATAGCTTGTAGTGCCAATCGTATTTGACTGGATTAATGTCTTCCTGGCACGACAGACAAGTTTTTTTTAAATTTATTTGTGTTTTGCACAAATGATTGTGCACTGCACTTTTAAATTGCTCTTATATATTAAAGTCCCACACGGTGAACGTGTAATTTTTCGCGGTTTTTTTGACAACCTTTAACGAAATATCTCACCCCATACATTTCAAGTCCTTCGAAGGCTCTTTTTGTTGATGCTTTATTGCAGTATGTAGTGAAGCTTAGATATAATTATATTCCATCATTGTGCATGACATCTAGTGAGTAAGAGTTTAAATGGTTCAGGGGACTAAAATTCATTAGCAACCAGGTGTACTTATACGGTTTTATAATGGCCGGCACCTTAGATACCACTTTTCACCGTAGTGGATCATGATCTTTAAGAGAATTATTTTCACTGTCCTTGTTTTCTGTTTCCACCTTTTTAGTGCTTACACTTTTTGGCTGCTGAGTAATACAATATATTACTTCTTTGCGCACGTCTTCCACCCACTCAACAGATCCATATATTAAATAAACGGGAATAACATCTTTCCGTGTTTTTCTCTTAGTAGAAAAATAAATATCCTCTATTGGATACTTGTTTTCGAAAAATTCAATAATATAGTTTGTGTCAAAAGATTTTTTAATAAGGATGCTTATTTAAGTCACAGTACAATTTACTCTTACAAATCACAGTATTAAACTAGGTCCCTTTTCATTATCTTTTGTAGGGATTTCCGATTTTGTGATTAATTTTATTTTCTTTTTCAGCACTTGGACGTTTTGTGTTGGTGATTGGCTTGCCCCTTCTACTTCGATGATTGCTGTTTTATTTAGGGTCACTGCAGCAACCGCTGCATCACATAGCTGGTAATATTCAGCCTCATTCCCGGTGTATGTAGTGGTACATGGTTGGTCTTTTAAGGAGAATATAGGACCGAATTTATTAAAAGAAATTTCCATTTGGTGTTTGTTGATCGGTTCTTCAGTCATTATATCTAACCAACGTCCTTTTATTGATTTATTGTGGATCTTGATGTGCTTCTTATTTATCAAGGGTGCGTGTACCGTTAGCGCTTTTTGTTCCATTGTTTTATCCGGCAAATGCGACAATGAGTTAAATAGCTCCTGCAGTGTTGAGACTGCCTTTAAATTATTTGCCATGGTATCAGCCTCTGTCGGTGAACATAACACCACCTCATAACTTGAGTAGCCCATAGCACAGAGTTCTTGGTCTATGGACTGTACTATTGCGAATTTCTTTAATACTTTTTTTAACAACAGCTCACTATAATTTCTTTGCAATAATATACTCAGTCAAGATCCAGCAGCCTTTGCCTCGATGGTTTTAGGGCTTTGTTTGTCCATTGTGTATGTAATTCAGTTAGTGTAAATATGATGAGTGTTGTGATGGTTATTGATTGAAAAATGTATGTAAATGTATATTATTTTTGGGTATTTCGTGCTGTTGTTAATTGTAATGATTCATAGGTTATATGTGGAATGTTCATATGAAAATGAAGTTCGGTTTATGAATATATTGAACAATGCGTAGGAAATACACGGATGGAAACAATCATTACTTATCATACTATGCTAAAATATTTGTGGATTCACAATACAATGAAATAAGTAATTTTAATACATGCTGAAGCTTAATTTTACATAAAATAAGAATTTTACAATAGAGTAACATGCAACTGTGAGAAAATACAACATGCGTTCAAATCTCGAAGCCTTGAAGTTTTTTTTTTTCTAATGTCTGTGTCTACCAATATAGTTTGAATACGTTGCAGTATCAGTTATGTACTTGGCGGTTATAGTTTGGTGTGTATAACTATGTAAATCCGGAAGTATATGCATTTCCTTGATGTTTTCTTTATATTCTAATTGTTCAATAACGTCATGTAAAGGTTGGCTAACGTTAACTTTATCGTTATTTTGTACTTGGAGTTTGTCGTGCAGTCTGGAAGGAAAACAGTATCAAATTCTTATTGATTTATGAGTCCATTACCAACTTTTGGAGTGTATGGCGTGGGAGTATCAATTTCCGTGTCTTCATTATAGGTCTAGTTTTAGGTGATTAAGGTATTTTTTTGTTTTTCCTCAATTTAAAAATTAAATTCAGTTGGTTCATGGTCGTTTAGTTTTTATTTTATCGTTATTTAGGGTTCTGCGTTCACTAAATGAATGGTGCGTTTTATGAATTTTTCCAAGACACTACGTGTCATAGTCTTCTAAAAACAGCTTCTTGCTTTGTTTATGAGCGTTGCTATTATAATTATCATAATGATAGCTTGAACGATATTTCGTATTAGAATAAAAAGAGAGATTTGTTTTTCCTCCAACTTTCGGATTTGCATTTTCTCCGTTTGACTTATTATATTTTGTACATTTAGTTCTTCATCTGTTTATAAATGTTCATTAAAGTTTAGTTCTCAAATTGATTTCACAGCATCATAAATCACAGCATTAGTGTCCTTTAAGGGATCATGTAATACAGTTAAGTTCAAGTTAACTTCTGCTTGATAGGTATATTGTATCTGAGTTAGGATTTTATGTTCACTAGTTAAGGCTAACTTGTGTGTTTTTCCAGTACACCCATCATTTATTCGTTGAAGACCTATACCTTTACTCTTTCTTGTCGATCCATTTGATTAGGACAGATAATGTTCGATTATTCTTCATTAGGTGTTGAGAATAACCATGAACTATTAGCTGATAAGTAAATCGATTGACTTCCGGTTTTTTGTGAAAACGTATATTCACAGTATTTGAATACTTCTGTTCCAGGTCGTAATAATATGAGAATTTTACAACCGTTTACAAAATAGGGTTTCTTCAACGGTTCCATAGCTAAGCATATAAAACCATACACCGTTTTATCACATTGGCTAAATGTTATTTCGTTTAATTATAAGTACGAATGATGGTCTGCTGCTACTGCTAAGTAAGGGTTCGATGGTTTTGTAGGCAGATCCATTTTGTCTATATAGAGGTATCACGACTGGATATAGTCTGTAAAGATTATAAAGGGCTCGATCTATGGCAAATGTAATATTACCATGGTTCTATTTTCTTGATTCACAACATTTATTTTGTTTAGGGTGCTCATTTTGTCAGTATAAAGATACTCTATTAGTGCTACAAATTTCAGATTTCCTGCCAGGTTCTTTACATCCTGGGCTACTGTTCTAAATATATTTGGAGAAAATAGCTATGGATGTGCTTGACCTCTTCGTAAATCATGCAAGGTGGCAATCAGATATTTATGGAAATGAGTAATGCGATGAGGCTAAGGTAGCCTCGGTTCTTCTATGGTTAGCTTGTAAGTGAATCAGATATCTATCGAAAGTAAAATCTTGTCCTGAAACCAATATATCAGCAACTTGTTTTAGAATATGCTCATGGCGTTTTGTAGTGTTAAATAGTTCTTTAAATGCAGCTGCAAAAATATGGCTATTCCGTTTATACAAATTAATATATTCCTTTTGATCCGTATGCAAATTGTTGATGTTAGTGTTCACGACGTTGATATAGTCTTCTGTGACTAAGCCGAAAAGTTCGTTAGCAATGCTTCCAATAATTTCAAAAGGTATCAGTCTTTTTGTTCGTGTACTGGGTGGTGGAATAATGTTATCTTCCGCATGAATTCTTACAGTATTCATTATGTTTATTAGTGTTACTTTGAGATTCGTCAATCGCTTTATCTTTAATTTAAGAGGTCTATTTTTATATAGTGAGTGCAATTAGGATAACCAAACGGTGCAATACAATATCGAAAAGTTTCATTTAGTCCTTGAGTAGGTGTTTGTTCTTCTAAGAATTTATTAACATCCAGCCATATCACAATCTTCCAATCAGCTCTCTTAATTTTTGTTATACCCATTCATTCGTAGTATATTCAAGGTTTTGTTTCAAGTAGTTCTATGCTATAGTTGCCATGATTAGTATAGTTTAAATCTGTACAACCCTTAAGCACTATTGTTACTAAGATGGCTAATACAATCTGCATCGTTGTTTTTTCATATTTTTCTGGAAGACATGTAGAATATATTTCTTACAAGGATATTATTATTGGGGAACTGGTTCAAATTTATCCGTGTGTTTTCGTATGATTCCACCATTGGTTTTTTCAAGTAACACATTATTTACCTCTAAAACTGTTTTAACCTTTAGGGGTTCATTATAAAAGCGATCAAATTTATGGGAACGCACATCCTTCTTTACCTAAACGTAATTATCTGGTTTAACATTTAGAGAGTTCAATTTTTTATCATATCTTTTTTTTGCTTATACTTTTAAAGTTATTTTTTGATTTCCTGCAGCAATTTTCATTTCTTAAAGTCGCTTAATAATGTCCTGTAAATACAATGCGTAGGTTCGTTATTTTTGATCTTTAGGTATCTTTAAGGGCAACCTAGCTATTTTTCCAAATACTAGTTCATAGGGCGTAAAATTTGTTGCGGTATGTACACTCGTGTTTTACGTAAAAGCTACAAATTTTGCTTAGTTGTCCCAGTCATCATAAGTTTCAGAGTAAGTTCTTATAAGGTCAGCTAGGGTAGCATGACTTCACCCGAGTGATCCCTTTGTTTGAGGATAAAATACTAATGTAGTTAGATAATTGATCTTTACGATTTTCATGAGTTGTTCCAATAAATTAGATAAAAATAGAGCATGTCTATATGATAGAATTGCTGTACGTGGTCCGTAGACTAATACTAGATTCTGTACGAGTGCATCGTGCAGCAAGCGTGCTTGACATTAGATCAGGTACAGGGACTAATATAATGTACTTAGTCAGATTACACTCTACGGTTAGCAAATGGCAGTTACCATTTGGTGCTATTCTTAATTTACTGACGGTGTCAACGAAAACTAAGCAACGAAAAAAAGGCTTAAATAAGTTTATCTGTAAGCACCAAAAGTTCTCTTGTTTTATAAGTTTAATTTTTTTCTCTTGACATTTGCTGCATTTACGAACATAATTAAAAATATGATTTCTCATTCCGGGCCAACAAAATAGTTCTCTTATATTCCGATAAGCTTAGCATATTTCCTTACATTCTCAAACAGGGCTGTCATATAGTGTTTGTATTATTTTATTACGTTCTTGAATTTTTGGAAAATAAAACTTATCGTAACAGACAGTAATTTGTATTGGTGTTTTATCAAAAGTTGTTAATAACATTTTTGGTATCAATCCAGGTTCTAAATTATCTGTAAGATCTACCCTTGTTGAAATTTGAAAAGTTTTAAGATTTCGTCCCATCAACATTTTTTAAAGTGATTTAAAAGCTTCTGTGAGACTTTCTGAAGTTACTAAATCAGTAGATATTTTATTAATAACAATTGACAGTATATTATATCCTCCATAAGGTTGTAAGTCTGAGATCAAGACTTACAGGAATTTGCGAGGTTTGAAATAAGTGTGGCTGCTGGTGCAAGTGAACACTATAAATTTATTAAATACACTGTTATATATACAAGATATATGGGTCTATGATACCCGTCGAAGATTAAAACCGATGTATGTAATTTTAAATCACCTGAATCAACAACAAGTACCAACGCTAATTATTCACGCAGTATCAGTGGCCGCAGCCAAAAGAGTGATTGTGTGAGCTGTTCGCCAGCACAGCGTTCAATGATCTCGGCCACGCAGGCATCACATGGCTCGACGGGACCCCGACGATCTGGAGCGTTACCTAGCACGCCGTTAGTCTAGCTTAGCCCAGACTTACAAGGTGTTAATTATATTTGGTCAACTTTTGGTTTCTTCGATTTCAAATAACTAAAGCCCAGTGCACCTATCGATCTTAACAGTCTTAAGACAGATGTGACTGGTTGACAATCTTTGCTAATAAAATGAACTATATCGTCCCTTTTGTACGTAAGTCAACATCTAGTGGTAATAACGTTGCTTATTAGCTTGGTTCGATTTATGTTCTACTAATTGTCAGTCCTACGGCTAGTATCATTAAGACTCACATACACCTTTCCGTACTGGTGTTTGTATCAATTGATCTGCAAAAAAAGGGAATAAGTCTGATAGTAGCATGAAATCAGGTGCAATACTCCGATTTATTAATTTGTTTGCATTGCGGTTTGTTTATTTATTGTTTTTATTCAAGTTATCTGGGATTCCTTCTGTTATTTGTTCCAAGTCCGGTTCTTTAGACCGTCTGTTTTTTTCAATAATATAAGTTCTTGTGTGCGGTGGTCTACTAGAGCTTAATGGTGTATTTTCTCGAATACGAGGGGTAATTAATAATTTTTCACTCGTCATATATTTTCTTAAGATTCCATCTTCATCAAATAGGGGCTTAAAGTCCACTGTTCGTTTTACTAAATCTGCAATTTTTTCATCTTACTATTGGGATCATAGGTGTCCATTTAAATTAATATGTCCTGAATTTCAGGATCCAGCTTATCTCCATCTGAAAATCTAGCTACTGATAAGAAATCCGTATCAGCTTGCTCGAGTTAATTATCGTTGTTAGCTTTTGTATTTCTTGATAAGTAACCTTATAAATATTATTGGTTGTAGTTTTAGGTTGGTCTTCAAAAACGTCATCGTTCGAACTTTCACTAAGTGGAATGAGTATAATGGATATTTCAGTACTCGTTGCGCCTGAGTCTGAGTCAGTATCTGTTTTTGAGTCTACTTCCGTTTCGGTCAATTCTTGTAGTAATCCACTTCGTCTAGGGTCATACACTGGTAGTTGTGTATCTTTTTCTGGCGATTCTTCAGTAACACTTGGGTCGTTTTTGGAAAACATGCTTGCTCTTGAAGAGTTCCTGAGAGATAGGCAACAGAATGGTAAAACCCATCTTTTTCTTAACTTAATACCGTTCCCATAGCGTAGTCAGATTCATCTATTGTCTACTTAAATGATTTACTAAGGTCAAGAAATTGTAAAATAGGCTCTTGACATAAATGGTCTTTTAATATTTGAAAACCCTTTTCTTGCACTTCAATCCATTCAAACTTATCTCCTTTTTTAATAAATCTGATAATGGCTTAGTTATTTTCGAAAAATCTTTAATAAAGTGTCTATCGTATGGTGGAGGTCCTAAAAATTGTCCAATATTTCTCACAGTTTTTGGTTGGGAAAATTCTCTAACGGCCTGTATTTTTTTAGTCTGGTTTAATTCCTCGTTAACGCACTATATGACTAAGAAATATTACTTCTTTCCGCAATAATTCAACTTTATCAGGCTGGAGTACTATATACACAGGTCTTAACCGGTTGAAAAGTAACCTAACCTTACGATCATGATCTACTAGGTCTTTTGCGTAAATAATAATATCGTCTTAATACACTAACAATTCAACATTTAATCAACCTCTTAAAATGAGATCCATTACTCGTTGGAACGTGGCAGATCCATTTTTCAAACCTTCGAGCATCTGTCTGTATTGGTAATGTCCATGGGGTGACGTAAGTACTATTTTATGCTTATCATGTTCAGCCATAGGAATTGTTTGAAGTACACTTGCTAAATCAAAAACTGAAAAATATATGGATCCTCCCAACTGGTCCATATCATCTGCGATATTGGGCAATGAATATGCATCACCAATGGTCTTTTTATTAAGTTTTTGGAAATCAATTACTACCCCCCATCTTGGGTTTCCATGGCTATCAGGTTTTTTAAGGACGATCCGAAGGATTAAATTATACGGTGATGACAAGGGCTCAATAATTCCATCGTCGAGTTTTTTTGCTACGTGTTCTTCTCAAACTCTTCTATGTGCCCGTTTCTAGGTGACGATATTGCTTAGTGTTAATAAGGATGTTATTTTCCGTTGGGATTTTATGTGTAACAAAATTAGAATAGGGTAAAGGGTCTTTCAGCAACAAAAAGATTTCTGGAAATTCGGAAACAAATCGATAAATTTGGTCTCATTCTTCCAGGTTTAAGTGACCTGTACGCACAAGTCCTTTGAGGTCTGTTATTCTATCTTGTGTATATTTGATAACGGATCCCTTGTATTTGCTACTAGTATCGGGCTCAAATTAAGGTGCAATATATTCAAAGGATAGAATTTCTCTGGGATCTATTTCAATCTTAATATCATCTTTATTAGTGTTTATCGCCATAATATTATACTGACCGTTCTCGTTTTTAACTATTCCTTCTTCTACATATACGTCATTACGCCCTACGTCGACTCGTGGTAAGTATCCTTTAGCTTACTTAGTATGAAGTACGTTAACTCTTACTATTAACGTGTTCGAGCCTTGATTGTATATTTAATTGGCTTATTGTTATATTTTTGTTTCTCATCAAGGCAATAGAATGTGATTGACAGATTGACCTCCGTCTCTAAATTGAAAGCTTCTGAAAATATAGCTTTTCAAAAACATAAACACTCTTTTACGTGCTACAATAAAGTCATTACCAATAAACCATAAAAATGCAGATTTGAGGCACCATTCATGCCTTCTCGACAAACAGTTACATTAATTCCAATGAAAAAAGATGAAGCAAGATTTAAACAATATGCTACTCAATACTCCGAAATACGGATGAATTGAGAAAACTTTGAGTATGACAGTATGAATGATTTTTGTACAAAAATCGCACTTTATCTGATAATGATTATCACAAAATATTGTCCGCAGGACATAAAAGACCAAAAGTATCTAACAAACGATTACCATCTGAAAAATGGCATAATCCATTTAGTCCTTTTGTTTTTAACATCATAAAATCGAATTTGAATTTTAATTGATAAAACAACGTTAGCAGCGCAGGAATATTCATCAAGAATAATTTAATCAAATTATTCTTGATGAATATTTCTGCGCTGCTAACGTTGTTGAATATGTCAATAGAACAAATAGAGGCACTAGTTATTTGCAAAGAAAGGTTACAGAAATTATAGATGAACATCCAGAATTTGATATTGTTGAAATGAAAAATAGGGGCATTCCAGAAATCCATACTTGGACCTGATCTCTGGAACGTGTCATATGATGGGCTGCTCCGCCAGGAAATGCCAAAGGGGACGTTTTTGGTGGGATACGCAGACGATGCTGCTGTAGTGATCGTTGAGCGCACAATGAAACTTGTCCAGATACGACTAGACTAGGTTGTGCGGAGAATCGCTCCATGGATAGAGAACCATGGACTTGAAGTTGCAGCAGGGAAGATGGAGATGGTACTATTGACGAGGAAAGAGATAGATACCATCATCCCCCTCAAGGAACAAGAAGAAAAAGTAATGACGAAGGATGCCGTAAAATACCTAAGGGTGACGCTCGATAGAAAGCTCACGTTTTAAAGTCACCTTAAGCAAGCAGCAGACAAGAAGGCAGCAAGAGAAGCGGCATTAAACCGAATTATGCCGAACGTTAGAGGTCCAAAACCTGCAAAGCGCAGGCTCCTCAATTCTACGGCCAAGTCTATTGTTTTGTACGGGGCTGAGATATGGAGAGATGAGATGAACATCGAAAAGAAGAGAGTGAAAATACTTAAGTTCGAGCCTTGAGGATAGCCTGCGCCTATCGCACAGTCTTGGAGTCTGCGATAATGGTAATAGCAGGCATAAGCCCCATCGACCTCCTTGCGAGGGAAAGATAATTAAACCATCTCACGCAGGACTAAGGAAGAGTGGAGGCCAAAAAAAAACGTTTAGAAAATAACCTGAAATAACGAAACACTAATGGAAGCCTGTATCAGGAAATAAGCCTCCCTGGCCCTGGCTTGGAGCTTAAATACGAATGCAGATTCCAAGCCAGGTGTCCCAGACGAAAGGCCTTGCCAATTTTGTGGGTATAGTTATAACAAGTCCCACACAGAAGAGGGTTCGTACACCCCTCTATTGTAAATGAAGGCGTTCTGGACAATCTCAGAAAGGATAATAATAGGAATAAAGGTAATAATAATGACAAAAATAATAACAATCATAGAGGTAATAATAATAATAACTATGATGTTGACAATAGTAGTGTTAAAAATAATATTAATGATAATAGTCATAATACTTACAATAACAATCATGATATTAAAAACAATAATAATAATACTGATAATAGTCAGGACTTTGACACTTATCATTATTATTGCAAAAAAAAATTGGTAATACAATCAATAATAATAATCATAGAAGCTATGTTCATTATCACGATTGGAATAAAAATACTAGTTTAAATAAAAATAAGATGATGTTGATGTTACTGATAATGTTAATAAGGATAGTAAATGTAACCTCGACAACAATGACAATAAAAATAATAATAATAATAATAATGTAACTTGAGGTTAAAGAACACATTANATAATAATGATAATAATTATGATAATGATAATTATAGTGATTAAAATAATAATGATGATCATGAAAATAATGATAATACTAATGATGATGAAGATTATTATAATAATATATGATGTTATAAATAGTAATAATTATCATACTTATATTACTGATAACTATGGTAATAATGAGAAAGATAATTATGTTGATAATTATCATAACCATTATAATGGTTATGATAATCATAAAAATGACGATGTCGACGCTTATAACTATGATTTTATTAATAATGTTTGAAACAATAATGATCATTATGATAATTATACTAATAAGAATAATTATGTTTGTAACGTTGATGATGCTGATGATATTAATGAAGATGATGATGATAACAATGATAATAATAATGATACTGATGATAATGATGATAATAATGATTAAAATAATAATAATGATCATAATGACGACAATAATAATGATAATGATTATAATTATGACAATAATATAATGATGATAATAATGATGATGATTATAATGATCATGATGATGATAATGATGATAATAATAGTTATGATGATAATTATGATGATAATAATAGTTTTGCTTATTATAGTTATAAAGACGGTGACGTTAATAATCATGATAAAAACAATTACAATGATGATAACGATAATTAAAATGACAATGATAGTGATGATACTGATTACGATCAGAATGATTATGACAATAATTTTAGTAAAATTAACGAAAAAAATTTAGAAAAATGACAAAAATGACAGTAATGACAATATTCATATAGATAACAACAATAATCATAAAAACATAATAAAAGACAATAATAATGACGATGATGGTTATGATGTTAATAATAATGATGACAATGATGGAAATAATAATAATACTCAATGATAACTATGATAATAATGAAAAAGATAATTATGATGATAATGGTGATGATAATCATAATAATAATGAAATCAACGCTAATATTTATGATTGTATCGATAATAATTAAAAAAATAACGATGATTATAGTAATTACTAGCAGCCCCCCGTCTCGGCTTCACCTGAGACATACTAAATAAAACACCATAGTGTGTTGACATGTAATGTAAAACATTCTCGGTTAGAAATTTTACACATATTCCTGATACATCTCAGAATGCAAATTTTCTTACTAAAAACATATTTTTTTAGAATCTATATAGTTTATTTGGTTAAATAATGAGGTGTAAAAATTCAAAAAAATTATTATGCTTAAAAGTACCGTGCGTTCTTTATCTTATAAAATAATCGGTGTCCTTTTGTTTTTAACATCATAAAATCGAATTTGAATTTTAATTGATAAAACAACGTTAGCAGCGCAGGAATATTCATCAAGAATAATTTAATCAAATTATTCTTGATGAATATTTCTGCGCTGCTAACGTTGTTGAATATGTCAATAGAACAAATAGAGGCACTAGTTATTTGCAAAGAAAGGTTACAGAAATTATAGATGAACATCCAGAATTTGATATTGTTGAAATGAAAAATAGGGGCATTCCAGAAATCCATACTTGGACCTGATCTCTGGAACGTGTCATATGATGGGCTGCTCCGCCAGGAAATGCCAAAGGGGACGTTTTTGGTGGGATACGCAGACGATGCTGCTGTAGTGATCGTTGAGCGCACAATGAAACTTGTCCAGATACGACTAGACTAGGTTGTGCGGAGAATCGCTCCATGGATAGAGAACCATGGACTTGAAGTTGCAGCAGGGAAGATGGAGATGGTACTATTGACGAGGAAAGAGATAGATACCATCATCCCCCTCAAGGAACAAGAAGAAAAAGTAATGACGAAGGATGCCGTAAAATACCTAAGGGTGACGCTCGATAGAAAGCTCACGTTTTAAAGTCACCTTAAGCAAGCAGCAGACAAGAAGGCAGCAAGAGAAGCGGCATTAAACCGAATTATGCCGAACGTTAGAGGTCCAAAACCTGCAAAGCGCAGGCTCCTCAATTCTACGGCCAAGTCTATTGTTTTGTACGGGGCTGAGATATGGAGAGATGAGATGAACATCGAAAAGAAGAGAGTGAAAATACTTAAGTTCGAGCCTTGAGGATAGCCTGCGCCTATCGCACAGTCTTGGAGTCTGCGATAATGGTAATAGCAGGCATAAGCCCCATCGACCTCCTTGCGAGGGAAAGATAATTAAACCATCTCACGCAGGACTAAGGAAGAGTGGAGGCCAAAAAAAAACGTTTAGAAAATAACCTGAAATAACGAAACACTAATGGAAGCCTGTATCAGGAAATAAGCCTCCCTGGCCCTGGCTTGGAGCTTAAATACGAATGCAGATTCCAAGCCAGGTGTCCCAGACGAAAGGCCTTGCCAATTTTGTGGGTATAGTTATAACAAGTCCCACACAGAAGAGGGTTCGTACACCCCTCTATTGTAAATGAAGGCGTTCTGGACAATCTCAGAAAGGATAATAATAGGAATAAAGGTAATAATAATGACAAAAATAATAACAATCATAGAGGTAATAATAATAATAACTATGATGTTGACAATAGTAGTGTTAAAAATAATATTAATGATAATAGTCATAATACTTACAATAACAATCATGATATTAAAAACAATAATAATAATACTGATAATAGTCAGGACTTTGACACTTATCATTATTATTGCAAAAAAAAATTGGTAATACAATCAATAATAATAATCATAGAAGCTATGTTCATTATCACGATTGGAATAAAAATACTAGTTTAAA
>NW_019379690.1:19023-69339 GCF_000648655.2 Copidosoma floridanum
ATGCTAGATTGTCCCCCAACGCTCTCGTGCACACACACACATAAGGCACCCGTATATGTGTACTCTTACACTATAAAATTATACAGTAATACTGTAATATGCACTGTACACTGAAAAAAAAAGACGGCCATTATTGCTTAGCTGCACGGCTACTGTAGCCTGTCAATCCAAGCAGTTACTTTCAGGTTAGGCTAGCCTTAGAGCTAAGAAGAATCTGCTAGGCAGCCGAGGCCAACGTGCCAAAGTACACAGTGCTCGGTTAGTGACCGGTCACATTTGTCTTGGCTGCCAAGCAGATTCCGCTTGGCTCCCAGACTAATCTAGCCGTAAAGTAGCTGCTTGGACCGACAGGCTACAGTAGCCGTGCAACCAAGCTATACTAGCCCTTTATTTCAGTGTATACAGTTTACAGTATACTTATTGACACATGGCAAAAAGCTATAAACCAATATAGTACGTAGATACTCTAGTTCAAAAATACCTCAGTACTTGACTCGGTACTTCATAATTCCAATGCACGTTATGAGCACGGCGTAGCAGTGCTCCCAAAAGTGGCATCCAAAGTGGCACGAAATTCAAATTGGCTATATGAAGCTAAACGCAAAAACCCAAAAAACGCAACAAAATTTCTTATATTATAAATAAATAAACGCTAAACTACTTAACTCCATAACCCAATGCTATTTAACCCAGTCACCCGAAGCGCCTACTCACCGCACAACCCAGGGCGCTAACTGGTCACTTTGTGAATTCATGTAAATAATAAAATAACACATGCGCCAATCCCCACACAATACAGGATGCTTACTAGTCACCATGTTAATTAATAAAATAATACAAGTGCTGATCAATGAAAAACCCAGGGCACTTACTCGTTTCTTTAATAGTTACTAAAATAACAAAAGCGCCAATAACTGCACAACCCGAGGCAATTACTGGTCGCTATGTTAGCTAATGTAATGAATGAACTAACACAAACGCTAATTACCAGACAACCCAGGGTTGTTACTGGTCGCTTTGTAAATTATTAAAATAATACAAGTGCCAATCACCACAAAACCTTGTTAAAGGTGCTTTGTGATCACTTTGTTAATTTATAAAATAATGCGAGCGCCAATTACTGCACAACTCGCGGTGCTTACTGGTTGATTTATTAATTAATGTAATAAATAAAGTAACTAAAGTGCCAATCATCAAAAAACCCAGGGCACTTACTGGAACGAGAAAGAGAGAGAGAGAGAAAACTGGGACTAGGGACTAACAGAGGACAAGGATCAGGTTACCGGGAGACAGTGAGAGTGTGCAAGAGAGAGAGATAGTGCGAAAAAACTTATAGCTGGACGAGAAGAAAAAGGCCGCGATAGCAGAGAGTAGGAGAGTGTGTTGGGCTGGGAAGGGACAGGGACGAGAGGGGGCGTGTGAGGGCGTGTGCGAGTGTGCGTGTGTGCGCGCGTGACGTGGCTGGAAGCGTTAGGGCTGCGGCTCCTCCTGGTCTCAGGACCCCGAACGTGCGCTGGTGGTTCGCGTGGCGAGGCGGAACCGCTGTAGCGCCGTCAAGGAGTTGTTTGTAGAGCAGTGTGGAGAGTTGTAATAAACGATTTCCTTACTTGACGTGATAGCCTTTCTCATAATTATTTTCTGTCGGTAGAACAAGAGGAGAAATCTTGTACAACTCCCCTTTCCAGGAGCAGAATCCAAGAGGACGAGGGACCCGGAGGACGTACGAGACGAGGCGTCCACTTCCTGTGTACCCCCCCCTTTTTTATTTCCAGGTACAAAGGCAGCGTGACAAAGCTATCAGTAAGCACCCCTAGTTATGCAATGATTATTGTTCGTGTTATGTTATCCACTACATTAACTAACAAAGCGACGAGTAAGCACCCTAGATTGGGCGTTTATCGGCGCTTGAGTTATTTTATCAATTAAAAAAACAACCAGTAAGTGTCCTAGGTTGTGCAATGATTATTACTAGTGTTATGTCATTTATTACATTAATTAGCAAAGCAACTAGTTATTGCCCTAGATTGTGCGTTGATCAGCACTTTTGTTATTTAATCAATAATCAAAGCGAACAGTAATCGCTTTATGTTGATTAGTGACTAGCGTTTGTGTTATTTTGTTTGTTACATTAATTAACTAAGCGGCTAGTAAGCACCTTAGGTTGTGCGTTGGTTGGCGCTTGCGTTGTTTTATTTATCACATCGATTATCGAAGCAACCAGTAAGTACCCTCGGTTGTGCAGTGATTAGCACTTGTTATTTTATGATATTACAAAGCGACTAGTAAACATCCTGGGATGTGCGATTATTGGCGCTTGTGGTATTTAATGTGTTGCTTTTATTAACAAAGCGACAAGTAAACGTCTTGGAATGTGCAACATTGGTGCTCGTGTTATTCAATATATTACTTCCATTAACAAAGTGACTCATAAGCGTCCCAGGTTGTGTGGTTAGTGGCACTTGTAATATTTTCTTAGTTAACAAAGCGATTAGTGAGCACCCTAGATTGTGTGATAATTGGTGATTCTGTTTTTTTATTTATGACAATAACTATTAAAACACTTAGTAAGTGGCCTGAGTTGTGCGGTAATTGGCACTTGGGTTATTGAATATATAACATCGATTATCAAAGCGACCAGTAAAGGTGCCCCAAATTGTGCAGTGATTAACACCTGTATTATATTATTTATTACATTAATTTATATGGTGATCAGTAAGCGCCCTTAGTTGTGCAAAAATTGGCGCTTGTAATAATGTTATTTTCATAACATTAATTAACAGATCAACCAGGAAACGCTTTGGATCTTGCTATGGTTGGCGCTTGCGTTATTTTATTTACTATTTTAATTATCAAAACTACCAGTAAGCTCCCAAAGTTTAGCGAAAATTGGCTTTTTTGTTTCTTTAATGACTTAACAAAGCAACCAGTAAGTGCCCTGGGTTATGCGGTGATTGGCGCTTGAGTTATTTTTTTATACAACAGTGCGAGTAGTAAGCACCACGGGTTGTGGTGTGATAAACGCTCGTGCTATTTTATTGATTCCATTATTTGACGAAGTGACCCGTAAGTGCCCTGGGTTGCGCGATGATTGGCGTTTGTCTTATTATATTTATGACATTAATTATGAAAGTAACCAGTAAGTGCCTCGGAATGTGCAGTGATGGGCAGTTGTTTTATTTTTGTATACTTTAATAAACAAAGCAACCAGTAAGCGTGCTGGGTTGTGCGGTGATTTGCGCTTGTGTTATTTTATATATATATATATGTATATACATATTATACCCATTTTACATATATAAAATGGGTGCAATCCGTCTGGGTGCAGTACTTTTTTTCTGCATCGATTTTTATTAAAAGTACACTTTTGGCAAACAAACGAAAAATTTACTCCAATGTATCGGGAATCGCTATTGACTGTATTTCAAATTTGTCATAACTGCGTTAAGCACAAAAAATCAAATTTTTTTCTAACCAACTGTATGCCTGCAATAATTGCATTAATTTTTTCACACTGATTGCCAAGTAAAGATGTAAAAAATTTAGTGCTTATTTGGTAGCTTATTAAAAACTAAAGTTCTTAAATGCATTATCATTAGTTGGGACGTTCTCGTAAATTTGCACATTTGGTGCAAATTTGACAAAAAAACCCAGTGATCGCCACATCTTGGAATGACGTCACAAGTTAAAATACCTTATATATAATATAGCCTCTTTCTGTAGTACTTTATACTCTATGAGGTCCCTACGGTCATCCACAAACTCAGCATGGATGGCATACTGTAGCTAAGAGAAAAAAGGCGTCACATTGACAAACATGTACTATCCGTGATCTCCTGACATCAGTGTCACGGATATGTTGTCACAGAAGTAAGTCCACATTACCGGATACTGCCGTCACTTATAGTAGTAGTGTGTCAGTGACGCCATTTTTCTCTTAGCTACAGTACGCCATCATTAAGTTAAGTTTGCTGATCGTAGAGAACTCATACCTACTGCTGCATAGTGAAAATCGCAATGTAGCTGTAATACGGGTTAAGCTGGGCCTTTGTTACAGCTGAGGTACTATCTAGTAAAAAATGTCTGACACAAAACATCACTTAATCTCTTGGAAGTCTTAAAAAAAACGCAGTAAAAATCTTTTTTTTTTCTTATTTATCTTTTAATATGTATACATGTACGTAAAAAACTTGCAAAAAGAATTAAATATGTATCTAGGGATCCAATAAGGGAAAGGCACCGGGGATGTAACTTCACTATACATTTATTTAATTCTCCTGTTTACATGTGTGCGCTAGTTGGCTGTTACACGCGGGCTGAACCGCTGGTCGCTTGCTTTACATGCTCGCTTTCGTGACCTATCCCATTTACACTTCTATGCCATACATACATAAACCCGCACACACATACTTTATTGCATTCGCTCATATGTGTGCGTAAGCATCGACTCTCACCTCACACTTTCCCCCGACGAAGAATTCCTACTTTCGTATAAAATAATGTTAAATGAGTAATATAATTCTTTAAATAATTTGAAATTTTCTTTTTTCTTACTGGATTTACGCAAATTATACTGAATTAAAATACTTGAAATTATATGAAGTTCTTCGTCATATGTATAATCATTATTATTTTGTTGCAGCGTATCTTTTCTTAGTCTTTTTCCCCGTCCTCTGGCTCGTCTAACATAGACTACTGTTTTTTCTTGACTCTGTAGAGACATAACTGCCTATAAATAAGGTTGACTTTAAAGGAATTAAAGTGTTAGAGTTATTCTTTATTGCTGTTGGCTCTTCATGTATAATGGATATCCCTTCCTTCAAAACGAAAAATTCTGGAAATATTTCTTTTTCTTGTACATTTTCTATATGCCACAATTGATTTTTATGTCACAACCATACTCTTCCATTATGTAATGTAACTTTATAATGCAATCTACCTGTTGAAAGCTCCATTTTACCAAAAATCTATTTTTCTTTTTCTCCGTACTTTCTTGCTACCACGCTACCTTCTACTTAAGTTTATCTGTATTTTTTATTATTATTAAATTCCGTTTTTTTTTGTAATTTCACTGGGTTTAATTAAATCTAACCTACATTTTATTTTTTTTCCAAACATAAATTTTGTAGGCAAAATCTCAGTAATTTCGTGAGGTATTTGATGATATTGTGCTGAAATCAATTGTAAATCTGATTGAAGTTTTTCTTTACACTGTAATTTTCTCAGTGCTAATTTTATTGTACAAACGTATCTTTCGTCTTGACCATTTATCTCTTGATGACACGGAGCCGTTTTTTGTGTACACTACCATTGCTCAATAAAAATTCCTGGAAATAAAAGTTCTATCATTATCAGATACTAAAATATTAGGAATTTTAAATCGTCCAAAAATTTATGTATAAACTGCAATCGTCAATTCACTCAACACATCGTTTACAATATAAAAATCTGGCTACCTCGAAAACGCATCTACTAAAATGAAAAAGTATTTTTCAAGAAATGGAGCGGCAAAATCTATATGGACACGATTAAAAGGTGCTTTTGCTGGTTCCCATAACGTAGCAGTTCTTTTTTTTAAATTTGTGTAAGTGGTCTGTGATCCGTCATTAAGGTAAATTTATTTCCGTAGAAGTATTGGTAAAATATTTTAATAGCATAAACAATGGCATACCCTTCTTTATCTATCTGGCTATATTTTCTCTGTGTTGTATTTAACGTTTAAAAAATGTATTGTACTGACTTTCCAGTCCTATCAAGGAGACGATGCGATAACTTTTTTTGATGGAACGGGGAGGGAAAAATTTTCATAGATACCCCAGCTAATCTGATGGTAGTGTCGGATTCACCCAGTGTGCTTACCGACTAAAAATTAATCTCCCGCATGGGACAGGTCCATGAGGACCACTCCCCTACAAGACACAAGGGCACAAGAGGAGAAGGAAGAAAGAAAATAACGAAGAATTTCGGAGGCCAGCTCACTCTCAAAGGGATGAGAGGAGGGGCACTTACGCATTTGAGTGTAGCTCGAATCTTGGCTTGCACCAGAATAGAGTTGGAAAAGATTAAATTTGGTGTTATTGTATGTGAGTGTAGATGCGTGAGTCCACTGTGTATTGTGTATTTGGAAGCGTACTTGTGATTTATGTGAGTATTTTGTAGGGTTGAGACCTTGAAGGATACGGCGGACAGATGGGTGCTCCTGAAGGGAGCGTACGAATTGAAGTCACAGTTATTCGGCGAGATTATGAAGATGCATCCGATTGAAGCATAGGGGATTGAAGACCTAGAGTATTTTGGGGATCCTCAGGGTTATGTGCGAAATCGTATGGACGTTGTATAAGGTTAAAGCGTCCGAATTGGAGGTTCACAAGTGCGGCGATGGTGGAATTTAGGTGGTCCGTAATTGAGGCGCGGATTTTTGACGCAAGGACAGGAGCTGATTGTATTGGAGGTACGATGTTGAACTCCTCGATAATCTGAGTGATCCTGATGTACCATGGAATATCCAGGATCGACCTCAGTATCTCTGTATCATCGCGCTGGAGTAGGTCATGGCAAAATATGTTGAAAAGGGTAGGTGAGAGTTTGGAGCATTGGAGGACTCCAGAAGTTATTGGGAAAAGGTCGAGAGGTTAGAAAGGGAGTGGCCGACTTTAACGCGGATGAATCTATCTAATAGGTAGAATGTGACGGCGCCTATGAATTATTGCGGAAAACCTTACTTGATAAGCTTATACAGGAGGCTCTCGTGCCAAACTCTATCAAAAGCCTGATGTACATCTAGAAAAGCTATCACCATGAAGTTTTTGTGGAGGAGGCTATCGAGAAGTCTTCGGTGACTCTCAGAAGCTGGTGTACAGCTGAATGTCTGACTCTAAAACTGTACTGCACGTCTGTAAAGATGTTGTTTCCCGTGACGTGCTTGTTTAGGCGGGTAAGGATGATGCTTTTGGTAATTTTACTGGGTGACGAAAATAAACTAATGGATCTGTGGCTCGAGGGGTTGCTGACGGGTTTCAGATGATCGTAGCCTCTTCTGTTTGTGTATCTTCTCTTGGTAACTGCCCCCTGCTTGAAAATTTGAAATTTTCTGCGATTCCGAGTACTGCTGTGGTGTATAAATCCTTTAATTTTTCCTTGAGAGTATCGTACGATTTTTGTGAGGATTTTCCACTCCAATATTGTTGCACAAATTATTAAATGCGGTTTCATCCATGTAGTGTGGTAGGTGCGTAACCTTTTCTTCTGGTGTCAGCTTCATGATTGTGAAAACTCCTTCTGGTCTCTGTAGCCATCTGTACCATTCTGAAGTTCCTAGGACGGAAGGATCCACGTGTAATGGTAGAGACTGCATGTACGTAACATCTGTTGTAGTCGTATTTGTAGGTATTGTAGATGGCCCCATTATAGTCATTTTGGCTCATAAGATAAGGAATTTTAAGTTTAATTACACTGACAGAAAATAATAGACCATGCTATCCAAAGGCGCACCTTACATGCTCGCACTCGCGACCTATCCCGTACGAACTTCTACGACATACATAGACAGATCCCCACACACATACTCTTTCGCATTCACTCATACGTATGGGTAAGTATTGACTCTTATCTAACGTACCCCTATAAATATTTACCAACAATTGTTTTTTTACAGTGTATGCAATTATATTACTTTACTTATAAGATTATAAATGTATGGAGGTGAAGTATAAAAACAAAGTTTGGAACACATTAGTAGAGGAAATTAGAAAGGCTGAATAGGAGTTGAGCATGATAAAAAATGTAGGATGATCGAACGCGTGTATAGCGTAGACTGGGTCTAGGGGGTAAACAAATAAATAAGCTTAGTATGAGTAGAGTTTAAAAAATTAATAAAATTGAAATAATGGGGAAATAAAAAAAAGTTAAGTGAAAAAAACATTAATAAGCCAATGGGCAGTCATGGGACTACCGACAGAAGTGAAAACCTAAAACTATGAATTATATTTTTACTTAAGTTCAGAAATAAATAAATAATCATAAATTATGGCATTTGTATAATTATGTAAATTTTTTTTTTAAAAATTGGATTTTCTGGGAAGGCTATTAAAAAATTTATATATTCATGATGTAAAATGTTTTCCAAGTAAATTATTATTTTGGTACATAAATAGTTTATTTTTCTTCATTATTACAGTATATTACTATTAAAAATTAAACAATCGTACAAGTTGTAAAATTCAACAATCGTACAACACTTAAATTGATTGCCACAATCAAAACAACTACCAAACAAAATGCAATCATCTTCTAAACTGTTAAGAGTGTTCAGAAGTAAGGTTAGAATGGAGGGAGATTCGAGGGGGATGCATGGGAGATTGAGGGGGACGGAGGGGAATGGATGGAGGAGGATGGAATTAAATAGACAAAACAGCAAGAGAACAAACGAATAACAAGGTATTCTGAGGATGATGGGTGGGTGATGAAGGGAGACGGAGGGGGTTTGAGGCTGAATCCCCTCGAAATGACTGTATTATACAGGAATATACATACGTATATATATATATATATATNACAGAAGTGAAAACCTAAAACTATGAATTATATTTTTACTTAAGTTCAGAAATAAATAAATAATCATAAATTATGGCATTTGTATAATTATGTAAATTTTTTTTTTAAAAATTGGATTTTCTGGGAAGGCTATTAAAAAATTTATAGAATATTTGTTAATCGCTATTGACAAATTTGTTTAAGGAAGAGAGTAAGCTAATTAAACTTAAAATTAAATATTAAATTATACCTTTATGACTTAAAATAATTTTAGTATAATGTAACATATTATAAAGCATAATTTAATTAAAAATTATTAACAGTAGTCTCGTCGTCACGTTTGTCAGTGTTACAAAGACAAGAAAAAAGTTTATTTATACATTTTAATACGGTTTACTCTATATAAACCACCAATCGCAGCGCACGTGTGCAGCTACGCAGTTAAACTTGCATAAAAAATTGGTATACGCTACATAAAATAAACTTTGTTTGTTTCAAAGATTAACGAAAAAGTTATACAAATAACAATAAACTTAATGTGTTTCGAAGATTAACGAAAAAGTTATACAAATAAAAATAAACTTTGTGAATTTTACCAAATAAATTTATGAAAATTCATCGCATGATCTGATCAAGAAACCCAATTTCACTCTTAAAAAATCGTAACAAAGAATCGCACCACCTTGGATTACAAGAAAAATCTATAATCGATTCATGAATGCTTTTTTGGAATCTTCTCTATATATCGCCGTTCGCCACTACGTAACCCTTTTCGGTCAAACTTGTTTTTCTCAAAGTTAGGCTTACAAACTATTCACTCACGAGAACTTAAAACACAATTCTATTAATACAAAAAATTCAAGGGTAAGGTAATTATACGTTTAAAATTATTATTGATTGAAGTAACATCACCAAAATGCACCGTGGGTCATACTCTACAGTTTTAATATATGGAAACTGTATATTCTAAACAGAAGAAAAGAAAAGTTTAGAGGCAACGTACACATACAGCCCATGCCACTGTGCAGACCACAACACGAGAACGTCGTTTACCCAATCAAAAACTCATCAAGAAAAAAATAAAATTGATTCCCAACAAACGAAAGTTCCACAAGAATGATAAAAAAGCGGTCGGAAGGTCACCTCTCGGTTGACTAAACGGCCGGGGATTTCAACCTGCCAACTCAATGGTCTGAATAAGTGAGATCAACGCTTATCATTCATTATTTAAAAAATAGAAAAGATACTCTGATCCTACCAACGACTCGAATAATAATTCCCAAAGAAGCGCGACGTCCGATAAAGAAAAAACACAAGGAAACGCCGGGGATCTTCCTCAAAGCCAAACCACTGCGCACTGAGAAACTTAACATACACAGAAAAAAGCCCTCCTTCGTTACCGGTCGCCGACTCAGGACCACCACTTGGTTAAATTAATTAAGCAACCAGGGAAATTTTCCGTCCCAAGTCTGAACTCATCAACAAAAGTTGATGAGAAGACAATCCCAGCAGACAAAGGGCACACTTACTATTTTTTGACCGTGCAGCAGTGTGTAGTGATGTTGTTAGCTTCTTTTTGGAGAGTTCCCGCGGCAAACGAGAATTGCTGGCTGTCCCACACGGGCTCCTGGTTGATGGCTGTGTCGTCCCCTTGGGCTTACCGACTCCAACTGCCTACCCGAGCTCTCTTTAGCAAGCTCCTCTCCAGCGAGGCCCCACTCCTGGACCGCTACCCAACGCCACCGTCATAATGCGCGTTCCTTACCAACTCAATTCTCGCGCATTCCCCATGCTAGATTGTCCCCCAACGCTCTCGTGCACACACACACATAAGGCACCCGTATATGTGTACTCTTACACTATAAAATTATACAGTAATACTGTAATATGCACTGTACACTGAAAAAAAAAGACGGCCATTATTGCTTAGCTGCACGGCTACTGTAGCCTGTCAATCCAAGCAGTTACTTTCAGGTTAGGCTAGCCTTAGAGCTAAGAAGAATCTGCTAGGCAGCCGAGGCCAACGTGCCAAAGTACACAGTGCTCGGTTAGTGACCGGTCACATTTGTCTTGGCTGCCAAGCAGATTCCGCTTGGCTCCCAGACTAATCTAGCCGTAAAGTAGCTGCTTGGACCGACAGGCTACAGTAGCCGTGCAACCAAGCTATACTAGCCCTTTATTTCAGTGTATACAGTTTACAGTATACTTATTGACACATGGCAAAAAGCTATAAACCAATATAGTACGTAGATACTCTAGTTCAAAAATACCTCAGTACTTGACTCGGTACTTCATAATTCCAATGCACGTTATGAGCACGGCGTAGCAGTGCTCCCAAAAGTGGCATCCAAAGTGGCACGAAATTCAAATTGGCTATATGAAGCTAAACGCAAAAACCCAAAAAACGCAACAAAATTTCTTATATTATAAATAAATAAACGCTAAACTACTTAACTCCATAACCCAATGCTATTTAACCCAGTCACCCGAAGCGCCTACTCACCGCACAACCCAGGGCGCTAACTGGTCACTTTGTGAATTCATGTAAATAATAAAATAACACATGCGCCAATCCCCACACAATACAGGATGCTTACTAGTCACCATGTTAATTAATAAAATAATACAAGTGCTGATCAATGAAAAACCCAGGGCACTTACTCGTTTCTTTAATAGTTACTAAAATAACAAAAGCGCCAATAACTGCACAACCCGAGGCAATTACTGGTCGCTATGTTAGCTAATGTAATGAATGAACTAACACAAACGCTAATTACCAGACAACCCAGGGTTGTTACTGGTCGCTTTGTAAATTATTAAAATAATACAAGTGCCAATCACCACAAAACCTTGTTAAAGGTGCTTTGTGATCACTTTGTTAATTTATAAAATAATGCGAGCGCCAATTACTGCACAACTCGCGGTGCTTACTGGTTGATTTATTAATTAATGTAATAAATAAAGTAACTAAAGTGCCAATCATCAAAAAACCCAGGGCACTTACTGGAACGAGAAAGAGAGAGAGAGAGAAAACTGGGACTAGGGACTAACAGAGGACAAGGATCAGGTTACCGGGAGACAGTGAGAGTGTGCAAGAGAGAGAGATAGTGCGAAAAAACTTATAGCTGGACGAGAAGAAAAAGGCCGCGATAGCAGAGAGTAGGAGAGTGTGTTGGGCTGGGAAGGGACAGGGACGAGAGGGGGCGTGTGAGGGCGTGTGCGAGTGTGCGTGTGTGCGCGCGTGACGTGGCTGGAAGCGTTAGGGCTGCGGCTCCTCCTGGTCTCAGGACCCCGAACGTGCGCTGGTGGTTCGCGTGGCGAGGCGGAACCGCTGTAGCGCCGTCAAGGAGTTGTTTGTAGAGCAGTGTGGAGAGTTGTAATAAACGATTTCCTTACTTGACGTGATAGCCTTTCTCATAATTATTTTCTGTCGGTAGAACAAGAGGAGAAATCTTGTACAACTCCCCTTTCCAGGAGCAGAATCCAAGAGGACGAGGGACCCGGAGGACGTACGAGACGAGGCGTCCACTTCCTGTGTACCCCCCCCTTTTTTATTTCCAGGTACAAAGGCAGCGTGACAAAGCTATCAGTAAGCACCCCTAGTTATGCAATGATTATTGTTCGTGTTATGTTATCCACTACATTAACTAACAAAGCGACGAGTAAGCACCCTAGATTGGGCGTTTATCGGCGCTTGAGTTATTTTATCAATTAAAAAAACAACCAGTAAGTGTCCTAGGTTGTGCAATGATTATTACTAGTGTTATGTCATTTATTACATTAATTAGCAAAGCAACTAGTTATTGCCCTAGATTGTGCGTTGATCAGCACTTTTGTTATTTAATCAATAATCAAAGCGAACAGTAATCGCTTTATGTTGATTAGTGACTAGCGTTTGTGTTATTTTGTTTGTTACATTAATTAACTAAGCGGCTAGTAAGCACCTTAGGTTGTGCGTTGGTTGGCGCTTGCGTTGTTTTATTTATCACATCGATTATCGAAGCAACCAGTAAGTACCCTCGGTTGTGCAGTGATTAGCACTTGTTATTTTATGATATTACAAAGCGACTAGTAAACATCCTGGGATGTGCGATTATTGGCGCTTGTGGTATTTAATGTGTTGCTTTTATTAACAAAGCGACAAGTAAACGTCTTGGAATGTGCAACATTGGTGCTCGTGTTATTCAATATATTACTTCCATTAACAAAGTGACTCATAAGCGTCCCAGGTTGTGTGGTTAGTGGCACTTGTAATATTTTCTTAGTTAACAAAGCGATTAGTGAGCACCCTAGATTGTGTGATAATTGGTGATTCTGTTTTTTTATTTATGACAATAACTATTAAAACACTTAGTAAGTGGCCTGAGTTGTGCGGTAATTGGCACTTGGGTTATTGAATATATAACATCGATTATCAAAGCGACCAGTAAAGGTGCCCCAAATTGTGCAGTGATTAACACCTGTATTATATTATTTATTACATTAATTTATATGGTGATCAGTAAGCGCCCTTAGTTGTGCAAAAATTGGCGCTTGTAATAATGTTATTTTCATAACATTAATTAACAGATCAACCAGGAAACGCTTTGGATCTTGCTATGGTTGGCGCTTGCGTTATTTTATTTACTATTTTAATTATCAAAACTACCAGTAAGCTCCCAAAGTTTAGCGAAAATTGGCTTTTTTGTTTCTTTAATGACTTAACAAAGCAACCAGTAAGTGCCCTGGGTTATGCGGTGATTGGCGCTTGAGTTATTTTTTTATACAACAGTGCGAGTAGTAAGCACCACGGGTTGTGGTGTGATAAACGCTCGTGCTATTTTATTGATTCCATTATTTGACGAAGTGACCCGTAAGTGCCCTGGGTTGCGCGATGATTGGCGTTTGTCTTATTATATTTATGACATTAATTATGAAAGTAACCAGTAAGTGCCTCGGAATGTGCAGTGATGGGCAGTTGTTTTATTTTTGTATACTTTAATAAACAAAGCAACCAGTAAGCGTGCTGGGTTGTGCGGTGATTTGCGCTTGTGTTATTTTATTAATCAACAATGCGACCAGTAAGAACCCCAGATTCTGTGGTAATTGATGCTTGTGTTATTTTATTGATTAACAAAGCGACCAGTTAGTGTCTCAGTAAGTATGGTGTCAGGCTTTTGTGTTACTTTTTTTATTAATAAAGTTATCAGTAAGCGCCCTGGTTAGTGTAGTAATTGGCACTTGTATTATTTGATCAATTAACAAAGCGACTAGTATGCACCCCAGGTTTTGCAATGGTTGACAATCTTGCTATTTTATTAATTATTAAAGCGACCAGTAAGCACTGTGGAATGCGTGGTGATTGGCGCATGTGTTATTTTATTATTTACATTCATTAACAAGAGGACTAGTAAGTGCCCTAGGTCGTACGGTGATTAACGTTGGTATTATTTTATTAACTACCAGAGTGACTAGTTAGCGCACTGAGGTTGTGCGGTAATTGCTGCTCATGTTATTTTATTAATTGTCAATGCGACCAGTAAGCGCCATAAGTTGTGTGGTGATCGCGCTTGTATTATTGTATATATTACATTTATAATTAAAGCAACAAGTAAGCGTTCCAGATATTACGGTGATTGGTACTTAGTTTCTATTAATAATTAACAAAGTAACCAGTTAGCGCTCGAGGTGATCGGTAATTATCGTTGAAGTTATTTTGTCAACTAACAAAGCGATAAGTAAGTGCACTAGATTGTGCAATGATTGGCGCTTATGTTATTTTATTTATAACATTAATTAACATAGCGACCTGTCAGCGCCCTGGATTGTGAAATGATTGTCACTTGTGCTATTTTAATTATAACATTAATTAACAGAGCAACTAGCAAGTGCCTTAGATCTCCTGGTGATTGGCCTCTGTGTTATTTTGAATATGACATTAATAATCAAAGCAACCAGTAAACGCCCCAGCTTGTGCGGTAATCAGCGCTTATGTTATTTTATTTATTATATTAATTATCAAAGCGACTAATAATCACCCCGAGTTGTCAGATATTAGAGCTTGTGTTATTCTTTTTATTACGTTAATCAACAAAAGGACCAGTAAGCGCTTTAGACTGTGCGGTAAGTGGCGTTGCCGTTAGTGTATTAACTTACAAAGTAACCAGTAAGCATCCTAGGTTGTGCGTTAATTGGCACTTGTGTTACACTATTAATTTGCAAAGCAACTAGTAAGCGCTCTGATCTGTTTGGTGATTGGCGCTTGTGTTATTTCACGAATTAACAAAGCGACTAGTAAGTGTCCTAGTATGTGCGGTGATAGGGTTTTGTGTTATGATATTTACTAATAAAGTGACCAGTAAGGGCCTCAGTTTGTGCAGTGATTGGCCCTTGGTTTATTTTATCAATAAACAAAGCAACCACTTAGGGCCCCGGGTTGAGGGGTTATGGGCACTCACGTTACTTTATTTATTACATTAATAAACAACGTGATCAGTAAGCGTCCTTGGTTGTGCAGTGATTGGTGCTCGTGTAACTTCAGTTATTACATTTATTATCAAAGTCACCAGTAAGTTCCTTGGGTTGTGCGGTAATTGGCACTTGTGTTATTTTTTTCTTATTAATTAACAAAGCAACTTGTAAGTGCTCGGGGTTGTGTGATGATATGCGCATGTGTTCTTTTATTTATTAACTATGTGACCAGTAACGTGCTTTGGGTTGTGCGGTGATGTGCGCTCGTGTTAATTCATTATTGAAGAGATAAGTTAGCACATTTTGTTGTGGTGATTGGGGCTTGGGTTATTTTATTAATCAACAAAGCAACTAGTAAGTGCTTCAGATTGTGTGGTGATTAAAACTTGAGCTATTTAAATTATTAACAATGCAACGAGTAAGCGCCCTGGGTTGTGCAGTGATGGGCACTGGTGTTATTTTATTTTCTACATTAATTAGTAAAATAACTAGTCAGTGCTCTTAGTTGTGTAGTGATTGGTGCCTGTGTTATTTTATTAATTACATTAAATAACAGATGGACCAGTACGTGCCCTAGGTTGTGCAATGAATGGCGTTAGTGTTATTTTATGAACTAACAAAGCAACAAGTAAGTGCTCCAGATTGTGCAATGATTGGTAATTTTAAAATTTTATTTATAACGTTATATAACATAGCGACCTGTAAGCGCCCCAGGTTAAGCGGTGATTGGTGGTTAAGTTATTTTATTAATTAACAATGCAACCAGTAAGTGCCCCATGTTTTGCAGTGATGGGGGCTCGTAATGTTTTTTTTATTACATTAGTTTACAAAGTGATCAGTTAGTGCCCTGGGTTATACAGTGATTAGTACTTGCGTTGTTTTATTCATTACAATAATTATCAAAGTGAACAGTGAGTTTCTTGGGTTGTGCGGTGATTGATCATTAATTAACAGAGCGACTAGTAAGTGCTCCGGATCTTGTGATAATCGGCTCTTGTGTGATGTTATTTATCATATTTATTATTAAAACGACCAGTAAGTACCTTGAGTTGTGCGGTAATTGGCACAAGTGTTATTTTATCCATTACAGTAATTGAAAAAGCAACCCGTAAGCCCCCTGGGCTTTGCAGTGATTGGAGCTTGTGCAATTTTAATTATTACAATATTTAACAGAGCAATTAGATTTTATCCATTACCTTAATTAATAAAATAAAAAGTAGGTGCTGTGGATTTTGCGGTGATTGTTGTATTAGTCAACAGAAAACTAATTTCCTTTGGGAACCTTAAAGAAGTCAGGGCAGAAGAAGTTAGTAAAAAACAAATAAAAGACGAAGCCCTTAAAACATGACACAAAAGATGGGATAGCTCGATACATGGACAAGTAACATACTCGTTAATTGAAAACGTTAAAGACCGACTGGACACGAGGTGGTTGAAGTTAAATTATGCGAACGCTCAGGTACTTACTGATCATGGAAACTTCAGGGCAAACCTATACCGGTTTAACTTGAAGGACAGTGATGCTTGCGTTTGTGGAGAAAAGGGCACCTCTGACCATAGACATTCGAGCTGCCCCAGAACGCACCAGAATTAAAAGCAATTCATGTGTAAGGTGGGACTCGATAAGTGGCCAGAGAACAACGAATACTTTGTGTCAAGTCAAGAAATCTTTGCCGCTTTCTTGAAGCTTTGCAGGTCCATCGTGGAAGATGCGGGCCTAAGTGAGCGGGAAGAGAAAAGCAATTAAATACGATTCTTAAAAGACAAGTATGAGAGACCTAATAGAAACTGGCCTTAGAGATTTCCTCCCCAACTAGTTTCGTAGCAAAATTACGTGGCTCCAGGCGGGAGTCAACAGGCACGCCACCTCGAGGTGTCCCCATGGATGCGGCCATCACCGAAGCTGTCTGTGAACGGTTAGATCTAGAACGACTAATTAACAGTCGAGGCAGCTGATGGTCGTAACGAAAATATCTGTCCCGGATTCCGATGATATCGATCATTGAGACTCAATAAAATGTAACTTTGGGTCTCCTTAGGGAAGTAATCGGTACGACCAACGGGCGTATAGATTCTTTCAAGTTGCATCCAAGACGGGTCTCGCTCGTTCGTGGATGGGTAGTTTCCAGATTTTCTGAGTACCTCTCAAGAGGCTGCGAGCCCCAATCGGAGGCAACTAGCTGGAAAAAGGGAGCAGCGTCAGCCAGCTATCCGAAGAACATCGCTGTACACTACTTCGTGCAACGCTAGTCCTTCTGTATTAGTCAACAATTTAGCGAAACCAAAGGGAAGTAAGTTCTTCATTGTACCCTTGGTAAGGGCCTAACTTAGTATCTCCACGCGATGCTGAATAGTAACGCTGTGAGTCTCGCCAGTGAAAAGACTCGCAATAGCGGCAAAACTAGGATTCGCTTTATCTAGTTCAAGGTGATGTCGTTAGAATTGATTGACTAAGGGTGAAGTGAAGCGGTTATCCCCAAACGAGCCGGCTTTGGAACAAGCGTCTTCGTTTCAGAAACCTCAGGGGCCCGTCATCAAAAGTGAGGGCACAGGTGTGGCAAGCCCGAGTGACTTTAAACTAGGGGAAATAAGCACCATTTTCTCTGAATATGGAAATCAAATTTTATGTTCCAACGACTTCAGCTAGGGCGTGAGTGGGAGAATGTCGCATTAAAAGAGATCCGAGACTTGGCTTGATAGCCTGGTCACGAGGAGAAGACTCTTTAAACTTCTCAGAAATCTAAGTTACTTGGATGGCGAGATATTGAATAACCCACTGGGAGCCCGGGCCACTAGTTTGAGATATATATTCTCTTATAAATATGTACAAATTTGTAAACAACCCCTCAATGCCTCGTGTAACTTCCCGAACGACGTGCGTTACTCGGAGCAGGTCAAGTAAGGAAGAGAGAGGCAACAGACGATCGAAAACGCTTATCATTAATCATCTAAAGGAGGTTCGTATATGCCTGAGTAGATGCAATACGACGTATCCATCTGAAGCATCTGCTCAAAACCTTGAAAACTCAACGCCTATTGAAAGCGGTCAATTTCTGTTTGAGCCCACGGACGCACTCCAGACTAGCCGTCAGCTGCTACTTTAAATAAAGCGACGACAGGGAGTCGCACCTCACTCATTTGGACAAGGTGCTTCGAAAATTAAAGGAAAAGCGTGTAATACTTGGCGCTGATACGAATGCTGAATCATCACTCTGGAGCCCAAGGGGCTCCAGCGAGAGCGGTGAAGTCCTTGAAAACCTAATAGCAACCCATGATCTTGCGATCCGGAACCGGATCACTGGTTCACCAACATATGAGTCAAGGGGACGAAAATCTTGGATTGACGTCACCATAGTGAGCTCGTTAATGAACCATAGGGTCTTCAACTGGAAAGTGCAGGTAGCAGGGGCAACTGGTGAGCAGAAATCAATCTCGTTCAGTTTCAAGGCTCATCAAAAAGTGAGCGAAGACCCCTCTGCTAGAACCAGGTTTGACTTGAGGAAAGCGGGCTGGGAGGAATTTGAGAGAGAATTAATAAGACTTTCAGACGAAAGGCTCAAGGATTTGGAACCGAGCGAGGTAAATGAGATATATATATATGCGCAATAGTTGGGCAAAACTATAATCGAGGCGTGCAAGCATGCTGTGCTGAACAAAGGTCGCCAGAAGAACCGAAATCCATGGTGGAGTGAAGAACTAGCAGTAGCTAAAAACAGCTAAATAAAACACATAGAATGCTCAAACGATACCATGACGATTTCTTGGTAAATGAGTACAGAGCCCTGCAAAGAATATACTAGGACATGACCCGTCATGCGAAAAATGAAAGCTGGAGAGACTTTGTAAGCAAAGTGGGGAATGAAGACGTTTTTGACCGCGTCTATAAATACATGGCAAACAAGAAAATTCCCCGTACTGCCTTCAGTGCTTTTCGAACTGAGGACAACTATACACTGTCAATGGAGGAGACAGCTGAAACTCTGCTAGTGACTCATGTACTGGACGACGACAAATTTGGCGACTCTCTGGAGCTCAGTCGCATCAGGGAGGAAGCGGGGATTCTTCCGGAAACGGAAGACGCCCCGGCCTTTTCTGCTCAAGAGCTCAGATTTGCTGCTAAAGGATTGAAAAACGGCAAGGCACCAGGGATCAATCTAGTGGAGGTACAAGTTGTAAGACGAGCAACTAAACTCCTTCCGGACAAGTTCCTGAGGTTAGTGAACGCCTGCCTGGAAAAGGGTAATTTTCCCCAGGAGTGGAAAAAGGGATTGCTTACGGTCTTACTAAAAAGTTTCAATAAAGACCTCGCAGATCCTGGCTCATACCGCCTAATAAATCTTCTTTCCGTTAACGGCAAACTCTTGGAAAAGCTCATAGTAAGTAGACTTAACAGCAAAATACGGAGCTCTGGGGGCATATCGGCTCACCAGTACGGCTTTAGGCCCCAGATGTCGACCAAAGATGCCATTGTGGAACTAAGACTTATAGTGAGCGCATGGACAAGTCAGTACACATTTGGGATATTGTTTGACATAAAGGGCGCATTCGATAATGTACAGTACCCTGCGGTTCTCTCAGCTCTGAAAGAGAGAGGGTGCCATAAGAACACCTACCGGTTAATAAAAAGCTACTTCAAAAACCGACAAGTTTCCCTTGAGTGGGCGTGCCGGTCCGCCTCTAAAGTCGCACCTAAAGAGTGCCCTCAGGGCTCAGTGCTTGGTACCAGCTGTTGGAATCTCGCATTCAACCCATTGCTGGAAAGACTAGAGGCAAGACCTGATACAAAGTTCCTGGCCTACGCTGACGATCTCATCGTAGTTGCGAGTGAAAACTTTCGAAAAGAAATTGAGAGGAAGGGCCAGGAAGTTGTCTAGGAGGTCATCAAATGGAGCGAAAGCGTAAAACTTGAAATCTCAGAAAAAAAGACCGAGGGCATATACCTCAAGATAAACAAATTTGAAAGAAATGGTTTCAGGGTAAAGCCCAGGCCTGATAGGCCTAGGAGATCGAAGATAAGAAAGGCAGCTCGATTGTTACGGACGCTGATTATCAAGATCGAAGGCAAAAGCTTGAAAGTAAAGAAAATTGTCAGATACCTGGGAATCATGGTTAATCAGGATATGAACTTCGGTAATCACTGCAAATACGTCAGAGACAAAGTGACCTAATTTTTCCATAAGCTAAGGAGACTTGCTAACAGCACATAGGGAATAAAGTTCCCTGCGTGCATGCGCATCAAACAGGTGGTGTTTGCCCCACGGTCGCTTATGCGGCCACGGCATGGGCGGACAAGTGCACAGTGCATGACATTTAAATGTTGTCAAGCGCATAGCACATGACTCTAGTATCAGCTACCCAAGCCAACAAAACCGTCTCGACAGACGCGCTATGTGTACTTGCGGGCACACTTCCAGTAGATCTTTTTCTAGAAAGCAGAACCGCTCTGTACAGCTTGAGGAAAGAAAAATTAATTTCCTTTGGAAGCCTTAAATAAGTCAGGGCAGAAGAAGTTAGTGAAAAATAAATAAAAGAGGAAGCCCTTGAAACATGGCACAAAAGATGGGATAGCTCGATAAATGGATGAGTAACATACTCGTTCATTAGAAACGTTAAAGACCGACTTGACACGAGGTGGTTGGAGTTGAATCACGCAAACACTCAGGTACTTACTGGTCATGGAAACTTCAAGGCAAACCTGTACCCGTTTAACTTGAAGGACAGTGATACCTACGTTTGCGGGAAAAAGGACACCCCTGACCATAAGCTTTCGAGTTGCTCAATAACGCATGAGAATCGAAAGCAATTCATGCGCAAGGTGGGACTCGATAAGTGGCCAGAGATAAACGAATACTTTGTGTCGAGTCCAAAAATTTTCACCACTTTCTTGGAGCTTTGCAGATCCATCGTGAAAGATGCAGGCTCTGAGTAAGCAAAAAGAGAAAAGTTGCAAAACACAATCACTGAAAGATGAGTATGAAAGACCTAATCAAAATTGGCCTTAGGGATTTGTGCCCCTACTCGTTTCATAGCAAAATTACGTGGCTCCAGGCGAGAGCTGACATGCACGCCGCTTCGAGTTGTCACCGTGGATACGAACATCAGTAAAGCTTTCTACGAATGGTTGGATCTAGAACGACTAATGAAGAGTTGAGCCAGCTAATGGCCGTAACGAAAGTGTATGACCCGGACTCCGATTGCATCGATTCTAGAGACCTAATAAGATTTAACTTCTGGTCTCCTTGAGGATACAACCAGTACGACCAACGGGCCTATAGATTTTTCCAAGTTGGACCTAAGACGCGTCTCGCCCGATCACGGATAGGTAATTTCCAGATTCCCCGAGTACCTCTCAAGAGGTTGCGAGCCCTAATCGGAGGCAACCAGCTGGAAAAGGGGAGCAGCGCCAGCCAGTTATCTGGAGAATATCTTTGTGCACTCCTTCGTGCGTCACTAGTCCTTTTGTATTAGTCAACATACGCGGCTACAGGTGGGAGCCAACAAACACGCCACCTTGAGTTGTCCCCGTGGATACCAACATCACTAAAGCAGTCTGCGAACGGTTACATCTGGAATGACTAATTAAGAGTCGGGAAAGCTGATGGTCATAACGAAAGTGTCTGTTCTAGATTCTGATTATATCAATTATAGAGACTTAATAAAATTTAACTTTGGGTCTCCTTGGAGATACAACCAGTACGTCCAACGGGTGAATAGATTTTTTCAAGTTGCACCTAAGACGGGTCTCGATCGTTCGTGGATGGGTAATTTTCAGAATCTCTCAGTACCTTTCAAGAGGCTGTGAATCCTAATCGGAAGCAACCAGCTAGAATTGGGGAGCAGTGCTAGCCGGTCATCTGGAGAACATCGCTGTGCACTTTTTTGTACTTCGCTAGTCCTCCTGCATTATTCAACAACGCAACCAGTAAGCACTTCTAGTTATGCAATGATTGTTGATTGTGTTATTTTATGAATTAACAAAGCGACTAGTATGCGCCCTGGGTTTTGCGGTTATTGGCGCTTGTGTTATTTTATTAATAAACAAAGTGACCAGTTAGCGCTCCAGGTTGTAAAGTAATTGGCACTTGTGTTATTTGTTAAGGCATTAATTTTAAAAGTTTCCAGTAAGCGCTTTGGGTGTTTCGATTAAAAAGCATTTTTTTTATTGTGTTATATAACTAGGAGTTTATTTATTTTGTTTTATAAGAAATTTAATTGGGTTCTCTGGGCTTATGTTTTCGCTCTATATAGTTGATTTGAATTTCTCACCACTTTATTTGCTACTTTCGATAGCACTGCTGCGCAGTGGCTGCCTTTAGACATGGAGAGAGTCCGTAGCTTTTGTCAGCGTGGCGGTGTGTGGTAGAGTATGGTAGTATGGCTATGCCTACGGCCATATCCTGCCACACCTGGCCGCACCACCAAACTACTCTCTCTTTTTCTACAGCCTGCCAATACAGAGAGGGGTGTCCATCTTCTCCCACCTCCTCCTTACCAGCATTTTGTTCTTTTGCGCTCACTCGTGCTTCCCTTTCAGGATCGCCTTGCTTTCAAATAAGAGCGATCTGACTCGAAACCAGGAGTTTTTTCTATCCAAAATCGTCCCACGCGCCTTCAGAATTTTTACTTCAAAAAGCAAGAGATAAAAAAATTGATTAAAAGAAACTAAGAAAATAAAAGTCAACCAAACAATGTAACTAAATCGATGTCTGATGGAAAGCAATATCACAGTTTAAGCAAATAAAATCACAGTGGACATTATTGAAGAGTAGAAATGGGTTATAAGTTTTTAAAATAAGAAAGCAAACTTAATGAAAGTAGAGAAAACGGAGATAGAAGTGTGGAAGAAGTTAAATGAGAAGGTGCGAAAGAATGAAGTTAGAAGAGTTTAAAGAAAAATAAAAGATAATAAGGTGACAGGGAACAGGTGACTGTAAACAGGATTATTTTAAAATATCAATATTTAACCATAATGGAAAACTTTCCCGGGTTCCTCCAATTGTGTTTATTTTAACTTCATCTTCAACTGTCTTTAGTAAAAATCCATCCCAACTATACTCACGCACGTGCGCAACTTCGCACAGTAAACAGGTATCCAAAAAGAGACAGAGGAACAGAGAAAGTAATACACACGAACGTTTGTTAAACTAATGTATGTACCTATGTGCAGATAGGTAGTACAGATACTCTTCGCTATCTATTATTATTATTATTTCTTGTTCTCGTTGTTTATATGTTAATGAACAAAAAAAAATGAACATAATTTTCTTTTTCCTAATCTATGATATTCACTGATTAAAATACATATTCATAAATAAACTGTTTTTTTTTAATTAAAAATGTGAAATAAGGATTATTTAGAGTAAAAAAAAATAAATACTTTTTCTACGTCCCGCGCTCGGTAGAAAAAATAGGATTCGCCACATAAGCGACATTGCTCTGCGGCTGCCTTACTTCCCTTGAGCCCTGTTTCGTAGGTCCCTCGGGCCGCAAAATAGCCCTGGAAACAACTGCACTTATCTGACAAAAACTACTGTTTTTATCATAGACAATTAAATACTACTGAGTTAAATAACACATTCTGTAATATTTCACATCCGTCGTGGATCCCGAAACTCACACCTGGTGTTCTTTATTAAATCTTATTAACTATAACAAGGTAGGTTGGCTCATTTCCTGATAAACGGAATAAATCCCTAAATATATTAACAAACATAATACTTAATCGATGAGTAGAAGGGCGTAAAAACTGTAGATTATGATGGTGCATAATGTACGGCTATTTTTTTCCATTTACATTAAAATTATCTTTATGCATCTATACATCTTGGTTCTCTCTCTACACGGTAACATAACAAAATATAATAATAATAAAACCTATGCATTGCAACTCTGAATGACGGCTATTATATCCATATTTATCAAAATTAATAATTAAGTATTTGTTGCGTCGTAAAAGCCCTACCTCGTGGTCGGACTTCATGGTTAGGCCTTTTTGTGGATCGCCGGGTTAATACAAATAAAACCAAAAAAGACCCTACGTTGTGTCTTTATTATTATTTTTTTTTTTTTACACGTTGCACGAGAAACAAAATGGCATTTATCTTAGCCTCTAGATACATAAGAACAAATTTATAAACTCTTCTTGAATATAACGCATAGTTTAAACGGAAACAGTACGCAGAAATAAACACAAACAGAGGTTGTATTATTTTGTCAGGTGCGTCCACCGTGACTCGAACAAACGCATTGGTCGCAAAGGACCGGATAATGAAAGGAAAAAGATTTAATGGTATTGGCCAAATAAGGGCCTGCGAATAGTGGTAAGAAAATTACCACGAACTTTTGTATTGATTACTGGATAGTAAATAAATTACCCGGGCACGTGCACGCGCCAAGAACAAAGCTCGTTAGATTTCAAAAATAACGGAGAGGCATGTTTCTTCTCTCATTGTGCTGCACAGACTGGTACTTCTATCAGCACCTTTGGAGCGCTTATGTAAAAGGGTGCTAAAGATTTTGTCGCTGCGGCGACGTAATGCAAAAGCGCTATTTTTGAATCAGCTTTCTTGGCTCATATTTAAATATTTTTCTTTTTCTTAATTTTGTAAATTGGCACTGTTCCCAACTTATAATCGAGTTTTACACTTTCATGTACATGTACAGGCAATTATGCATAGGCATACGTATAAATACTAACCAGTATTTACAAATAATTTAATTTTACGATCTCAAATCATCCCGATCAATTTCGCGGCCCCCCTGTCTCAGCTTCGCCCAAGACTCACTAAATGGAACACCGTGGTGTGTTGACATGTAGTGTGAAACATTTTCACTTAAAAAATTTAAATATAGTTTGACACTTTTCAGAACAAAAATTTTCTTATTAAAAACATATTTGTTTGGAATGCATACAATTTATTTGATCAAGTAAAAAGCTGTAAAAAGTGAAAAAAAAATTATGCTGAAAAGTAGCGTGCATTCCTTATATCATAAAACAATTGTTGGCGTCAAAAGGCCGTTGATTTGCAGTTTCTCCCGTATAATCTATGAATAGGGCTATTCTTTAAAGCTGTAACGATTCAAATTGAAAAAAAATATATCATTTAACAATTTTTTTCTCTTATCTCACAACTTTATTACCAGAGCATCAAAGTCCTGGGGCTTAATGTCTACGTTATTTATCGCAACAAAAATACAAATACGTATTCTACCTATTTAAAAGTCTGAAAGATTCAAGAGATGAATATACTATGAGAAATCATATACTATAAGGGTTAACATGAAAAACTGATCTCTTACTTAATAAAGTTTTTTGTCATTTTCTTGACGCCTAAAGTTGTATTTATAAGATGCATTTGAAATTTTCCTTTCAATTTGACTTCTCGTAACTTTTGGCATAGTTGAGACTCTTGTGAGCCCTAAAGACTACTTTTTTCACTTTTGTTAGGTTGTAATATATTTGTTGGCAAGGTAGTTTGAAGTCTGATGAACCTGAAAAGGACCATTGAGCTTCTTAAGTAAAGAGTTTCTTGACTAAAGTTTCCAGCAAACGTGACTGCCTGGATACCTCAGGGTGATCTTCTCGGGCCTATTATTGTAGCACCATACTGATCAGGAAGAAAACTACAACATTTGAAGCTTTGAAGCTAGTTGTAAAGCTCTTCCCCAAAGTCTTCTGGTATAGCGTCGAAGACGGTGTTTAAAGCACCTATTTTTGCAGACTCAGTTGTTTTGGAGATCTCACGTGGAAAGATTGATTCGTGATGCTTGCCCGTTAGAAACTGTTCTGTTGACTCACGTTTATTATTTTTTCTTCATAGCTGTTAGATTCTCCGAGCGCAGACCTTGGAGAGGATCGATGATTCCTGGTTGAATGTTCAAAGTCAAGAGATTAATATAGGGTCGCCAGTTACCGGGGTTCTCAGCCTTGCGACGAACAACTCTGCTCGTGACGTCTGCCAGTGAATGACTGACTTGGTTTGATAGTGGCCGGCTTTACATAGTTTTTTCATCACTGGAAATCGTAGTAAAAATGTATTTGTTGGCAAGGTAATTTAAACTTAGGTGATCCTAATTTAAACTTAGGTGATGAAAAGTGCCGGTGGTGAGCTTGCAGCTATTCTTTATTATTATTTTTGATGATGAAGAGCCAGCTGTGGGTAGCTTGACGCTTATCCTTTGAGTCTCTGTGTACGGAGACCGTACATAATGGGAGGTACGCCGCTAACCAAAGAATATCTCATCTTCAGGTCATTCCCCAGATAACCAATCGTTCATTGGTAGGCTGGAAAGTGGGCCTGAAGAATACCTTCTCATCATACAGATAGTTTTCTACAGTAATTTTTTTTGAAATTTGAACCAAACATGTATACTCTTATTATAATATACTAAGTCAAGTTTCAAGTCATTTACCTGTTTCTTTTTAAAATATATTTATAGGACATTGCTACCAACAAAGTTTGAACAGAACGGGCTGAATAAATTTTGCTCCTTTTTTTATGACAGGAAATATTATTAGTAAAGTTTACATTAAATTTCGCAATAATTCAATGATTAGTTTTACAGAAGAAAAATTTAAAGAAAGGTTAAAAAATAATATGACATCGTTGTCTGGTGACCCACGCTTTCAGCTTTACTCACCAGATGGCCAGGCCTTAAAAAAGCTTTATTTACATCGAAATACAACTGTGTATGGATATATATATGTAAGTACATACGTTTATATATGTGGATGGATGTACAGTTATACATGGTCTTCAAATAATGATACAAATGCGCTTGGGGTCAAAATCATATGTATGTGCTATCATATTCAATAAAACAGATACAATATGCCATGGTATACGACAACTGGCAACGACAGCTAACAGCAGAAGTATATACTAACACACAAACATTAGATTTGTTCGGCTTTTCGATCCAGGGCGTTCTCAGTGCTCTAAGCGCTCGGAGCGCTCCAGATTTTTTAAGCCGAACATTTTTTCTGCTTGCCATATATAGATATCCCAACTGCATAGGAATTGTTCGAGGTTGCTCGGGTTATCTCGGAGCAGAACAAGTGTTCGTCTTAAAAAATCTGGAGCGCATGGAGCGCCCTGGATCGGAAAGCCGAACAAATCTATTAAAGATCCATGTGATGCTGCCGAATTTGACTGCTTGTTCCCCTCTACCCCGCAGATGCTTCCTCCTCCAATGAACTGTATCAAATGTCCTGAAGCTGAGTCCTATACGATCCTGATTAATTACCAAAAAACATAATTATGATTAGTAATTTTTTCCTGAACAACATTAAAAATATTATTTTGTGTTCTTATTATAACTGCTATCATCGGACTAGTTTAGAGTATTGTCTTAACTGTTTTATTTAAGAGTCATTCGTGGGTCTCTTAGGATTCAGCTCGTAAGCTTTATTTATTATTTTTGTGTTGAATAATAATCTTTATTTAAATAATATGGATAATTTTAATTATTGTACTTCTTTATTAAAGCAATTTAATAATAATTTGTTTTCTTAAATACCATTTAATCGGGTCACTTTAACAAGGTTCAGCGTAAATTTTATTACTGATAAATAACTTACATCTATCACTGATTATTGTTACTGCTGCTTCGGAGTTCCTTAATGCTTCGTGTGGTAACCTTTAGTGTTTCCTTAAACTACACGAATGGGTTCGTGGCCAGTAGGATGTTGCGATTTCTGCTTTCTCTGCTATCGCCGGAACCACTTTCGGCGGGCCTCCTTTGCTGTACTTTGCTCCTTAGAGTAGTCCGATACTATTGATGTTCTCGATACGCACTCGAGTTGCCTCATCCAACACATTATGCCTTACGTGTATAAGGTACTCACGAGTCACGAAAGTCAAGAGTTGACTAAATTTTTAGAGGATCGGTGACAGACGTAAAGAAAGCGATTTTTCCTCTTGATGGTGGGTTTTTATAGCATCAGAGCGAGTTAAAGGGGCCTTTGGTTGAATTAGTTCGAGCAATGAGCGATGTTCTAGCAGACTGCATTGACAGTTGCACGATGATGTTACATGTTATGATTTAATGTGTTAGAAAATAACAATACAACAGTACCAGTCGCATTTTCTGATAAGATTTTTAGTACAAAAAAATTTTTTATTATTTTAAATATGTGCATAAGATAATATGATAATGATTGTAAACTTTGTTCATTGGAATGAAATATACCTTTATAATAAAATTTGTAAATAGAAAATAAGAAGACTTGGTCAAGTTTATTATTATTCACCTATACTTTTATATATCTGGGCTTGGTATGAAGCCTTTTTTTTTCTTTCTTTTTTTAATTAATGTACTTTGTTTTCACACCGTTTTATTTGTCAGACATTTAATAAATTAATAGTGTAGTATTTTATAGGTTTGCTCAGCGCAGACCTTGGAGAGGATCAGTGATTCCTGGTTTAATGCTTAGAGTCGAGGGGGTAATATAGGGTCGTCGGTCACCGGGTTTTCCAGCCTTGCGACGAACAACTCCGCAGGTGACGTCTGCCAGTGACTAGCTGACTTGGTTTAATAGTGCCCGTCTTTAGTTAATATAGTCTTTTAGTCGACAAATCGCTTCCGGAAATGGTAATAAAAATGTTTTGTTGGCAAGGTAGTTTACACTTAGGTGGATCCGAAAAAGAACCGATGAAATTGATGGTTAAGTAGGGAACGCCAATACTTATAATGGCCCTAAAAAGCGCCAGTGGTGAAACTTCCAGGATTTTCCTTATTATTATTCCTGATGATGAAGAGCTGGCTACGGGTTGCTTGATTCTTACCCTGGGAGTCTCGATGTACGGAGACTGTGATGGAAAGAGGTTCGCCGCTGACCAAATAATATCTCGTCTCGGGTCGTTCCCCGGATAACCAACTGCTCATCTTTAGACGGGAACATGTGGGTAGGCGCGTTGGGAACGCGATGACCAAGAAGGTAGCCATTATGGCTACCCGTGCCCCTCAGAGCTGTTTTCCCTGGCTTACATTTGAAGCCACAAATTCTCTCACTGCACCAGGTGAGATGATGGGACTGCCACACATCTCTGGTGAGTGGGAGCAGATTGAGCTCTAGCTAGATATGTCTCCTGGTATTGTTGCAGAGACGACATTGGTTGGAATAATTTTTTTTTTTGGTCGCACTCGTCGAGATTCAGGGTAAATGGACACCTAGGTCCCTTTCCCTTTGGATAAGAGTGCCGTCCGTAACCAGGATACCCAGCTGCAAGACTGTCATCAGCATTCTCTATACAGCTCGTTGAACTGTCAAAGCTCAACAACATCACTATCGAGACGCTCCGGCCTATTATAACCACACTTATTTAATTCTGTTGCAGGTAGCCTCGATTTTATGTCGACGCCACCTAGTGGATTTTACTGAACTAAAGTGAAAAGCTGGCGTATTTTTGCAAAACTTAGAGCTCATTTATTGCTATTGTTAATAAATTTTTTACGATAAAAACTATACTAAAACCATCTAGGAAGTATCATGAATCTGTGTGCAAAATTTCAACAAAATCGGTTCAGTAGTTTTTGCGGTTAGCGATTACAACGGTTTTAGCGTTCTTGCTTAATATATTAGTAAGATTGTTATTTAACTACTGGTTAATTTTTTATTGTTTTCACTCGAAAGGCTCTGTAGATTTCATTGCCATTATTGATTTCAGATGCGTCATTAGATTCAAACTCGCAGTCACGTCCAACCAGTGAGTCTCGTTCTTGTTTTTTGAAGAGTTGGGGTAAAAGTCTTGGTAACGTTCTTGATTATAGTTTTGGTATTATTTTTGGTTGTAGTATTAAAATGGAGGTTGTTGATGGTAAGCATAGTCTTGAGTATGAGGATATGGATAATACATTTGTGGGTAGTAAGGTGGATAAAAGGATGGTGGTTAAAAATATGAAAATTCTTGGAAACTTAAAGGGTAATAATAATGATCAGATTGATTATTTCAGGGTAGTTCTGGTGTATGACTTGGTCGCGGAGTACTTAATCGTCGTTGAGGTGCGTAGCTAAGTGCGGGATGTGTAATTTTTTGACCATTCTCGTCATATTTAGATAATTTAGAGGGTTAGATACATACTCGTCGAATTTTGGTTGAGTCATCTTGACATCATTTTTATCGTAGGTATCCGAAAAAAAAATTATATTGTGGCTTAATGGGTTATTAAAACTGACGAATTTTTTTTGGTGGTCGAACTCAGTAGAGACAGGAACAGGAATTTCGGTAACGTTCGGCACCAAAGATTCAGGTGTCGTAGAAGTAGAGGTCGTGGGTATGGCCTTATAAACGTACTTGGCCTCATTGTATACTGGTGGGCAAAAGCGTTAAGTAGGTCAAAAGGGCTATTAAGGTAGTTTCTGTAAGAAAAATTATTCTATGATAACAATTTTGAACTGTTTCGTTTTGTTTTATTGTAGTATTTAAAAGTTCTGCCATGTATTTATGCTACAATTTGGTTAGTAAGTATTCTTGTTTTAGATGCTTTTTTATCTGATCAATAGGTGCAAAAGAAGAACCTACTAAACTCTCTTCAGCTTTGCCTTTGAGTCTAGAAATAATTGTGCGAATGTACATACATAGGCTCTTGAGCGGCTGTTACTAGAGTTCGTCCATTTTCTACATCTTGTAAAAAGTCTGTTAAGGGAATTAAGTATCCCATATAAAAAGCTATGTGTTGAGTAGCTTGATTAATGCACAATAATAAATTAGTCGTACTCAATTCTTGTAAAACAATTAAACACTGTTGTATAAGAGAGTCGTCCACGGACGAGTTTTCTCCACTACTTCCAGGCATTTTTGTTTTTTTTTTTTTTTCTTTTTATTGTTACTGCTGCTTCGGAGTTCCTTAATGCTTCGTGTGGTAACCTTTAGTGTTTCCTTAAACTACACGAATGGGTTCGTGGCCAGTAGGATGTTGCGATTTCTGCTTTCTCTGCTATCGCCGGAACCACTTTCGGCGGGCCTCCTTTGCTGTACTTTGCTCCTTAGAGTAGTCCGATACTATTGATGTTCTCGATACGCACTCGAGTTGCCTCATCCAACACATTATGCCTTACGTGTATAAGGTACTCACGAGTCACGAAAGTCAAGAGTTGACTAAATTTTTAGAGGATCGGTGACAGACGTAAAGAAAGCGATTTTTCCTCTTGATGGTGGGTTTTTATAGCATCAGAGCGAGTTAAAGGGGCCTTTGGTTGAATTAGTTCGAGCAATGAGCGATGTTCTAGCAGACTGCATTGACAGTTGCACGATGATGTTACATGTTATGATTTAATGTGTTAGAAAATAACAATACAACAGTACCAGTCGCATTTTCTGATAAGATTTTTAGTACAAAAAAATTTTTTATTATTTTAAATATGTGCATAAGATAATATGATAATGATTGTAAACTTTGTTCATTGGAATGAAATATACCTTTATAATAAAATTTGTAAATAGAAAATAAGAAGACTTGGTCAAGTTTATTATTATTCACCTATACTTTTATATATCTGGGCTTGGTATGAAGCCTTTTTTTTTCTTTCTTTTTTTAATTAATGTACTTTGTTTTCACACCGTTTTATTTGTCAGACATTTAATAAATTAATAGTGTAGTATTTTATAGGTTTGCTCAGCGCAGACCTTGGAGAGGATCAGTGATTCCTGGTTTAATGCTTAGAGTCGAGGGGGTAATATAGGGTCGTCGGTCACCGGGTTTTCCAGCCTTGCGACGAACAACTCCGCAGGTGACGTCTGCCAGTGACTAGCTGACTTGGTTTAATAGTGCCCGTCTTTAGTTAATATAGTCTTTTAGTCGACAAATCGCTTCCGGAAATGGTAATAAAAATGTTTTGTTGGCAAGGTAGTTTACACTTAGGTGGATCCGAAAAAGAACCGATGAAATTGATGGTTAAGTAGGGAACGCCAATACTTATAATGGCCCTAAAAAGCGCCAGTGGTGAAACTTCCAGGATTTTCCTTATTATTATTCCTGATGATGAAGAGCTGGCTACGGGTTGCTTGATTCTTACCCTGGGAGTCTCGATGTACGGAGACTGTGATGGAAAGAGGTTCGCCGCTGACCAAATAATATCTCGTCTCGGGTCGTTCCCCGGATAACCAACTGCTCATCTTTAGACGGGAACATGTGGGTAGGCGCGTTGGGAACGCGATGACCAAGAAGGTAGCCATTATGGCTACCCGTGCCCCTCAGAGCTGTTTTCCCTGGCTTACATTTGAAGCCACAAATTCTCTCACTGCACCAGGTGAGATGATGGGACTGCCACACATCTCTGGTGAGTGGGAGCAGATTGAGCTCTAGCTAGATATGTCTCCTGGTATTGTTGCAGAGACGACATTGGTTGGAATAATTTTTTTTTTTGGTCGCACTCGTCGAGATTCAGGGTAAATGGACACCTAGGTCCCTTTCCCTTTGGATAAGAGTGCCGTCCGTAACCAGGATACCCAGCTGCAAGACTGTCATCAGCATTCTCTATACAGCTCGTTGAACTGTCAAAGCTCAACAACATCACTATCGAGACGCTCCGGCCTATTATAACCACACTTATTTAATTCTGTTGCAGGTAGCCTCGATTTTATGTCGACGCCACCTAGCGGATTTTACTGAACTAAAGTGAAAAGCTGGCGTATTTTTGCAAAACTTAGAGCTCATTTATTGCTATTGTTAATAAATTTTTTACGATAAAAACTATACTAAAACCATCTAGGAAGTATCATGAATCTGTGTGCAAAATTTCAACAAAATCGGTTCAGTAGTTTTTGCGGTTAGCGATTACAACGGTTTTAGCGTTCTTGCTTAATATATTAGTAAGATTGTTATTTAACTACTGGTTAATTTTTTATTGTTTTCACTCGAAAGGCTCTGTAGATTTCATTGCCATTATTGATTTCAGATGCGTCATTAGATTCAAACTCGCAGTCACGTCCAACCAGTGAGTCTCGTTCTTGTTTTTTGAAGAGTTGGGGTAAAAGTCTTGGTAACGTTCTTGATTATAGTTTTGGTATTATTTTTGGTTGTAGTATTAAAATGGAGGTTGTTGATGGTAAGCATAGTCTTGAGTATGAGGATATGGATAATACATTTGTGGGTAGTAAGGTGGATAAAAGGATGGTGGTTAAAAATATGAAAATTCTTGGAAACTTAAAGGGTAATAATAATGATCAGATTGATTATTTCAGGGTAGTTCTGGTGTATGACTTGGTCGCGGAGTACTTAATCGTCGTTGAGGTGCGTAGCTAAGTGCGGGATGTGTAATTTTTTGACCATTCTCGTCATATTTAGATAATTTAGAGGGTTAGATACATACTCGTCGAATTTTGGTTGAGTCATCTTGACATCATTTTTATCGTAGGTATCCGAAAAAAAAATTATATTGTGGCTTAATGGGTTATTAAAACTGACGAATTTTTTTTGGTGGTCGAACTCAGTAGAGACAGGAACAGGAATTTCGGTAACGTTCGGCACCAAAGATTCAGGTGTCGTAGAAGTAGAGGTCGTGGGTATGGCCTTATAAACGTACTTGGCCTCATTGTATACTGGTGGGCAAAAGCGTTAAGTAGGTCAAAAGGGCTATTAAGGTAGTTTCTGTAAGAAAAATTATTCTATGATAACAATTTTGAACTGTTTCGTTTTGTTTTATTGTAGTATTTAAAAGTTCTGCCATGTATTTATGCTACAATTTGGTTAGTAAGTATTCTTGTTTTAGATGCTTTTTTATCTGATCAATAGGTGCAAAAGAAGAACCTACTAAACTCTCTTCAGCTTTGCCTTTGAGTCTAGAAATAATTGTGCGAATGTACATACATAGGCTCTTGAGCGGCTGTTACTAGAGTTCGTCCATTTTCTACATCTTGTAAAAAGTCTGTTAAGGGAATTAAGTATCCCATATAAAAAGCTATGTGTTGAGTAGCTTGATTAATGCACAATAATAAATTAGTCGTACTCAATTCTTGTAAAACAATTAAACACTGTTGTATAAGAGAGTCGTCCACGGACGAGTTTTCTCCACTACTTCCAGGCATTTTTGTTTTTTTTTTTTTTTCTTTTCTTATTTATTTACATACAATTGATTTAATTATTAATAGTAATTATTTTTTCTTTTTTCTTTTTAACAAAACTTAAATTCAAAGAGCTCACAAGGGATGCCAATTTGTTATGACCAGACTTGTTTAGAGTGTGGTCTAAAGTGTTTTATCTAAGTGTCATTTGTAGGTCTCTAAGAATTCAGCTCTTGAGCTTTATTTGTTTTTTTTGTATTGATTTACAATCTTTATTTAAATAATATGGGTATTTTTAATTACTGTACTTCTTTACTAAAGCAATTTGATAATAATTTGTTCTTTTAAATACAATTTAATCGAGTCATTTTAACAAGGTTCAGCGTAAATTTTATTACTAATAAATAACTTACATCTATCACTGATTGTTGTTACTGCTGCTTCGGAGTCCCTTAATGCTTCGTGCGGTAACCTTCCGTGTTTCCTGAAACTACACGAATAAAGTCGTGGCCAGTAGGATGTTGCGATTTCTGCTTTTTCTGATATCGCTGGAACCACTTTTGGCGGGCTTCCTTTGCTGTACCTCGCTGCTCATCCTAGTCCGATACTATTGATATTCTCGATACGCACTCTAGTTGCCTTATCTAACACATTATGCCTTACGTGTATAAGGTACTCATGAGTCGCGAAAGTCAAGAGTTGACTAAATTTTTAAAGGACAGGTGACAGACGTAAAGCGAGTGATTTTTCCTCTTGATGGTGCGTTTTTATAGTATCAGAGCGAGTTAAAGAGGCCTTTGGTTAAATTAGTTTAACCAATGAGCAATGTTCTTGCAGAGTGCGTTGACATTAGTGATGTTACATGTCATGATTTCATATATTAGGGAGTAACAATACAACAGTACCAATCGCATTTTCCTGACAAGCGCGATTGAGTTTTTGGGTGAGTGTTGATGAAAGCTCGCATCAGGATTATAAGAAAGCCAAATACAAGTTTCATTGTGACAGTAAGTTTACAAATTTCGAAATTAACTCTTCTGAGGATTTTACAATCAATTTTGAGTATAATGAAGTAATGTTTGAATCACACATTTTGAATTAGTATACATTATCAGAAATGAACAATTAATGATTAAGTAACTATTCATTTATACATACATGCATTTTTAGCAATTTTACAATGAGGCTGGCCGTATTATATATCAGCATATTATGAAGCATTTATCCTAAAGCTAATACACACACGCGCACACGTAAGCGATGTACAAGCTCCTCTTGTCATATGAGCTTGCTTTATATTCACAATTTGGGCTCAGAGCCCAACTCAGATGCAAGCGTGCCTGGTGCACTCCTCCTGTCCAAGTTCTGGGAGAGTAACCTGACAGCTTGATTCCTGCCTCTCGAATCAACATTCGCCGTCTATTACATCGAAGATGACCGCGCTCGGTAAGACCTCGTCGTAGCAGCCTTCAATGCGTCTACAGTCATGGAGATAAAAGTCCTCACCAGGCTCATTGACTTGCTGGACAAGCAGCTGAACCAGCTGTCTTATAGGCTGGAGCTCGGTGATAAGCGACCCTTGCAGCTGCTCAGGAGCATGAAAGCTCCATGGGTGACAAAGTAACTGCTGAGACACTCAAGGTAAAATTGCTTCACCTCTTACCCTTGCAGGTCACTTGCATCTTCAAGGTGCTCAGAATAACTGCCCTGGACGAATTCAGCATAATGACAGACGATCTCATAGTCAAAAAATATACAGTTTTTGCAGTTGACAGCACACACCAGCCCACCACAACCCCTTCTTTGGCGCTGTCAGACTCTGGCTTCTCATCAGCGGCCGTGGTGAACAGTCCTCTGGTACAGGAGGTCATGGCGCTCTGCAGGGTGGCCAACCAGCTTTTTGCCAGTAACAACAATAAAATGAACAATGACTACAACACCAATCGCTACTTCTATGCAGCTTGTCGTTCATGTGGGCGTACATTGACGACTTCCAGGTCTTTTTCACGGACTACGACACGCATATAAAACATCTGGCTCAGATTTTTGAAGTGTTGCGAAAGGCTAATCTCCGCATCTACCTAAAAAAGTGCATCATCAGGCAAAGATAGTTCTAAAACGGCTTCACTTCTCCTCCTGCCAAGATCCAGGCTTCTAGTTAGTTTTGAAGATACCTGAGGATAATCAACTTCTACTGCACGTGCACCCCCAGGGCCTCAATAATAGTGGCCCTACTCGACGACGTGCTGAAGCACGTTAACGAGAAGGACAAGAAAACTACTGGGCGGATGCCTCTAGCGCAGCCATAGGAGCGGCGCTAGAACAGGAGCACCCTCGGAGGATATGGACACTAATTATCTTCTTTTCACGAAAGTTATCACTATCGAAGCAGCGCTTTTCCACCTATTATCGAGAGCTGTATGCAATTTTCGCCATCACAAAATACTTCCAGCGTTTCTTGGAAAGTAGGTCTTTCATCACTTTCACGAATCATCGCTCTCTCACCTTTGTTGCCCTTCAACCCTCAGATATGGCCTCGTTTAGGCAGAGCCACCAATCGTACTTCATACTTTAGCATAACACCCACCTGGTCCACATCAAAAGCGAGAATAATATCATGGTTGACGCTCTGTCCAGTAGATGATATCGTCATGCATGCCTTCTTTACTGAAATCATCTTCTCTTGCAGCCGCACGAGCTACGTATGAGGAGCCTCACGTATTTCCTTAAAAATCTTACTTTATCCTCCAGGTACTTCAGACTGAGGGCCACGTTGCCTACAGCAACGTTTGTCTGGACCACGTCAGGCGACATGTCTCTGTCACGATTCGCAAGTTGAAATTTGAGGTAGTCTATTATCTCTCACACCCCAACGTTTGAGCCACCAGCAAGGTAGCAGACCACAAATTTTACTGGTTCGTCATGCACAAGAACATCACGCTTTAGGCCCAACAATGTCTTTCCTGCCAGAAGGCAAAAGTCCACCTTTATAACCAAGCAGCACTAGGTTCGTTCAACATCCCTAGCTCCTGGTTTAAGCATGTCCATCTGGACCTTGGCAAACTGTCTCTGTGCCTTGGATTTCAATACTGTTTGACCCTCAACGGTCACTACATCAGGTGGTCAGGTGGTTGGTTGCCATCCCACTTTCAGACCAACAAACCACAACTGTGGCCAAGGCTTTTATGGATGGATAGTTATCCCACTATGATACCCCTCACCATCACCACCGATCAGGGTGCATAGTTCGAGTCAGCCTTCTTGACGGCTCTCTCGAAGTACTTAGACACACAGCACATCAGAATGCCCAGTACCATCACCAGTTCAACGGGCTCATCAAGCGGTTTTACCACACCTTTAAGGCAGCACTTATGTTCTCGTCCATGACCCATTGGTCTACTTTGCTGCCCATGGTCATGCTAAGCCTCCAATCTGCATTTAAAGAGGACATTTAGGTGTCACCTGTAGAGATGCACTACGGCGTTCCAGGCGAGTTTTCTTGTGACAACCAGCCACCCTGGCACAGCACCAGCCAGCTAGCTTTATCGAGATCTTCCGCCACCTGGTTTAAATCTGAAACCCGGTGTATACCTCCAGGAATACGGCAGAACAGAGACTTTTCATCCACAAAAGTCTCAAGTCATGCACTCACTTTTTCCAAAGCGTTGACGCGATTCAGCGCATATTCGTTCTGCCCCACTCGGGGCCTCAACAATGTGGTTAATCAAATTGATGACTACAATTACGTCGTTGTGTGATATACGTGTATTAAGTCAGCAGACTGCGGAGTGTGACATCTGCCTACAAGCACGTAAGCCAAAATATGTATTGAGCCAGTCGACGTGCAGGCGTGATGGCGAGCATACGCATCTCCCAAGTTTTGCTAACTGTATATCTGTTCGTGCATGAGTTATTATTATCAGTGTTTTCATGCCGATTCAAAAGTTATACCGAAAAGGCTATGTATCCAATTGATCAGTCTGAAGTGTAACTAGTGTACAAACGGTGTAAGCGTATTCTTAATTTGTTTGTGTTGCCTGGTAAAAATGAACCGATCATGGTACTACAATGGCCTTGGGCTCTTGGTGTATTAAAGAAAAATTTTGATGGTGGTATTTTTATACATAAAATCGATGAAATTTCTCTAAAGCATGATTTTAGCAGCGTTTTTGTCATGACCACCTTATTACCTGGCCAGTAATGGTACTACAAAAAATGGGGTAAAAACTTTCAAAGGCAAGTTTAAAATTTTTTTGATGGAGGGAGCGAGTAGTAAAGAAGTTTTAGCTAAGTACCTACATTATTTAGGGGCATAAGTTTAAGGATTTATTGGTGAGCATATTTTAAATATATACCACTAGTATATTATAAACGTATTTATTACTTTATTGCTACGTTTCGTCCAACGATTCCAAAAATATCAAAAAGTTTCAATAAATTTGGAAAGTTGGATAAGGATTCAATACCTACTCTCAAAAACACAAGTGTTGTATACCAAATAAAATGCAACGACTGTCCTGCAGAATATGTAGGAGAGACAAAGAGAGAATTACAAGAGAGAATAAGCGAAAATAAACGCAGATCTAACTCCGAATCTGTAATTACTAGGCACATACAATTTTATAAACATGAGTTTGATTGGAAAGAAGTTAAGATTCTTGACAAAGAAGCAGTTTATGAAAAACACATTTTTTTCAGAAATAGTTTATACCAACTTGACTAACAATAGTATTAATAAACGAGAAGATATCCAATATCTTAGCAAAATATACGACCCAATTTTTTCCAAATTAAAAAATTCAAAATAATATTCATCCATGCATACATCCGTATATGTGATATCCTTTCAACATACCTATATGTATACATAGTAAAAATAAACAAATTAACAAGCACTAACACAAAAATTTTTTTTAACATTAACACCGCAACTCACGTTCAGCAACACGGATCCTCACACCATTCTACAAATTTATTTAAAACATACACTTAAAATACTTCAACAAGTAAATATCAATTGAGGTACAAGAAATTCTTCCTACTGGAATACACAGAAAAAAAAATATCAATCAAAGAAATATAACACTTCAGTTACTAGCCTACGAAAATACTGACATAATAAAAACTAACCTTCGTTCCATCCAAGTAGAAGAAATAACGTAGTAGAAAAATGCATACTACAAAATTAAGAAAAAAATTTTACTCTTACATTCAGTAATTATGTATGTTATTATATGAACATTACATTTAATTTTTAGAACTTCTTTAAATGTTTGATCCCAAGCCAAGAAAGTCTACAAGGAAATCAGTGATGAAACACTTTATTACATCGCTCCTCTTCTCTTTCTTCACTTTCTCTTTGGTAGTGCATGAACCACTATCCTACAGTATTAGCAAAAATTATCACCACTATATTCACTGAATGTCAGAAGAAAAGATTCTAACCACACCATAAATTGAAAACTTTTATTATTAAACTGACAAAACAAATATATGTGGGTCATTTTACTGAAAATGGCATATTTTATGTCCCAGTCGATTACAAAGCCGTTTGAGGAGATATTGATCTGAAATTTTTTTTGATTATTTAAGGAATGTTTACTTTTTAAGGTACAACAGAATCCAGGCCATAAGAACGTATTTCTTTGGTTTGAGATGCAAAAAAAGGGCTAAAATAGCATTACGGGCTCATGTCTTATTTAAAAATCTTCAGTTTTGACGAAACCTGGAATCAAAACACGGAAATTTCAATTTTTCTACGGTATGAGATCTTAAGTTCATTAACGCAATTAATATTTTCACGCATTTTAGACAGTCAAAAAAAAGTTGTATCCAAGAGTTGGCTACTGTTAAAGTTGCAGGACCGAAATCTTATAAATTTAAAATTCCAACGGAAAACCCTCTTACAAACGCACGCAGTTGAATATAGGTATTCCAATTAGGGCGTTTTGTATTCTACAAAGATTGAAAATGTTGCTGGATTTTTTCCGATTTTTCTCTCCATTAAGCCAGTTTTACAGACTTTCAAATTTAAAAATTGTGTCTTCCCAAAATAAAAACTAAGAGCCCGTAACGCTAAGGAATGTTATGTAACTTTTTGAAGCGTTCGGTTACCGACTTAGAAGGTAGTGGATTACAATTGAGCTGTTATTTAGATAAGTACAGTGGTAAAGCTTAACTTGCTTTTGGTGCATTACCATGTCGATTTTTTGATGGCTTTATAAGAGCCCGTAACGCTTCTTTTTTGCAAAGAGTCCGTAACACTATCCCGTAACAATACAAAATGCATTTTATCTTTACTGAGTCTTAGCTTATCGGCTGAAATAGTATAGTACACAATATTAGCGACACAGTACATTGTACAAGACAAGAATAAAGTTAAACTCTCACTGTGAGTGGTATCATCAAGATTTTAAGATAATTTTTCGAACCCGTAACACTCTTTTTTATAAACGAATCGCATTATATCGTTGGGCACTATTTTATTATTGACTCGAATAGTGTAGTATATTATAGTAGGGAATAAGTGCATCGTAGAAATTCAAGGATACAGATTAACTTTTACTGTGAGTGGTTCAATCATGATCTTAAGATGATTTTTTCAACCCGTAACGCTATTTTAAAAAAATACAATATAAAAAGTCTTAAAAATTTCTTTCGTGCAGATCCAGCAGGACCCAAAAAATTTTAGCTAATTTTGGTCACGGAAAATACAAAAATTGTTTTAGAAAAATTAAAATACCGTTTTAGGTGTTTGGTTTAAGTACAATATTGAGAAATCAACTTACTGTCTAATATACATTGTTATCATAACGACTAAAGAGAGGCCACTCATAACAAGAGCTAGGGCTTGACTGAATGTATCGCTTGGCACTGCACGTACAATTCGTGGTTGTCATTTACATGTGTATGTGCGCTCAGACTAGACGTAGACTATACCAATTTATTTACATTACAACGTGCCTTCCTAAATTTACAGTTTTGTCCTTTTATTATTTTACTTAATTTTTGCCATTGACTTTCTTGATTATTATTTCCGTTTTAACATTCTTTTATTAACATTAAATTTTTGAAGTTATACTTTTATAGGCACGCTCTGCCCTACAGAGTAAATCAACGATTTTAAATTAGTGACCTTGAGAAAAAGTGTAACGGAAGTGGATTTTGCTTCATTCTTCCCCTTCGCCTCACCCCTCCTGACGTACTTCTGGTTTCCTCTATACACCACATGACGCTTCATCACATCACCATTGCCACACATTTTGAAATTTACGAATTTTACAAATTTTTCTTTTTCTTTTAACCACTTCTTATACAAAAANAAAAATAAAAGAAAAAACTATCGATGAATCTAAGGATAAAACATGTTTGTCTAAAAGTAATCTTTCATACAAACAAAAATAAGGGGGCTTGTACAGATCTTATAAATGTAATTTCTAATGATTTTCCCGTTAGGTTAAATGTTAAATTGCAAATTTTTAAAATTAAACATGTGAAATAGGGTACAGTTGAAAGATCTGCAATTTTTTTGGGTATTTCTTATGGTATTTTTAGTATACTTTTAATGCTTGTAAAATATCTCTCAAAAAACCTATGTGTGATGAATGTCCCGAAGTGATATTCACTGACTTGTAAGCGTGACGTTACAAATCACGAACGAAATATCGTTTGGTGATTTCTTGATTGTTTCGATTGTCAATGAATTAAATATATTTTTTGCAAACAAATTCTTGCACTCAAGTATCGAACTTTCAGTGCATGTGCAAATAAAATTGACTTCGTCTGAAGCAAATAGTAAGCCTCCACGATTTTTTAATACTGTTAAATTAGATATTTGCATGCTTTCCTTACCATCTCATGTATCACAGCAATCTTGACAACGGATTGTTTGTTTCAATATTTGAACTGCACAGCCTGCTATATGTTTGATCACTTCATGCACGTATTCAGATGGAATCCAACTACTTGGAAGACAGTAATCATGATCCATAAAATAATAAGGACTGTAAAGCAAATTGGTTACGTGTTCAGGTAATAACGCCTTAGAAACATTTTATGTTTCAGTTGTTTTGTCGTAATGTACAGTAGATTCCTTCGTATTATGAGTAGACAACATATCTTCTGATAATAATAACGTGTCGTCTATTGGCTGGACAATTGCGGATTGTGATATCGGAACATCAATTTTGTGTGATGCAATGTTTCTATATGTTGATGAATATTTTGTTGCCGTTGGATTATTATTATTATAACCGTGTTTTTCTCTAATTCGAGAAAATATTATTTAGACGTGATCTTGAAAAATTTTTTAACTTATAAAATAATCAATAATCTTATTTTCAATCAAATGTTTTGACAAATCATGTAAATTTTGTAAGCATATAACAAAACCTAAAAAGCCGGTACTAACAAAACTATAGTATCACACGTTTCGTTAAACAATACCATTTTTGCCTTGCCATTTTCTTGTGTTTTCAAGGTCAATTCAACATCAATTTGTAGTTTTTTAATATAATCTATGTACGCGCTAACTTTTTCTTACAATACAGGTAAAGACTTTTCATCAACAGTACTAATATAACAGCTGTACGTACACTTGTTTCTTAAATTGAGAAGATCAAAAATATCGTTAAAAACTTTACAAAATTCGGCGGTTTTCGAGACATTGACAAAATTCCCATCTTTTATTAGGAATTCAAGAAATAGTAGTGCTAGACATGTGATATTACTCAGCACTTGCGCAACAAAAAAGACCTTCATTTTTTCGTTGTGAAATTCCACGTGCCGATTTCTTATTGCAGATTTTCTGCTTATTGTTTAACGTTCAGAAGTTTAATGTAGTCCCACGTTAAAAGATTTTCCTCGTAGATGAGTTGACCTTTCTGAGCCATGTAATTTCGAAATAGTTTGAAACGGTGACGGTGAAATTTTACGTAAATTAGATAGATGATGGAAGTATGGTTTGAATGACTCGTCTTTGTAATTTAAGTTTGCACCTAAACACTCGCAAGCCGTTCGAAATCTTTGAACAGGATAGCTTTTTCTTTTCTGTCGAGTATCGGAGCGGGAGTGTGTTTCTATGTTAAGTAAATAAGACTGATTTTTATTTAACACTATTAAACTTATTTATTGAATAGAAACACCAAATTAATAATTTTGATACAAACACTTTACTTTTCTGAGGTAAAGATTCGGAACAGTCGAAACAAGAAGTAATAGAAGTAATCGAGTTATAAAGAACGGTAGTAAATTGATCGTTAAAGTGCGCGTGTAAAACTTTGAAAAGAGGCGTATGTGTGTGTGCTCATGCAAAGGTGCGTGCACCTTGCTCAACGACCGAGTACAAACTGGCTATTACATCGCACAGCTACATCTAAAGAGCAAGCCGCTGCTTACTTTACAAAGCTATTGACTAACTAAAGAGACGCGGCGCATTGCGATTGGTTGTCTGAAACCTCGGCGTACTAGTGTGGCTGATTGGTAGATTTAATCAAGCGCGTAAACTTAAATCTTAGGACCTTAATATTGAACATTCTCCTTTTAGGGAGTCAATTAAATAATGCGCAACAGATACTTTGTAGTTACTATTTATACAAACTAACATGAATACTAGACTTTTACTGGTAATTTTTAATCGCCCATTCTTGCTGTGCTCCAAAATTTGATCTCATAAATCAACAAGAGTGCGTGATTTTATCCCACTCTCTATGTTTTTAAACTCATTACGTCGAATACGATATTAAAAACCAAACGTTTTCCTTTCTGATGCTCCTATTCTACTAGACTAGAAACTTTTTTTTATAACTTCATGAAATACGCCTGGATTAAAATCTTTGGAACAAGCCCATCTACTCAAAGTTTGTGGGTGTGGTAAACATGTAATTGCGGAAATGTAAGGTACGAGCAAATGTTTTCAAGTGTTGTGAGAATGGAGTATTAGATTTACTGTTCAACATACGATTAATTAAATCTTAAACATGCGAAGGTAGGCCCTAAAAAAAAAAACCGGTAATTTTTTGAAATTCATTAAGAACATTACGTACATAAATAATTTAATTACAAAACTACATATCCATAAAAATAATATGTATGTTATTTCAATACAGTTACTTTAAAGAGCTCTAATATGCTCAAACTTTAAAAAAAAAACAGTTTCAAACACAATCTTTTGTCCAAGTTTTATTTCACTAATAAAACTTCGTTAAGTTTAAAACTTTCCGAAAACAAAAAAATCGTTCATTATTTATCCTAAGTTTTTTTAAATATACTTTTTCTGACATAAATCTCAAACAGCATGATTAATTAAATCTATCGATAAGTAATGGTCACATTTAATGGCAAACAAATTTTAAATAACCTTAAGTAATTTCACTGTAGACAACTCATGTTTCTTTTCCAGCTTATTCACAATACTTTTCAAACCTTGAGTTTTTTTTGGAGCGTGCAATTTCAGTTCAATTCACTTTTAAGATTTTCCTAACATCTTACTCATAAAGCCTCATAAGCATCATCAGATATGGAATTTTTCCTGCTCAAAAAGGTAACTTTATGTCCACTAACCAATTTAATTTTTTAATTGCAATTACCAATATCCATGGATTTTTTCCTAAAATCATAAAATTAAAAAAAGAAATTAATACATTCGGTTAAACGTCAACTTTTTATTTTTAACTACACCTTTTTCCATCTGCATAGGCTGTTGCAATTTTTGACATTTTTTCTCACCAATACCGTCGACCACACTTGATTTCTCTGCTTCATTGTTTGCATTTAAATTGTCAGGATCTGATTTTTCATGCAGAGGAACAATTTCATACTGATTGGAGAGACTAACAACATCAATTGTGTGTGACACTACACTTTTTTCACTTGTGAATAGAGAAACGCTCTGAACATCAGAATGAGTCGTATGTAAAGAATCATCTAAGTTTAGTGGTAATACATAAGTTTCACAAGTTGTACACGAATTCTGCTCTGTTCCGTCTTCATGAAAATTATTTTTTAAATTTTTGTCGCATGACGTAAGCGGAACTTCCAATTTATATATACACTGCCAATTTACAACTATTTACATTTTTATATCACAGACTACTTCGTTCTCACACTTGTTATACCTATATATAAGCACTGCGCATGCTCACCTGATTAGAGACAGACAACAAGAGGGGCCTCTCGACAACTTTTTCTCTCGCACCTGGCATCACGCTTTAAGCTTCATGTTTGCTCTATTATTATATCTCTATGGTCTGCACATCTATAAATAATTTTTTTTGCGTCCCACGTAGTGTGGAAAAAAAATAAAAATAAGTATTTAAAAAGATATATTTAAGTATGTATAAGGTTGGGAGAGGGTAGTTGAGTGTCTTGATAACGAACAGTATTTTTTAGAATAACGAAAAAAATACTGAATTTTTTCTTATTTTCCTATTGTTGCTAACTGCTAAGTAGCTTTGGAGGGGGTTGTTTGAGATTTCTCACACAAACAACTATATTATATAGAAAGATATAAATATAAAATCATGCTGTGACATTACAGCTAGAAGATCCAAAGCAGTTCAAATTCCGAGAAATTTTTAATCATTACAAGGTTGTTAAAACAGGTGATTGTACCAAAACAAAACATTTAAGGTTGCTCGAAGTCTTAAATACATTACAGAAGTTTGTGTATACTATGACGGAGTCATTTTTCTCTTTTTCCTCTGCACTGAGATGCATTCTAAAGGGGGAAGTTCATAAATACCTACTATAAGACTAATCAAGATCCGGGTTTAGTCCGTTATTTTGTTTCATATATGAGAAATCGGAAAGAAGACATAGCGCCGAAGAAAAGCCCAAGAATGTATAGTTCTAGTATATGAGGGTCTACCTATGCAATTGCGTATTATAAAATATTGTATAAAGTATTGTTATTACCGTGCCATTGTACTAATCCAGTGTTGCTTTATCGACGAGGAGTGTATGTATACATATGTATCTGTATTAAGCGTATGTACTATAAATTGCGTCGCGCTCGAGTGTGTGTCAATGATGTCCTGTCGGCAAGATTCAGAAGTATGTATGTAAATATAGTGCGGTAATGCGCGAGGCTGCACTAATTGGTGTGCCTAATGCATCACTTTTGTAGTAGCATTCGAGCGAACCAGAGTTCCTGAGTTTTTCGCAATTTCGGTAGTTGAGAGAGAGAGAATCGAGAGAGAAGGACAAGGAGAGCCAGCGACCATGATCAGCCAGCTGCACCCGATCTTGCACCCGACGACCGAGGAACCATCACCGCCGTCATCAGTTGTCAACTGCGAGGTCAAGGTCACCAGCCGATTCAGTCGCTGAAGAAGAGAGTAAGATGGTAAACCCTGAGGTAAAGTACCGTGAAGTCTTGTCACGAGAAGTAGTGCGTGGGAGCGTGTGTGTGTGTGTGTGTGTGTGTGTGTGTATCGGCTGCGTGTAGCCAGGGCGAGCCGCGGGAGCCAGCCCCTGGGATTGTACCTCGAAGAGATCGTTAGAGCAAGAGTGGGTGATAGAGAAGCGTGATTGTCGGAATTCGTGCCGTGGCGTAATGCCGGATCGCGACGAGATTTTCCGGGCCTAGACGCCCGCGTAAGTGTAATAACGAATAAAGTGAACTTAATAATCCGAGAAATCCGCATTTTCTCGTATCGTATCGTTATTTGTAGGCCATTGCCAGACAGAATTTTCTTTCAGGTCGTGGGACTCGTTTCTCCCTAGGAGAGAAGCTTGCTTTCCGACGGGCTACCCCCGGTGGGACTTCCTCTAGGTGAGAGTCTCCAGGAGCCGAGCTGAGTTTAGCCGAGCCATGAGCGTCGTTAACCAGTGGTATTTTTTGCGTTTCAGATGCAGTGACATTCGCATCGTTTCAAGTGCAGCCATTGGTGAGAATTTAAGTGTCTTTGAGCGTTGCTTCGGGACCGCCCTGGCCGGGACACTCTACTTGTCGCAGAGCAAGAAAATGCAACGTTACAATACATCAATATTATTTTTCCAAATTTTTCAAATATCTTTATGATTTTAGAGCTCCTTGTTATAAATTTATAAATTGGTTTTCTGTATTAGACACAATTTAATTTTGATTATTTAAATCAATTTAAAAATTTCATAACTGTCCACGAAAGGTGCTACAGATTTTTAAAACCTAATGCGCTGTAGCAGTTTCTTTTGAGTTGCGAACAATTTTCCTTAATATTATAAGTTATTATTAATTTATTAGTAAACTTACTTTTTTTTGCTGTTTCAAATAGAATCTAGTGATCAAATATGTAGGGAGAGATGACAATGGAATGAAATGAATTTGGTGGGGGATCGTGGGGGGAGGAACAAAAAAAATTTATGGTACGAATCAAGTGGAAACTTGAAGATTTTTTCTTGTTTTATGGAAAAGTAACTAGAAGTGCGTGAAAAAGCGCTAAGGAATATAGGAAAATACAGAGAAGAAAACTAACAGCCCCACACAATACATTTATATATTATAGGAAGACATACATACATCCCCTGTGCATTTGAAGCACCAATCCTTCACTAACAGATTATGCTTCATATTCATTCCACTAAGCCTTAAAAAATGATAAAATTAATTATTAAGTGAGTGAAATAATTAAATTTCTTATGATACTGTACCCTATAAAATGTAAATCTCTATGTCATATTTCTTGATGTATACTATTGTAAGGTTACATAAATTGTAAAGTTAATTATCACAACTACAGTAAGAGATAGTGAAAGAAGCTTTTGGGCTTTAAATATACATCTTAGAAAATAATAAAAAGAGCATTTACGTTAATAAAACTTATCAAGTTAAAATAAGAAATAAGAATAAAATTTATTTTGAAGCTGTGCTTCTAACGCTGGATCTGGCTAGAAAGCGAATAAAGGTGTATCGTGAAAAAAGTCGTTTGTAGTTATTTAGCTTTAAAACAAAAATTCACTCTCTTAGCTTAATAATGTGACATATTTTATGTGTCGTTTTAACCTATCTGTTCTTTTAAAATCCTTTCCATATTTTTCACAAATTTGTTTTTCATGGTTTTTATGAATGAAGATATGTCTGTTTCAATGTGACTATTTTCAAAGTTACATATTTTTGAATTACTGAAAAATTTCTAGCTAAACAATATTTTTAATTACTGATTTATTCTCGGATGCAATTCGAATAAAAATTCTTTTTCGATTCTTACATCTTAATAAAGCAACGTATAATTGTCCGTAAGAGAATAAAGGTTTTTTAATATACAATCCTAAGGAATCAAAACTCTGTTTTTGTGATTTGTTGACAAACATAGAACATGTTAATTTAAAGGGAAACTGTTTTCTATAGAAGACAGATGGTAATGATGACGAGGTGCCAGTATTCAATGTTATTCTAGGAATATAAGCTTTGCTTTCTTTTTTTTTCTCTTGTTATTATTTCTGCTTCTATATTATACTTAAATAATTTTGTTATTTTTAATCTTGTGCCATTACGAAGACCGTCTAATATACTCAAATTTCTTATTAACATTACCATAGCATTTTTTTTAATATTAATTCTTGTGGTGGAAGACCTTCTATGATATTATTTAAAAATTCTATTGAAAAATTAATANTCTAATGCAAACAAAGCAATGTAAAAAAAAAAAAAGTTCTCTACTCAACAACAAAAAGAATAAACGCCAGGCAACCAATTCATATCGCTAATATGCATGTAAATTAATACGCAAAGTGGCCAGGCAGTACGAGTCAGCGAACCTACCTGCCGAAGCACACGGCGTGTACACAATCAGGCTACCAAAAAGCACCGTGCCAAGCCATTGCCTATACAACTAGTCAAGCGCATTGTGATGTGTCGTGTCTTGCTCACCTTGCAGTCAGCAGCAAGACACGGCACATATAAAATGATTCTTTATTATGATTTACTTTAGGGCTAAGCGGATAGGAGAGGTAGCTGGCAATCAGTATACATCTAAGTATTTATTTTAATTTATTATTAACTCAGAACTCATTAGTATTTCTATACAACGCTTACTCTGCCCGACTATCCGACTTGGCCTGACTCTATACAACCTCAGCCCTGCAGGTGCAGGTTCAGCAGTTGCTGCTCGGCACAATGCTTGTCTACGGTAGGGACGGGATAAATAGGAAATAGGCCTACCGTTCTTTTGTTACAGCAGGGGTCTCTCTGTAGCACTATCCTTGGGCACCGGGAGGTCCGACGAGCAGAGGTTGGCACTCGAACCCAGCAGTCCTTGACAGCGTGTATGTGAAGGTCGTAGTGGCAGTCTGGGTAGCCATTAGGTAGCCGTTGTTGTGCGTCTCTCGTGGCCGCTCGGTACAGCACACAGTCGTATCTCGCACACACACCCGTAGAACTATATAACACTGCGAAGCCCTCGGATTATACGTCCTGGCGGGAAGCAGACAAGACGGAGAGTGTCTTTCTTGTCGCCCTGCCGACTCGTGCTCCCTGATACTGTATAGCTATCTGCCTGTGTATGCGTTAGTACGCACACACACCCGCCGCTGCACACAGTCAAGGGCTGGCAGTGCTGCCTATAGTAGGGATAAGTGAAGGGATAGATTTACCACGACGCAATATATGTAAATATGTGTGTGTGTTGTGTGTGTGTGTGCTAGTGAGGCTCTGCCCCCCTGCGCTCTCCGCGCGCTAACCCCCCATTCTATTGGGTTATAAATGTAATTTTTTCAAAATCAGGTTTGTATTAATATTTTTTAGAGCCTTGAAAAATAATAAAATTAATTGTTAGTACAAAAATAACATGTTATAGTATATTTTACAGAATTCGAAAGACTATGGCATTTTTCGAAAATACTCGGGATCAAATTTTCTACGATAAGAAATGATTACTGGTCTGCTTTTAAGGAAATATGAAGAACAAGCTGCTAATTTCAAATAAAAGTAATAAAGTTTATATAGACAGAGAGATGTGCCCTTGACTTTTTGTTGGTAAGCTTCATTATTTCTTCTAGTAGCCCCCTTTTTTAAATGAGCTGTCCATCCTGTATCAATAGATATTTTTAAGCTCTTATATTTATATATGCCCCTTGTGCGCTCTGCGCACCAATCCCCGTAATTGCAAATTAGATTTACGAAGTATGGAAAAAAACCCTAATTATATTAATTGTTACTCAAAATTTATGTGTGTAAAAAATGTATATTGATCATAATTAATTACATGAATTTTTAACAATCACTTTTTATTTTCCCTGACTAATAACAGCTATTTCTATGGGATTAGTAGAACACGATTTTCAAAACGATATAATTTTTGAAGAAGCATGTAACGTTATGCTGCCTTTTCAACTACGAAAATTTTTCGCATGGTTT
>NW_019379690.1:69583-120151 GCF_000648655.2 Copidosoma floridanum
AAAAAAAAAATGTTTCTAAATCTGATTTTTTTAAAGTCATATCAGCCATGAAAGGTGTTATCATGTGAATGATAACTTAAAAACTAGGGGATCAAAAAATTATTGGACAATATTTTAAAAAGTTTGTATTAATAAACAAATTTTTTCCTATTTTTTTTCTTGTGTAAAAGTACTTGAAGCCCTTAGTTTAAGTGAGATCATATGGATGATAACAAAACTAGTGGCTGTCATATTTCCAAAAAATTAGATTTAGAAACATTTTTTTTTGAAATTTGCTAAAAATTTATAGCTATAAACACCTACATTTTACAGCTAATAATAAGCTACAATTATAGGTACATTGTAGTTGATTATAGCTTTAAATCTTTAAATGTAGGTCTTTATAGCTATAGTTGAAGCTACAATTAATAGCTAAATTTTTAGCTAATAATTTTTGACTGAGCTTTATACAGTGACAGACTCTCTGTTTGTATATAGTTATACATGATAATATACACATATGGGTAGAGATAGCTTAGCTGTCAGAGATTTTGACCTTGAAACATTTAAGTATATCCGTATATGATGCTTTTACAATAAGACGAAGAACTTTGTAACCAAGCTTTTGAAACAAAATTAATCTATATAGTGATGTAGTATGTTATATAATGTTGTATAGAGTGTAAAAAAATTTAAAATACATTCAACTATCTTGTTTTATTAATATCGCAGATGAAAAAAATTCTTGAAGTAACATCAACATGTAATGGATATTTTTCAAAAGCAACTGTAATAAATACGTTAAATCAATGTCACTAGCCTTCAAATATAATTAGATTGTTGTTTTGCATATGAATTCATTTGTTTTTGTCTTTATAAAGCGTGCCTTCTTGATTAAACCGTACTAGGGGGCTGCGCCCCCTCCACCCTCCGCGCGCCAACCACCAAAGTTTAATCAAACATTCATTTTCTGTACTTAAAAAAAATACAATAATTATATCTTTGTCGGAACACGTAATTTTGTAAAATTTATCAACTTACAAATTAAAATGACTTTACACTGATTTTTCAAAATTTCATTTTCAAATCTACCCGCGCTTGATTAGTTTCAGCCAATCACGCGACGAATAAACAGGCTTCATCACGTGACCTATCGTTTTTTTAAGATAGGGTATCTCAATACTGTTGCACTAGTGACAGGACTAGCTTACTTCAATGATCTGCAAACACAGTAAAATGGATGTCATTCAAATTATTTATTGGCATATTCAACAATTTTTCTTTTATTAAGTAATCATTCATATCTTTACAAAAAAGATTGTTTGTTTCTCTTATTGTTTCTTTAACTGTTGTTCAAATCATATTGACGTCATAATATCTGACTTCATGTACTTAAAAATTTCAAAGGTGCAACAACTTCATCAATCTTCTCTATCTATCTACATTTATATGGACACACACCACACATATCTACACCTATACACACGTACACAACTGCGTTGAAGTCGAGACACCAAGGTAGTTGAGAGGAGGCCAGCCAATCACGTTACTCGACAAGATAAGGACAGAACGGTGGCTTGGAATGCGTTTTCTTTCTAACCCTCTAACGCTGCCTCTTTCTTGGTCACGCATTCTATTTTTGTTTTCTATTCTAACATCTTTTTTTTTTATATTTTTTTACATTTTTATATCCGCATTATATCTTTATATCTCTATGTGTGCTCTTGTAGGTAACTGACTAGAATACGCGTACAAACCGAGGCAAGAGTGATGATGACGGTATAGCTATATTCTACCGTAATTATTTATGGTAGTTACAAGTCACACCAGCGGATAAGTTTGTATGTGAAATACAACAAACCTACATATATATATATTTTTTATATTATTACAGTTAGTATTAGACTTTTTGCTTTCAGCTCCAGGTGCTTCTCATAAAACCCTTCCCATTAGATAACAAGAATGATCATCTCGAATTTATTTTCTAATAGTAATCTATTACTAATATAAAAGCTCTCCAAAAGTTTGCGATCTTTCGAGAGACTTTTTTAAAAAAAAACATTGGTTGCAACTTCTTCAAATCCAGGAGCAGCGTGGCTTAGTGCTTAGCATGCTTATAACTGATACAACGCGGTACTAAAGGTCGTGGGTTCGATGCCCAATGAATGCAGAATTTTTCAAAAACTGTTTTCATCGAGAAAAGTTCCTATGTAACTCCGGCAGTTTCGGGGCGGGTTTTTCCGTGGAACTTTTCTTCATAGTAATTCCAGGGTTTTTTTTCTTGCCCCACAGGTCTTTGGGCCTGGGTAAATGCGAAACAGTGTTTGGGCTATAGGTAGGGGTTAGCGGATCCGATGCGTCAGTCAGGGATCGCCGGTCTTACTGGTGAGGAGTGATTCCTGAAACATGGGGTTTCTCCGGGGATGCTAATTAGCCTGGATCCGATGCTTCGGCAGAGAGCATCGGCTTCACCAGTGAGGAGTGGAAGTCCTGAAATATGGAGTCTTCTTCGGGGAAAGAGTACACAGTGGTGAGTGGACCTGATGCACTATTAATACAGAGAGTTTCAGCTTAACTGGCAAGGTGTTTCACCGGAAATACTCGCGCTGTAACCATGGATTAGGCAGAACATCAGTAAAAGGGTTGGAAAAATAATAATTACAATCTACGTAGGTCTTCAGTAAATATTGAACAAGAAAATTAAATAACAAAAACATCAATTTCAGCTGGCTCCGCTATAGTGTAGATGCTTTGACATCACCACTATTCAAACAGCGTTGGCCACGATGGTCAAAAGTTTGATGCTGACCGCAACCTTCAGAGCGCTTCTTCATCAGAAAGAGAACGGTTAGAAAGAGAACGAATTCTCAGACACCGTTTTGTCATTGTCTTGTCGAGTTACGTGGTTGGCTGGTCCCTTCCTCATAGTGTACCTCTCAGTCAAAAACTATTAGCTTAAAATTTAGCTATTAATTGTTGCTTTAATTATAGCTACAAAGACCTACGTTTATAGCTATAATCAACTACAAGGTAACAAAAAATGTAGCTTATTTTTAGCTGTAAAATGCAGGTGCTTATAGCTATAACTTTTGCGCGAATAAAAAAAAAAAATGTTTCTAAATCTGATTTTTTTAAAGTCATATCAGCCATGAAAGGTGTTATCATGTGAATGATAACTTAAAAACTAGGNTGTATCTTAAAAAAATTTTTAAATCAACTCCTTACTAACAACATTTAATTGAGTGGGCCATAAAAAAAATTTTGTTTTTTTGTCATACGTCATATTTTTTACTATGTAAGCAACAAACTTCATATACAACTATTAATGTAATCATTTTTTCAATATAAATCTATTGTTTAAGCTCACGTAATTGAAGTATGTAGGCATTTAGTCAGATGTATTTTTTTTCCCCGAAAAGAGGACAAAGTGCGCTCCATCATCAATAGTGTAACTATCTTTTCATTTACTGGATTTTTCGCTCTACTTGTTGGGAGATTGGCTTTCTCAACAGTGGGAGCACCAGTGTACTGTATCGTAGTTAGACAAGTGTACTGTAGTTGGCACAGTAGCTCTAACAATTCTCTCCCCATGGGCCATTCCTTCCACTGACTACACGCTTGGAGGGAATGGTATACTCGGCACCTTGGCGGTAACGTACTATTATCTAAGCATAACGTATGCTTCGGAGGCACTGTAAACTGACATTCATCGCATAGCCAATACGCCATGTTTATTTTCGCCAACGACTCGAGCGTAATTAGTTTTTTTTTTTCAAATACAACCCTTATACCAACTGTGACCGAGTAATGTTTAATTATCCTCTATCTTTTCATTAGCTAGAACTTTTAAATAAAAATTTTACTTTTATTAAGTGTGTACTTCTCAGAATAATATGAAATAGTTTATTGTTTAATTTTTTTTGTAAGTACCTATGAACATTTTGACTATCTTGGTTAAACTTGTTTAAGAAAAAAAAAGGATTTTTTTCTGCTATTTGTACTATTATGGTTAATTTTTAATTTTGCTCTATCTTTGAACTAAATACAAATTTGTATTGGTAGATTTTTGCAACATTCCAAAGTTTACTTCATGCTCAGTAGAAAAAATAACGGTCACCACTGATGTGCATCCAGTTAGGGCAATCACAACAGTCTTAGTGATCACTTTGGAGTGATTCACACCAGTGACAAAAACAAGAATTTGTTATACGTATGTATGTGAAAAGATACAAACAGAAATTTTGCAGTACCTTAAAAAATTACTTAAGAAAATAAAAAAATGTAAGACTCACTCAACCAAATTTTCTTCAATGATACTTGATATATTTCTTGAATCAATACTCAAAATGACTTGATTGAGTGATTCATCTTTGCTACTGTCCATCTTATAAAAAGGAGTTAACAAGATTTTGAAAGTTTTTTTTCTGGCAAACACGAATTGAATTCTCAAAAAAGACGTTTAAAGTAAAAGTTTCCAAGAAATTGTATACCACTTGAATTCCAGAGATCTGAAAATAAAATTTAATCGTAAGTAGAAATAGTTATCATTTCATCATATGGATTTATCAAAGATTACAGGATTAAATCTGAATGAAATGAATATTAAATCTACTTTGATCGATGGTGCATACTCAAAACTTCAATCTATTTGAATTATTATCATTATCATAGCAACAGTAAAACAAGTGGGCTTAAGCAAATGAATCTATGTAGTGAAATAAGACTGATATCTGAATGACTATCTGTTAATATATGTATAGAGAGATTACTTCGTGAATCGTTAAAAGTGAGCAAGCACACTTTTTACTATTAAAAAAGGTTTAATAAAGACAATAAGACTTATATACAGAAAAAAAGCCAAGCTGGCTACTCTCCCATGCATACAACCGCATGCTATGGTAGGCTGACGAGATCTAGCCTTCCTGCTTCGTCAGAGCACCAAGCATCCGCAAAACTGTATGATTGCAGTTAGCTAGTAATGGCACTGCTAATCTATCTCTTGCTTACCCAGTTAACACATTCTCTTAAAATTTCTTAATGATATCTTGTAGACTTCTCACATATATCTGAAAGATATCTTTGACCTCTAACACTCCCTAAAGAGGATCTCTGTATTTCTTTAACACCACTCCGTTTTTCTCTTTTGAGAGAGAAAGAAACAGTTGAGAAAAAACAGAGACTAAAAAAGTTCCACTTTCCACCTTCGATACAAAAATGTCGTTCTCACCTAAGGCACAAACATACAAAAATAAATTTATAAACCATAACTTAAAAGTAAAAAAATTTTAACACCTTATAAGGTCTAGATAAGACAACTAATAAGACTAATTGTTTACAGTAACTTATGACAAGTTATTATTAAAACTTATGTAACACTACTTTTGTAATTGAAAATAAAAAGGAGCATCAATGCAGCGTTGACAATTCTCGCTCTCGTACGTCACGTTAGTTTCATATACACCTTGGGTTTCTTCTTCTGAAAAAGGAGGATTTGCGTAGGAGTTCTCTTATTCTTCTAGGAGAACTATTAACTCTACACCACATACATATTAAACTATTTATTTATTTTATCACCTAACTCTACTACACACTATCTCTCTAACTGTATACTCTATACACTACACTTTGCTTCATGTCGTCACCTCGACTGCGCTGCAGCGACTCGCAGCACTTAAGCCACAGGTACACATTTACTATGTCCTGTTCTTCCTGAACCAGGAGGGGCTTCTGGTTGTCCTAGTCCCATACTAACATACACACATACTCTGTCCACAATTCCACGCTACTCTACTAATTCTCTCTCTCTCTTTCTCTGCTTTACTTGCAAAGAAGCTTCTCTTTCTCTCTCTCTATCTTGGACCAAACAATGATTTGTATTTCAAATTTATTTTCAGCTTCAATTCGAATATAGACATAACTTGGATTTTTACATCTCGAAAGGGCAACATATAAGTGTCCATGAGAAAATAAAAGTTTTTCATCATACAATTCTACACAATCAGAACTTTGACCTTGAGATTTGTTAATAGTCATTGAAAAAGTTAATGCAAAGGGAAATTGTTTTCTGTACAACATAAAAGAAAGTGATGACAAACTACTTGTATTTAATGTTTTTTTTGGTATAAAAACTTTACATCCTTTTTTGTCACCTGTAATTATTTCTTCTTCTATATTATACTTGAATTATATTGTTATTTTTAATCTTGTACCATTACAATGGCCATCGAAAATGCTTAAGTTTCTTATTAACATAACTAAAGCATGTGTTTTTGAATTTGATTCGTGTGATAAAAGACTATCTTAAATATTATTTGAAAATTCTATTTAAAAAGTTTATGCAAATATTAATGTGNTTATTCATATTTTTAATTGTAAATATAAATGTTTATTAATAGATTTATTAATAATGATTAATTTGGTAAAATAATTATTAGTTTACAAAGTTTATCTATTAAAGTTTAATCTTGTACCATTACAATGGCCATCGAAAATGCTTAAGTTTCTTATTAACATAACTAAAGCATGTGTTTTTGAATTTGATTCGTGTGATAAAAGACTATCTTAAATATTATTTGAAAATTCTATTTAAAAAGTTTATGCAAATATTAATGTGTTTTATCAACTCCTTTATGAGTAGCATGGTCTATGCTAAAATGAGTTATTTTTTCTCTTTTTAAATTTTCCAAAATTTTATCATAAGCCTCAATTACCCCTGGACTATATATTTGTGCGACATCAGACTATCACACCTGAAAACATTGATTAGCAAGTTCAATGATTATACCTATGAATAGAAATCCGCTTTCTTAAGTATCGAGATTAACCTTCGTTTTAGACTTATAACATGTAATATCTTTTTTTCCACTATGCAATTCAGTACTTTTTCTATTTTATTAGAAAGGTAATTTAAACTGTGGATTCTTTGAGTTTTATTTTACCATGGATTTATATATGAATGCATTGGCTTATCATCAAAAAAAAAAAAGAACCACTTTAAAATATAGATATCTAAAAATTAAATAATTTTTATTGTAAGTACCTATGAACATTTTGACTATCTTGGTTAAACTTGTTTAAGAAAAAAAAAGGATTTTTTTCTGCTATTTGTACTATTATGGTTAATTTTTAATTTTGCTCTATCTTTGAACTAAATACAAATTTGTATTGGTAGATTTTTGCAACATTCCANTTATTTTGAAACTTAATGTGCTAATATTTTTTATAAGGTAACTTTTTAATCAAAAATTGCACAAAAAAACAAGAAATGAGAACCTTTTTCACTTCACTAAATAGTTTCAAACTGGAAATGGAGGTTTGGTGCTGGGGTCGAAGCCCCGCTAATATTTAAATAATGTGCATGCGCGCGCGAGTGTGTGTGTGTGTGTAGGTTTGTGTGGACAAACTAGGTTGTATGGTCAGTGCATTAGGCGCACAGGAGGGTGAAAAAAGCTCACCCTAAGTAAGTTTTTCTTTTTTTACCTGTTTAATTTAAACGAATTTAAATAGGTTGAATAAGTGGCAACAAAAGCACCTCTAACTTAGCAGCTTACTGATGATACTATTTTATTACTCCATTAATGGGGTTTGCGCAAAGTGCGAGCAGTGGGGGCCACTAGTTTTCATTTATATATACACGTGTGTGTGTGGGTGTGCATGTGTGTTTGTATGTGTGTATGTATATATGTATGTATGTAAATATGTATGCATGTATGTATATTTGTATATCTTATAATTTACGACGATTCGTGAGTAAAATATACTTTTTTTCTTTTTTTTTTCCATACAGACATGTTAAAGAATTAAAATTTATATATCTTACAAACTTATCAAATACTGTATTAATGTTAGGTCCAAAGTAACACTTGTTATTCGTATTTTTAACTGTGAATATAAATGTTTATTAATAGACTTGTTAGTAATGATTAATTTGGTAAAAGAATTATTAGTTTACAAAGTTTATTGATTAAAGGATAAGTATCTCGCAGCTAGCTGTCCATAAAATATTTAGTAGCACTCTCGTCAGAGTCACAACAGCACACTATGCTCTCTAACTTGCGTCTGACTGCGTACCGCAATACTCGCTTGCTTTATTTTCTATCCTACTTTCCTACACATACCTAGTACTAACTTACATATAGTTATATACTTAACAATGGGCCATCCTATTTTCGTTTGGTCCCTAAACGTTGTGACGGTGAGATACCGTCGAGCCATCATCGGTAGGCTAGGACCGATAGGGAAAGAAGGAAAAGGGAAAAACCGGGAGGACAGTTAGGAAAGGATGGAAAGGGAAGAAAAAGCCGAAAAGGGATCAGATTAGCTTGGGTAAGCGAGCGCGCGAGAAGCGGAATAATTTTTTTGAGTAAGACTCTCGTGATCGAGTTTTTCTTTGTTCGATAAATTCTTTGGGTGCGACGTCAAGAGATTACCAAGTGTGTGCCGGAGGCTGCTGAGAAAGCAGGCAACCTGTGCTGGAGGCTGCTGAGAAAGCAGGCGACCCCGAGTTCCAAGAGAGGCGGAAGGCTCCCCCAGCCAGAGGGTTAACGCGAGGCTAGCGTCAGTGACTTCGACTACCAGACATCGTCAGTAGGAACGCCTACTGACCCCAGCGTTGGAACGACAGCTCCTTCGAGAATGAGAGAGTCGTCACTACTTGTGACCGTGAGTACCGGTCCTTAGGCGACCGTTTTATTGTAAAGGGCAGCAGCCCTCGATTAGCCCGCGTAGGTCTGCCCGGTCTGCGTTTTCGCGCCGCGAGCTCGTCGAGCAATCGCGCTCGACGTGCGAGGAAACATACACACGCACACACACACACACCCGTGAATACTTTTTTGTAATTATTTCATATTCCCTGAATATACATTTTAATTAACAAAAAAAATACCCGCGAGTGCTACTTCCTTTCTGTGTGTGCCCGATCCCCCGTTGTGCCGTGTTATAGTCGTCGCGAGAGGCGACGACGTTCAAGGTCGCCGCGATACCTGATCCCGCAGTGGTGTCTCGGCGAACGAGACCCGCAAAATATTTTACAGGGAGTGTCACCGTTGGGTATCCGGGCAACACAGGCCCGGTCGAAGTGGAGAGACTCCGCCTCGTTAATACGCATCGTGCACCCCGTAACAACGTTATAAGCTCGATCTCTTTTTTTTTTTTTTATTTATTTTTTTTTGTATGCGATCACCATATCGCGACGGCGGACGTCTTAATCTCTTCGGTCACTTGTTACAATGTAAATTAATATCTACTGTGTTGGGCTGACATGTATCTATTTTTATTTCTACGGGCTTATCATAATTATTAATTTCTTTTTCATATCCAATTCCACTTTCATTTTCGCTCTCTGAAATATAATTATCATTTTCTACATGGGAACCTTTCCAAATCTTCAACTGACTTACACTAGCAGTGGTTTTAAATCCATGACTGCCTATGTCGTTTAATTTTTTGACTCTATATACGTCACTTGGTTCAATACCAGTGATGACCAAAGGGCCTGTGTAAGCCGGCTGAAGCTTTGTTGAGTATCCTGTTGCTGTCGGGTTTCGCTTCATAAAGACTATATCACCTAATTTATACTTTATATTTTTAATTCTATTTACATCAAATCTTTTTTCATATTTTCTCCGCTCTTGTTCAATTCGCTTACGGATTTGTTTTTGAATATTACTTGCAGAAGTATGTACTTCGTTGTTTTTTGAAAGTTTTCGAAATTGAAAATTATCAAAACATGGTAAATAACCCATTAACGCTTCATAAGGAGTTATCCCTGTAGCAGTACATACACTAGAGTTCAAGTTTTGTTTAAGTTTCGTTAAATTTGTATCCCAATTACACTCTTTATGTTCTAGTGCTGCTATTTTCATCGCAGGTAAAATTGTCTGTATCACGCGCTTAATAAGACCATTAGCTTGTGGATGTCTGCTAGAGGTTAACGTATGCTTAATAGTATATTTTTCACAAAGTTCCTGAAAGCTACGAGAGGTAAATGATGTTCCACGGTCAGAAACAATACGTACTGGAACTCCAAAATTTTTAATTACATTTTCAATTTGTTTAATAGTTGCATTCGATTGAACGGACTTTAGAGGTCTTAAAATTACAAATTTAGTTAGTGTATTGATTATGCCCAGTATATACGTATTTTTACACGAAGTTGTAGGAAAAGGGCCTAGGTGATCAACATGAATCAATTCAAATGGACTACGCCCTGGTGGAATTGGATGTAATTCACCTTCCTGTCGGCCTGCTTTGTGTTTAGTTAAGATGCATTCGATACAATTTTTGATGTGGTATCTTACATATCTTCTCATACCAGAAAAATAAAATTTTTTTTTGATTCGTTCCATAGTTTTATCTAAGCCAAAGTGACTCTTTAAATCATGATGTTTTATTACTAATGATTTTCTCATCGCGTCAGGTACGACGTACAACTTAATTTCCTTATCATTACCAATTATATTTTTATATAACAAACCGTTTCGCATAATATAATTTTAAACCTTAATTTTTTCAGCTTTGCTGCGATTAGCTTCTTTTGTTTGTAGAATTTTTATAATATCAAGAATCTTTTTATCAGACCGATGAAACATCAGTAATTCATCTTCTTGCATTTGACAATTTGTTACTAAATTAATAGACTTACTTTCGGGAAATATCGGAGCACGTGATAAAGCATCAACATGCTTCATTTTCTCTCCGCTCCTGTGGTTCAATTCAAAATCGAACTCTGATGTTTCACTGATCCATCGTGCAATTTGAGAATTATTTGTTCTCCAAGCATTTAAATGGATTAAGCTTTGACAATCTGTAACGATAGTAAATCTCAAACCTATTATAAAAGGATGGTAACGCTTAAGTGCCCATGCTATAGCCATTAGCTCTAATTTACTCAAATGATACTTCGATTTAGTTTCAGAGGTTGACTTACTAATAGCGTACAACAATTGTAAATTATTGTTATCATCAGCCTGTAATAACATGGCACCTAAGCCTACAGCCAAAGCATCTATGTGCAGTTCTGTTCGTAAAGCTTTCGTATTATATAATTTTAAAATCGTTTTTTATGTTAATTTCGACTTAATTTCTTGGAAAGCTCTTACTTGAGCACCTTTCCATTCAAATTCACAATTATTCTTTAAAAGTATAGTCAAAGGTCTTATAATGGTAGCGAAATTAATTACGAATTGACGAAAGAAACTTGCTAATCCAATAAATCGTCTTAACTCGTGTTTATTGGTTGGCTCAGGAAAATTTTCGATTGCTAAGATATTTCGTTCGCCTGGTATAATCTTTCCTTCACCTAAAACGTAGCCTAAATACTCTATCTGCTGCATTCCAAAAAGACATTTAGGTAAATTTAAAGTAAGATTTGCTTCTTTCAACAAATTTAAAATCTTTATCAAATTACTCATTAAATCTCTCCGATTCTTAGCGTAAAAAAATATATCATCGAAAAAATGAAAAACAATGCCTTGGCGTCTCGCGTCTCCTAAGACACGTTGAATTAACTTAGCAAAATAACGAGGCGCAACGTTTATTTTTCAACGTTTCAATACCTAATACAGAATCCCTAAAATTTTGACCCGCTTTAATAGTTACTGTTTTATTTCCTTCATTAATTATGGGCACACTTAACTCTCGATTATCGTGCTTTATCTTTACGTAATTTACTTCGCCCGGATTCAAGGTAATATTGTTTACAGATTGTACGTTGATATCTGACCTTTCAATATAGTCACTAGGATCAACTTAAAAAAAAACTAAATCATAGCCTTTTCGTATACATCCTAAATCTAACGCCTCAGTTAATGGACGATATAATATTAAATCATGTTTTTGCGCAACGTCAGGTACAATTCACATTTATAATTTACGTGGTTTTAAATCTTTAAGTGTTATGAATTCTTCTATTGTACCACGAGACTCAATATTTCTTTGCCCAAAACCAACTAAAATCATTTTATCATTTATAACTTCAAACTTTTCTCTTTCAACAATACATTTTTTAATCGTGCAAACCGATGCTCCGGAATCCAATAAAGCAATGTACATAGCTGAACCGATTTTGACTTCGCGTATGAATTTTTCCTCAGTTTTATCAGTACATTTACTTAAAACCATACTAATTTCTTCAATCTTAACGTTATTATTCTTAGAACATCGAGACGCAACGTGTCCTATTTGATTACATTTATAACAGATTATATCACGCTTTTGTTGTTGACAGTCACGCTTAAGGTGTCCCTTTTGACCACAATTATAACAACTAATCACACCTCGACGTTCTGTTGTTTTGTTCACCCCCTGTTGCTTTGCTGGATTCTCCGCTTTTGTGAACTATTTCTCGGAATTCGTTGGTTTTCCATGCCAGGGTAACGCTGCTTGATTATTCCTTTTGTTTACATTTCGAAGAGCAAGCTCCCGTCAACTTTCATGAATTTTCTCGACCTTGGTTAAATCTTGAACCATTTCTTCGGTTGATGTGTATTGCTTTCCCTATAAATATTGAGCCAAGTCTCGTGAATAAATTCCAGCAGCAACTTCTTCTACGATTTCCGTTACCGAGAAATTTAATCTATTACAGCGTCCAATTTTATCAAATAAATAATGCTGTCAGATTTCACGTGAACCTTGAGCACATGATACCATATCCTTTAGCTTTTTGCTGTACGTACGTGCATAAGTAAAAGTTGACACAAAACTTTTTTCGAATTCTCCAAACGTGGTGATTGTTTCGGCTTTCGCCATAAACCATTTTAATGCTCCTTTTTTTAGACGCGCTTTTGCTATACTATAGGTAACAGTATCAGACCAACCGTGTAAAATCTTTGAATTTCTCAATTTAGTAATCCATGCTCTTGATTGCTCTGGAACTTCAATTCCACGAAATTCAGTTACAGTATCTTGTACATTAGCAATCGGAAAAACTGTATTCTAATGGTTTCTCTCGTTTGCTACATTAACTTGTTCCATTATATCCATTTGCCTTTTTATAACTTCTCCTAAGGCCACCAAAATTACTGAGATGTCTAACGGGGCTCCCCCCTGTGCCTGACTTCCTTTTGACACATCACTTGCTGTAGTAGCTAAACTCAAGGCTTGTTGTAGATCCTGAATCTTTGATGATAATTGTGCTAATTTATTTTTATAGTGTTGTTTTTCCTCACTACGTCTTTGCTTCTGCCAATCAATTTCCGCTAATGCTGACGCAGCTTCTTGCTCTTTCATTGTACGAAGTTTGCTTAAACTTTTCACTAACTGATTTTCTACAAAGTTCTCAAACTCGTCAGCACTATCCATGAGTCTTTCCTTTACATCACTTTATTGTTTCACTGTGTATTAATCCCACTTCTGATTTTGTTAAAGAATTAAAATTCCTATATCAAAGTTAACAAATACTGTATTAATGGTAGGTCCAAAGTAACACACGTTATTCATATTTTTAATTGTAAATATAAATGTTTATTAATAGATTTATTAATAATGATTAATTTGGTAAAATAATTATTAGTTTACAAAGTTTATTGATTGAAGGGTAAGTATCTCGCAGCTAGCTGTCTATAAAATATTTAGAAGCACTCTCGTCAGAGTCACAACAGCACACTATGCTCTCTAACTTGCGTCTGACTGCGTGTCGCAATACTCGCTTGCTTTATTTTCTATCCTACTTCCCTACACATACCTAGTACTAACTAACATATTATACTTAACATACACATGGATTTTCTGCTACGTTATTTTTTTTTACCTGGGTGGAACAAAGGTAAGTTTTCATTACGTCAGCACTTTCGTAGGCTAGTTACTAAAGTGTTATATTTAGTTGATGATTGATTTTATTATTTTTTTTTTTTTTTTTTTCCTTCGGTACGAAAAATTTTCCGTACCTCAGTTATTATTTGCTCGTTGAAGTGTTATCAGTGTCTTTCTAAATTAATTTTTAAGAATGGTGCGAGGTGCTGTGTCGTTGAACATGAGTTTTGTAAAAAAAAATTCTGTGAGAGTGCTTGTTAATTTATTTATTTTTGTTATTCCCTATTTTATTTTATTTTTATTTTTTTTCTTTTGTTTTTAGATTGGTATAGTGGAATGTTACAGGGACGAAAGGCGACTTGAACGTATGTCAAACGACCTCTTTGTAGAGACAGGGGTTTGGATAAATTTCGAAGTTACTCCAATTAGATTTAATGCTAGGAAGTTCATCATAGTTAGTGTATGTAATGGTTCGATTTATTATAGTAAAAAAAAATTTATTTATTTATTTGTTTAATAATTTCTATTTTCCCTTGTTTTTTTTAAATCTCTGACATTAATACTGCTAGATTCTTCCAAAAGTCAGGTTTGAGAGTCCATAGAGCGGACTTTCTTTAATTTTGAGGAACGTGAGATGTTATATTGGCAAGAATATCGACACCTTTTGCAAGAAATTCTATGTAATAAAAGTGATGTTTATAATTTAAGATTATTATTTGATGATTATGTTATTTGTTTTTTGACCCACCCTGTCTTTTATATTGATGGACAGTATGGATTGCGATCTTTTTATATTGGTGGACATCGCTGTTTTGAATTCCACTCAGGAGAATCAGAATTTTGATTTAATTAATAGAGGAAAAAAGATTTTTTAATTGTTTTATTTATGTGTTTATGATAATGAATTTATAATGAGTCAAGTAGAATTAAATATTGATTCTTAATAAAGCTTGTAAAAAAAATGCAAAAAGACTTGTTCAAATTTAAAATTATTAACCTATATATTTATATGTCCGGTTCTGGTATCAAGTTTCTTCTACTAAGCTTTTATTTCTTGTTCCGGCAGTAATTGTTTCATTGAAAAGAAAAAAAAAGAAAAAAAAAACGTTACTTGATCGGAAGTTTCAAGTGACCCACTTAGTTGGCATGGTAATGTTTTATTGGTTAATAACGCCCGTATTTTTTTTATTTAGTTATAATTTTTTTTTTTTTTTTTTTCTATTACGAGGTATTTTTATACTGTCTTATTGGTCAGATATTTAATTAATTAGTAGTGACCTTGTATCGGCAAGTAATCATCTGTTGTTCTGTTGCGAATTGGTAGTGCTGGCTTCTTTTACAACTTTTCTTACTCTTTTCAGAGTATTATGTTGTACATTTGTAGAGTATATTGTTGTACATGTTGTACATTTAATCTACTTGGTTGAGCTCTATTTATAAATCGTGGTAAATTAGTGGATTTTTTTTTTTTAATTTTAAAACGCATCTTAATGAAACTGAAGCAATAACTATTGTATTAATTAAGTTTACTGTTAGGCTTCCAAAAATTATAGCTGTACGTCGATCGTATTTACTTGTTTTTTTATTGCTGTATCTTCTAATCCTAGTTAAGTTTTCTCTACTCTAGTTAACGCAACTGAGTCATTTGATTCTGCCCATTTATTTATTTCGGTTTTTTCTTCCTAATCTAGATTGAGAGTAAAGTTATTATTGCTGATTCAAATTGTTTTGATATCAAGGAGATTCAATAAATTTTAATTAAGGATTTGATTTCGCAATGTAACAGCCCTAATCTATACCGTAGATTTTCCGTAGATACCGTAGACAGTAAGTTGAATTTGTATTTTTATAATAATAAAATGTGTCATGAAAAGTGTTTGATGTGGCTTTTCGTTAATGTTTTCTTAACATATAGATCCTTGCTGACGATTATCATGTCCCGAGGAGCTGCCAAAGCCCAAAGTAACTGAAAGTTCTGGTGTAACAATAATATTAGACTGTGTAGACAGTTGCAATATTCATAATGCTAAGACATTTGCAAGTAAAGTTGAAGGTAGCGCATTATCAAATATTGGCTAATATACAAATGGTATCAAAAAATTAATGCGTCACATTTTCTTTAAGTTTGATATACATGACATTAGGCATATTTTTAAGACAGTAAAATCAGATAAATAACAATGAAGATGAGAGATTCTGTAGGTTAAGAAATTAACATCATGCGTGCCTAGTATTAAAAATAAAGTTTTTTTTGACGAAAAAAACTACTTTTATATGTGGAATGTTTTTCTTGTAGTTGTTTTTTTTCCACGAGGATAAAACTGTAATCTTAATAAATTACTAAAAAATGGAGCCACTGTTTATGATAAGACACTTTCTCCTGAGATAATAAAATACTAAAAGGTTTTCATACATCATTATTTTTGTAATAATACATAGTGCACTTATTCTGCGTTATTCCATGTACTTAATACTACCAATTGAATTAGTGAAATTTATCAAATTTTTTTGTTATATGAAAAATATACCATCAGTCGTAACGTCTGCATTTTTAAATATATTATAATATCGTTGGTTATTTACAAGTGTGAATGAATGTATAATAACATTCAAGCTGTATATGTGGGCAATAATACAATTTTACTAATCAGTACTTTACATAAAATTTGCTATTGCTTGAAAAGGCTATGAAATATTTTGTAGCTTCTTTGAATCGTTTCGGGAAACTTAATGTGTCTAAGTATAAGTGAATATATGTCACCTTAATTTCAAAGATCTTCGGATATCCAATTCAACGATACACTATATCTGCCAGACGCTCAGCCATTTTGTTTAGCATACTCTGCAGGAGAACAGTAACTTTAACTTCAGATGAGGTACAATTTGCAGGACAACATTCGGCCTTAGCTTCGCGAATGATATTGTAATTTAGAGAAATATTGCAATTCCTTGAATGGCTATCTGATACAAGTAGTTTGTAACTACGTTTAGAAATGGTATGGACACTATTTATAAAATACATTAAAAGTATTTCAAAGAAATATTTCACCACATTATACTTATTAGGCGTATTGAGGCGTCGCTTACGTGTGCGCGTGTGTGTATAAGCTTTAAGGTGAATGCTTTATAATATGCTGACATATAATACGGCCAGCCTCATTGTAAAAATGCTAAAAATGCATGTATGTATAAATGAATAGTTACTTGATTATTAATTGTTCATTTCTGATAATGTATACTAATTCAAAATGTGTGATTCACACATTACTTCATTATACTCAAAATTGATTGTAAAATCCTCAGAAGAGTTAATTTTGAAATTTGTAAACTTACTGTCACAATTAAACTTGTATTTGGCGTTCTTATATTCCTGATGCGAGCTATCATCATCACTCACCCAAAAACTCAATCGCGCTTGTCAGAAAAATGCGATTGGTACTATTGTATTGTTACTCCCTAATATATGGAATCATGACATGTAACATCACTAATGTCAATGCACTTTGCAAGAACATTGCTCATTGGTTAAACTAATTCAACTAAAGGCCTCTTTAACTCGCTCTGATGCTATAAAAACGCACCATCGAGAGGAAAAATCGCTCTCTTTACGTCTGTCACCTGTCCTTTAAAAATTTAGTCAACTCTTGACTTTCACGACTCGTGAGTACCTTAAACACGTAAGGCATCATGTGTTGGATGAGGCAACTCGGGTGCGTATCAAAAACATCAATAGTATCGGACTACGCTAAGGAGCGAGGTACAGAAAAGGAAGCCCGCCAAAAGTGGTTCCAGCGATAGCAGAAAAAGCAGAAATCGCAACATCCTACTGGCCACGACTTTATTCGTGTAGTTTAAGGAAACACTGAAGGTTACCGCACGAAGCATTAAGGAACTCCGAAGCAGCAGTAACAACAATTAGTGATAGATGTAAGTTATTTATTAGTAATAAAATTTACGCTGAACCTTGCTAAAATGACTCGATTAAATTGTATTTAAAAGAACAAATTATTATCAAATTGCTTTAGTAAAGAAGTACAGTAATTAAAAATACCCATATTATTTAAATAAAGATTGTAAATCAATACAAAAAAAACAAATAAAGCTCAAGAGCTGAATTCTTAGAGACCTACAAATGACACTTAGATAAAACACTTTAGACCACACTCTAAACAAGTCTGGTCATAACAAATTGGCATCCCTTGTGAGCTCTTTGAATTTAAGTTTTGTTAAAAAGAAAAAAGAAAAAATAATTACTATTAATAATTAAANAAATAATATTTAAATAAATAAAAAAAAATAAAGAATTAAAAATGCCTGGAAATAGTGGAGAAAACTCGTCCATGGACGACTTTCTTATACAACAGTTTTTAATTGTTTTACAAGAATTAAGTACGACTAACTCATTAATGTGCATAAATCAAGCTACTCAACACATAGCTTTTCATACCGGATACTTGATTCCCTTAACAGACTTTTTACAAGATGTAGAAAATGGACGAACTCTAATAACAGCCGCTCAAGAACCTATGTATGTACATTCGCACAATTATTTATAGACTCAAAGGCAAGGCTCGAGAGAGTTTAGTAGGTGCAATAGTGTTACAATTATATTAGACTGTGTACACAGTTGAAATATTTAATTCATTTAAAGAAAAATTAATACACTTATTTCTGCTACAATTCCTTGGAGTAATACGGAACTTATAAAATAAGTCTTTAAGCACATGCTTCACGGCCCTTGTATGGTTAATTCTCATGACAAGTGTACAAAAGATTGCTGAAAACCTCTATCACACGTAATTACATTTCAACCAAACTTTTATTCATATTATAAAAGGATAAATATTATATCTTGTAAGCATATTTACAAGACTTGGACAAACGATCAAATTTGAGTTTATAATTTAATTGTTGTTCTTTATAATACATTTTTATTGATGAAATATAAATATTATATTAACGTTGAATAGTGTGCATCAATTCATAGAATAATATATATATGTATAACTTTATTCATAACGGTAGTGACAGAACATCATAAAAATGAAAAAGTTAAATGATAAGTTATGTTGATACTAGATACGTGAGTCGAACGGAAGCATCTTGGAGACTACATGAATTTTCAATTTGTGCTAGAAGTTATACAGTCGAAAATTTAGCTGTTCACCTTGAAAACAAATAACAACTTATATTCGAAAAAAACATCGTTGAAAATAGTATAAGAAACTGTTTAACACAACTAACAGCTTATTCAAATTAAACGAATTTGGTTACTTCCAAAAATCTATAAAGTATGTTAACATTCTAGATTATTATATTCGTTATAATAAACTTAAAATTTTTGAAAAAGAAAAAATGATATAAAAATTATTGTAATAGATAGATTAAACATAATATTTTTAAAGAATTGCGTACGGTTTTCTATTAAAACTTCTTTTAAATAATAATTGGTTTAACATCCTTTGACGACAACAAAAGATATAAAGGAATCAAATACTGGACGTTTTAGATACTGCAACCAAAATGAGTTTAATCGATGATTCTCAAATCGATAATATTTTCGAACAAGCCATGAATTTTATGTTTCCCTACCAATTAAACATGCAAGATGATAAAATGTGAAATAATTTTACGAGTTTCTTACGGAAGGTTTTGTTTATAGTAAAAATAATAACGCTTTTTTACATGTAAACCAAATTTTAGAATCAGAAGATGAATTATGTAAATCTTTCAACCTACCTATATTAAAACAAGTAAAAGATACACAAAATCTTATGAATTAAGAATTATCTTTTAGAAAAGAAATGTTTTACTCATTGTACATAAATTCGAATAATCATTCAAAAAAAATATTTCATACAATTTGCGAACGTAATGACAAAATTTTCTTTACGGATGGCCCTGAAAGATCTGGAAGAACTTTTTTATACAAAACGGAATTTTTTATTTTGTTTATTAAAGTAAATAGATTTGGTCAATGGCTTTGACTGATACAGCATTAATATTGCTTCTGAAAGATACGACCAGTCATAGAACTTTCAGACTTCCGTTAGTCTTAAGCAACATAAAAAGTCCGTTTTGAGAATTCGGAAATGGGAAAAATAAAATTATAGAAGTGGATTTGATTATTTGGGGTAAGACTTTAATGATTCCAAAAAATCCATGGACTTAGTTTGTCGTCAGAAGTTGTTTATAAACACAGTAAAAATTTTTAACAAATTTTGACATTCTTTTTTTCATGATGTCGATAAGTGCTGTGTGTCCCTTCCATAAAAAACAGTAATAAAATTATTGTAACTCAAGAAACTATTAAATTATTATTTTTATGAGTTTTATTAACAAATTTAAAATTATGAATCAATATTCGTTCTAATTATGAAGAATTTTCAAAAATAATCAGAATAATTGGTGATAGAGGAATTGAGACTTTAAATTTTTTTAAAAAACGGATATACCATAACATATGTTATAAAATATTTCAAGATTTTAATAGTAGTTTGGTACATAATGTTATAGTTACATTACGTAATGAGCATACCAGTTTTTTCAATGATAAAAATCTTAAAAAATCAAATGAAAAAACTAAAACTTATTACAGCATATATTACGCAACGTAAAAAGAGATTGATAAGTCAGACAACAATACTTAAAAAAATTTCTAATAGCAATGTTAAATCGTATCTGTGAAGGCTCGCCACTTTATGAACTTAATTTTAAAATAATAATGTATTACAATAGTAATGCTGGTTAGATATTTGAGTATACAAGACGGCTTATGCTTTTCAATACTTATGATATGCTACTAAAGACACTTTATCGTATAATGTATGTATCAAATGCCCTTATTGACCTCTAGTGGTTCCGACCACCGATATGCTGATTGCCATTCGAGATTAACCATAGCATTACAGTATTATATTTAAGGACGTTCGGTAGTGATTGAATTTTCCAACGAATTTTTCTGAAATTTTGACCAGACGTTTTTATTGTTGTTACAATAAACCAGTCAAAATTTAAAGAGGTTCCTCTGTTTCGATTTCGAGATATTGAATTTCAAAGTTAAGTCATTTTAACACTGTCGCTTATGGGAGAACTGACTAAATCACAGTTTTAAGCAAATTGGGCCAGTGAATTTGGCCAATTTTTTTATATGTTACAGATAATGTTATTAATTTGATGTATACCAAGTTTTGCGACGATCGTCTGATTCGTTTATAAATAAAAAATTAAATAAAAGCTTGACCGAAACGCAACGGCAACGTCGCAAGTGGCGGGAAATTCAAAATGTTCCAGGATGTTGATCAGTAAATATCTCAATATTATTGTAGATATTTATGCATTCACGCATAAAATACAAGCTTACGTGTGTGCGTGAGTGTATGTACAGAACGCCCACCCCTTCCCATAAAAAACAATAAATGTTAATAACACGCTATTTATTTTTTTTTTTTAATTTCAAATTTATTATTTCTTCTTAAGATACAATTTTTTTGCACATTACAAAATCACATGCTCATAGTTTGAATCACTCATCTTAGAAATCACCCTACTTATCTGACATCCCATGCTGTATGAGACTTGTCAAGTCATTTAAAAATTCAAGTATTTTATTTACACTGGTAGCTCTTTTGATTAAAGGGCTTTGCCCATTTATTAGAAACGATCTTAAACCATCATTACCTTCCATAAATACTTACAGCTTTATCACAAAAACATTGATACACGAACGCTGTCGTAACCGACGCAGCACGCAGCAGACGAGCAGACAGTGTAGAGTGTGCAGAGACACCTGATGCGTGTACATGAACACTCACACATTTAAGACCCGTACGACGTTGCCAAATCTTCATTCATCACTGGTTTCCCCTCACCGCGCAAATGTTTCCCCCCGCTAACACTACCGAACGTCCTTAAATATCCATACAGCTTTTTTCGACTGTTGGTAAAACACTACAATCTACACATCTGTTTTTGTGGCGGTCAATCTCGAACGGTATACATGCTTCGATATACGCTATAAGGTTCAAGAACGATGGTTATTCGCATACTAAAATGTGACAAAAAGTTACAAACGTCCCCTGCGCACGCCCTGCGGAGGTTGTATAGTCATATATCAAACTTAAACCTTGCATTTATCAAAGCACGTAACTAAACCCCTAATGGCAGTGCTAGGACTACTGGCACGGACATCTCTCTGTCTCATTTACTTTCACAACTATAGCCAAACATGTTCTCACGATTTCCTATCTCAAAACAATGTAATACCAAATCAAAAAAATGTTGCTTACTGTACGCTGATATTCTTTGTTTTTTTGTACCTTCAACTATTCACAAGATATACGAGATGCAATAAGAAAAAACTTTCATTAACTATTTTTCGCTTCACGTTGATGGTCATTAAGAGAATGCTACAGATATTCTTATTGTCTTATACTGATCAAATATACATTATATCAAATAAGTATGTACTTGAATCGCATTTGTTTCACTGTGTGATATTAAAAGAGTACTTAAATGCTTGACATTGAATGCTAGCTTCCTGCAATTAGCCAAAGTGCACTTTTTAGTTAAAACAGCCATGCATAAAACGTCTTAATTTTTTTATATGCGTATTGCCCCTTACCTGAAAACTTGAAGAATGCAGACTAGTTTAAATATAGTAACAAAGAAAAATACTGTAAAACTTTTTATATCATTATCTAACTTATCATTTTATCAGCAGCAGATTTGTAGAACTAACTGCGTACTTGTAAGTACGATTGAAAAAGCAATACTAACTATGTTTGAATTCATTATTGTATTTTAATGCAAAAATAGCGGTGACTTATGTACGTTATCATACAAACGACGCAGATAAAAGAATATTTCCTAGTTAAAAATGATAGACCAGGAACGCTACTTACTGTTTTAAAAAATGTAAAGTGTAATAAGTATATTGAAAGAGTTAGGAGACAGGATAGTGTAATTAGACAAAAAATACTAATTTTTTATTCAATAGCACACAGATTTTAACGTAGTAAAATTTGTTAGTAAGTATTTCAAAAAAGTTGTTCTACAATGGTTTTACTAATTTTTGACATTCGGAATATTATCAAATTAACGTTCAATGCAGAAAAATCGCCAAAACCGGATTTATTAGTGATTTTTTTCTTACTGCTGTTCTTACTTAATTTCCTCGTTTTTCTGGAGTAGCATGCAAATACAATATCAACTGGCATGGTCAAATCAAAAATTTTTTATAAAATTGTTATACGTAAACAGTTTTGTAATTTTTATGATGATTTTTTATATTCATTTTTTTTATTAATATTGTAATTATTACAATTTTATACGAGTACCGAATACAACTATTTGCTTTCTTTCTTTTACTCTGGCTATATATCATATTTTCTTGCAGACCGATAAGTGTATACTGACATCAACAACAATGATAGGCTTAAATAAATTATTTGACGTTGTAAATGAGAAATGCGATCGTGTAAGCAATGTTGATAGTGTTAATTTGACGATCTCAGTTGACATAATATGGGCACGCTACTCTATAAAAATGTGAAAATTGAGTGAAAAATGACTGAAATAAGGTTATTTTTTTTCTATATCTAATTTTAAGTAGCTTTCGAATTTCTTTCTAAGTTAATCGAGTTTTCGAGTGCTGTTTGACATGGACGAAGTATAACACCATCCACTTAGGCGCAAAATTAATATAAGTTATGAGTAATTGTGCTCTTGTTGGGAAGATTATTTTTACACCACTGAGAATGAATTAACAAAATGTAAGTATTCATCTAACTATATGTAAAATTTAGAAGATATCATTAGTAATAAAATAGTGAGTTACTTAGAAAAAATTTTTTTTGGCTTCTACATTTAGACAATACTTTTCAATGTGATGTTCGTCAGATTCCTCTAGTGTTAAAAAAACGGTAATTGAAAAATTATATTTAAACAAACTATTAAATCTTCATTTTTATGGAACTCATTTAAAATTTTAACATAAGAAATCAATATTCGTTCTAATTATGAAGAATTTTCAAAAATAATCAGAATAATTGGTGATAGAGGAATTGAGACTTTAAATTTTTTTAAAAAACGGATATACCATAACATATGTTATAAAATATTTCAAGATTTTAATAGTAGTTTGGTACATAATGTTATAGTTACATTACGTAATGAGCATACCAGTTTTTTCAATGATAAAAATCTTAAAAAATCAAATGAAAAAACTAAAACTTATTACAGCATATATTACGCAACGTAAAAAGAGATTGATAAGTCAGACAACAATACTTAAAAAAATTTCTAATAGCAATGTTAAATCGTATCTGTGAAGGCTCGCCACTTTATGAACTTAATTTTAAAATAATAATGTATTACAATAGTAATGCTGGTTAGATATTTGAGTATACAAGACGGCTTATGCTTTTCAATACTTATGATATGCTACTAAAGACACTTTATCGTATAATGTATGTATCAAATGCCCTTATTGACCTCTAGTGGTTCCGACCACCGATATGCTGATTGCCATTCGAGATTAACCATAGCATTACAGTATTATATTTAAGGACGTTCGGTAGTGATTGAATTTTCCAACGAATTTTTCTGAAATTTTGACCAGACGTTTTTATTGTTGTTACAATAAACCAGTCAAAATTTAAAGAGGTTCCTCTGTTTCGATTTCGAGATATTGAATTTCAAAGTTAAGTCATTTTAACACTGTCGCTTATGGGAGAACTGACTAAATCACAGTTTTAAGCAAATTGGGCCAGTGAATTTGGCCAATTTTTTTATATGTTACAGATAATGTTATTAATTTGATGTATACCAAGTTTTGCGACAATCGTCTGATTCGTTTATAAATAAAAAATTAAATAAAAGCTTGACCGAAACGCAACGGCAACGTCGCAAGTGGCGGGAAATTCAAAATGTTCCAGGATGTTGATCAGTAAATATCTCAATATTATTGTAGATATTTATGCATTCACGCATAAAATACAAGCTTACGTGTGTGCGTGAGTNAATTATATATATAAACAACTATTTTTAGTAGCTAAAATTTGTAGATCTTTATTGCTACTTTGTAGTTCACTATTCGTAGTAACAGATGTTGACAATTAAAGCTATTGTTTATAGCAATAATTATAGACATAAGTTTTTGACTAAAAATATGATAATTGTGCTATAGTATTTCTTATATTCCTTCAAGTGTCTGCAGGTGCTCATTCCCAGTACGCTGTCCACATCAGCAGTCGTAAGGCGATAGTAATAAAACTGGTTTAGCAAAAAATTGCACGAACAAAATACGATGTATTATTTACTTACTATAGAGATATTAATATAGTACTATAATCTCTGTAAATTTAAGCCCTGTAGTGATAAAATAATCCGTTGGCAATAATTATAGGTAAATAAAAGTTATCTCGGCTTTTGGAGGTCTTTTATTTTTAATCAAAAAAAGTATCATGTCTGTATGATAGACTAAGCCCCCAATTTAAATCGTGAAGAATGTTTATTAAAATTAGTTTTTCTGCTAAGCGCTTTTTGTAAAATGAATTTTGTGGAGCTCGCATTGCACAAATCAGGTTGTGGTGAAGATTAAAAGTTTAACTTTTTGATAAAAGAATAAAACCAACCACGTTTGATTACTACAGTTTTAAAAAGTAAGGTTATTCTTAAAATAAAGCATGGCTTTTTTATGAATTGTTAAATCAAGTATATTTTTTATTGAGTTGTACAGAGCTAAAAAAAATGAATAATATTGAAAACAATGAACAAATAGCTTCTTCTCCCTTGTTGTCAGATCAGAGAGTACCTTCTTTTGTTGCTCTACTACTACCAGTAAACACTATCTTCACAGTGTATGTATGCTGCTGTCACTACCCGCTGTCGGGGCAATGACAATGCTCAGGGCGTGAGGTGCGAGATTTAAATCGAAAAATTTACCTGCCTCGTTCCAGGAACGAATCAGAACTTTAGACACCGCCCACCAAAGGCGGCTCGGTCACATCGGGCTGCAGCACCGAGTAAGTGCTCCCAGGAATGGGGTCTCCCTCGGGCCAGAGTGGTTCCATCAGTTAATTATAGGGTTATAAATTAGGTGGCTCCTCGAGTATGACACCTCACGCAGATAGGGCATTGTTCTTGATGAGTCTTGACAAGACGAGAGCCACCAATGATCCAAGCCCGTTTGGCAATGTAGGAGCTTGTCACCCATACTCCTCCATGAAGTGAACATTGGTGTGCCCATGATACTACGAGGCAGGCTAAAGCGCACATACGATTTAGAACCAGTGGGGGTAGGTAAACAGGGTGGGCTCTGGCCCAGGGCCAGTCCCCGCCCGGGAGCTGAAACATTCTTAGGTTAGTCCCCTAGTACAGTTTAGTGCTAGTCCCCGCCCTGGAGCTTGGACAGTCTTGGGTTAGTCCCTTAGCACAGTTTAGAGCCAGTCCTCACCTGGGAGCTGAAACAGTGCCAGCTTTGAGCCTTGATCTACGGGGAGCTACATGGCCCCCCTATTTAACCAAGGCCTAGTATATTCTCTATACTACTTGAATGGGTATCACTGCTGCTATTATTACAGTAGAGACCCCCCCCTCCCCTGTAATGATGAAAGTCCCAACTAAGACGGGGTCATTTTTCATTTTGAGCCGAAAAATATCAAAACTCGACTCTGTGTAAAATTTGACGTTTTAGGCTCGTTTTAATGCCCTGTGTACGTGTGTTTGTGTTTCGTTATATTTCATGCAAGGAAAGAGGAGAGGACGACGGAGACCTATAACCAGTGAGACAAGCAAAGAGAAGCGTGAGCTGGAAAAGCGAGAATAATAAAAAGAAATGTGTAATTAATGGACTATAAGTGATATTAATGTTAATACTGTATGCGCAGAGATATATATATACGTGTACATTTTAGTATGAATCGGTAGGTTGGTGGGAAAATAGATGGGCTGACGAATTACAGCGATTATTATAATTATTAATGGTATTTTTTTTTATGTGTCTTTTGTAAAATTGTAATGTGCCGGGAATATAGGGAGTTTTTGTATATACGTGTAGTTAAGGGGAAAACGAGACTTGTGCGAGCTAGGTCGTATGAGAGAAATAGAGGAAAGAAAGAGATAGAAGAGATTTTGAGGCAGTAGAACGCGAGCAGCGAGACTGAGAGGACTCCTTGACGGGCCTTCAAGAGGGAAGGATGTAGAGCGTGTGCGCCATCGAGACGTCGTCCAACCTACGTCCGTCACCAGCTCTTGGCGATCTACGGGAGACATCATCTGCAGCCTGGCTAAAGACTACGCAATCACGAGGAGCAGGATGGCAGTGGGCGACCTCGCGAGGACACGATGCCGACAACTTCCTGGAGATGGGGGCCTGGAGATATTTCGCGTAGTGCATGGTAAGGTTAGCGAATAGGGGGAGAGTGAGGGAGAAGGACATAGTATGTGGCGCCGAGGTGAGGTTGTGCGGGTGTTGGAGGTGTCGAGGGTAAGAGTAAAAAACGGGCATGTGGATAAGTGTGTGTGGTTGAAGGTACTGGGGATTTCGTTGAGGTTGTGGAGCAGAGTTAGAAGTGTAAGCGGGGGGGTCAAGATTGCTAAAAGAGTGAGAGAGCGAGAATGTGTGTGGTTGAAGATACTGGGGATTTCGTTGAGGTTGTGGAACAGAGTAAGAAGTGTAAATGGGGGGATTGAGATTGCTAAAAGAGTGAGAGAGCGAGAATTAGTTGTTCTAAAGGAAGACGTTCGGGAAAGGAGCTTGATGGGCGTGATCGCTTGAATCGCGGGTGAGTCAATGCATTCGAGATGACGGGAAACTGTAGCACTGCGTGAGAGAGTGTGTGTGTGGATATTCGAAGCGAAGCGTTGTCTAAGTCTCGGCAGTCGGCGAGAGGTCAACTGTCCGCTGCGGTAGGAAGTAATGCGTGTGGGTATTCAAAGTGAAGTGTTGTCCAAGTCTCGGTAGTCGGCAAGGGCCCGGCTGACCGTTGTGGTAGGACGTCGTGGAGGGTGTGTATGTGTGTGTGTAAGTGTTTGCAGCGTTGTCTGAGACTCGGTAAACCAGCTGGTGAAACCACTGGTAGAACACCCTACGGACCAAGAGAGGATGCGTGGTGTGTGTTCTCGTCATCGAGTTGATGCGTGAGGTAGCTCGTGATCGAAGGCGTTTCGTTATAGCCAAGTGCTCTCGTGATCGAACCAGGTTGTTGTTACCTCGGAGCGAGCCATTCTCTAGGTCGAGCGCGGGAACTTTGGGTGTGTGCGTGTGCTTGTAGGTGTAGGTAGGTGTTTGAATGCGGGGTATAAGAGCAAAAGTGTGTGTGCGTACTACGAATTGTGAGTTAGCGCTGGAGGTATCGTCGATTATTTAGAAGTGTTCATATATTTTAAAAGAGTAGTCTAAAGGTAAAATTCGTGTTAGTGTATTTATTTGTATGAGCGTGAAATATTCACATCCTGATCATTTCCCTCGGAAACTGTCCGCCGCCTAACGGACAGTCCGCGGCGGGGCCTCCTCTAGATAAGGAGTCTACATCGGAGAGCAGAGCTGAGCCAAGCCAAGGCGTTCGAGGGAATATTGGATCGCAGAGTTTTGTTGTTTTAGGTGTCATATGTGATGGAAGGTGTTTTAGTTCATTGTATCGGGACGGCTTCGCGTCGACGTGAAAACGTCGATTTGGGCTGAAAATACAACGTTACACAACCGCGCTCTCACCTGTGAGGTACTGCCATCACTTACCTCTCCATTAAATATTGACTCCCAATCTATAAAGTTTATTTCTAGAATATAGTGTTTAAATAGCTTAAATTTATGTAGATCACAATTTATTTCAAATCACCCATTACGTTTCTAAAAACTGTAACAATTTTAATTTTATCCATCGGTGGATAACCAAACTCCATAATATTACAAACATGAAATTTAAATGCTCTTACGAACTTTTTTTCACAAAGCCCAATTCATACACTTTGCGTGCATTAACAAGATAATTTCTAAGGATTTTACCTACGGTATTGTATGGTAGTTCACCTGTATCCTATGGTACCCTATGATAATTACTTTGCAGCCAAGTGATTTATCTTTTGTATTTGTTAGTGAGCTCCTACCAAGAAAATGGTTGGTTGAATGTAGACGCAATAGGTTCAACGTCTCCGATTAATGGAACTACAGCTAACTCTTTCAACACAAAGTCATTGACAAGCTGTTTAAAACTCTGCATATCAACTATATAATTCATTGAGAGACATATCATACTGAGAGAAAGTAGAATATCATAACAGCCATTATTGTCAGTTAGATTTAAATCATTCGCTCCTCCTATATCAAGCCAACCTGCATTCTCAGTCAACGGATTTTGATTAGGACGTAGTGTTAGCCAATTTTTAATAAGGCTAGTTATATCAACATTTTTACATTTGTCTTTCTTTATAGTGTTTACTTCATATCTTATTTTTTCAAATAAATCACAGATAGCGTTGCTCGCCAATTTAGTATTTGTCACCACTGTATTATCATCTGCCTTAACTAATCTTCTATAAATATATAATGAACTTCGGGATGGTAACCAACATAAGTCTTGGTGTTGAATCAAGATACGAATTTCATCACTGTTACCACAAGTTGATGACACGAATGGTTGATGAGCATGAGTCTCATAATGTGCAATAGACTCATCAAAAATGACAGGAAAATGAATGTTTAGAATCTCTTCCAGAATCAAAATTATAGAATCAGCTGGAAAAAATATGTGAATGGTATGTACTTTATGATTATTTATTTAGGCTCCACTAGTGATGTTGCACTTAACTCGTAAAGCGTTGAACTTGAGAATAGCTACAGGTAAGTCTGAGGTATGGGTGAAGTTATCATGGAGAATTCGTTCAGTAAAACCTAATAGTCACCTTATAGAATCTTTTGGTCTAAAATCGATGGTGTGACTATACTTTATAACGCTGGGAAGCGTATTATTGAATGGTTTAATTGTGATACTTGTATCTTCAGACTGTAATACTTCAACTAGAAATGACTCAGAATCATTAATTTCATAGCTGCCTGTGAGTAACACAATCATTTGATCACCTGCATAGAATTTATTATTACTTTTATAAATATTTGGAATTGAATTAAACGTGAAAAGCTCAACTAGGCTAATAAGGTAGCTGTGTTTTGGAGATAACTCCATAGGTGGAAAATACTGCACTTCTAATATGGAAAAAATACCAGACAGATTAGGTGTCAATACTTCTTCCATGACTATTAAAGAGCGAATGAATAACTACATTATAACGTTATCTTATATACTTTGACAATCTTCGTGATAGGAATTTCAAACATAAATCACCACAGTTGTGAAAATTGAAATTTTGATATTTTTTATGGTTGTACTTTATCTCGTCAACTTTTTTGTACAGCATTATATTGGTAGGTGGCGGTGGATTTCCAAACTTTGGAAGTAAACAATATTATTACCATATTTTCGATCTGCTATCCAATGATTTTTGGGTTCATTCTTATCATCCATATTTACTATTGCAGTTTTTTAATATCGCGGCCCATTCATAGGTAAATCGTGTCTCATAAATACCCCGCAAAAATGAGGAATTTTCAAAACTCTAGCATACTTTCATAAGTCAACGTGAGTTGAAGCTCTATCAAGTATTTTTACTACATAAGGTCTTTTTTTCAAATCTTTTTCAGCATATGGCTTTAAGAAAACATTTAATCTAGTTTTATATTGCTTTATATATAGACTTTTTCCTAATGCAATATCCTCCATAGTTTTATTGTGCCTTCGACTCTCTTGTAGCTGTTGCTCAGCGGCATTAATGCTTTTTAGTATTCTTATGATCCCATTTGCTAGGGCGCCAGTTGCACTCAAACCAGCAAACAAGGATATCAGAGGTAAATCATCTCCCGTTCTAGCAGAGAGGCTCAATATACGAGGTATTTTAATACGTTTTTTACCGCCTGCTTTTTTAACTGCATTATAAGCACCTTATGAAACAGAAATAATAACTTTCCGTGCATTTTCGCTTTTTGTATTCATTTTTAATGAGGCAGCATTAATAATTGTGTTGAAGGCAGTGTATGGTATTTTTTTTCTTCATGCTGTTCTTAATTCTTTTTTTATTTCTCAAACTCATACCTAACTAACTTTTAAGTTTCATAACACCTGCTGTTGCTAGAGCAGCAGCTTTTTTACCAATACTTGAATCAGAAGCCCTAACTCTTTGCTACGCTCTCCTAACTAAAAGTTCATAAGCTAAATTTCTGCTTCAACGATTTCTCGATTCTGAGAATAAGCTAAATCATGCTCTTTGTACGCTGCGTCTAACAAATTTATTCCTGGATCATCTCTCGTGAGACGTTTCACAAGTTAAGTACCTGGATCACAAGACTGATAGCCTGGTATGTAAATTTCTATAGGCAAATTATTTAGAGCCTTGTTTAAAAGACTTTGTCCTCTTTTATGATGAATGATCATCGCTGTTCAGAGGTTGTATCATGACTAATCGCTGGAAAAGAGAATCATTGTATGTACAGCCAATGTGTAATCATATATTATACCTAAGTAGCCATAATGATAAGATTAATCATAAAATCACTAAATTCATAGTCTGCTCATTAGTCGTAATCGAACCATCATACAAAGCAGATATGAAATTTAAAAAACAAGCTGAGAAATTGCGAGTTCCAAACTTTGACGCTGCTGTGAAACAGGAAAAGTATTCAAACCAACATGGTGAATTACTTCATAATAGTATTTGAGCTGTATTATGTGGTCCATTCAATTTTGGTAAAACAAAAATTTTACTAGCGCTTATTATCGAGAAAATAAAGGTTATAGATGTATACTTACTGTAATTGACATAATTTCAAAGTATGTATGGGCCGTACCAATTAAACATAAAACGGCTAATGATGTCACTGCAACGACGAAATCTATATTTCATCAAGGTCGTGTACCTAAGAATTTGCATACGGATAGAGCTAATAAATTTTATAATAAACCTCTTAAAGATCTTCTTAAGAAGTACAAAATTAACCTTTCTTCTACGTACAGAAATCATAAAGCATCTATATGTGAAAGTTTTAATCCCACTCTAAGAAACAAGATGTGGGTAAAGTTTAGTCTGAATGGTAGTTATAAGTGGTTTGACATGTTACATAATTTAATTAAATATTATGATAATAGAAAACATCAAACAATTGGTATGAAACCAAAATATGTTACATTAGAAAACAAAGCCCACTTATTAAAAAAGTTTTGCTGACCTGGTAAGAAATCTACGAAAAAGCTAAAATTTAAAGTAAAAGATAGTACGCGTAAGTAAAGTAAATCGATAGAATATCTCACATAACACCTATTACCTACCATTTAAAAGATTACAAAAATCAATCTATTCCTGGCGGCTTTTACGAACAAGAGCTCTTGAAAGTTAAATATTCAGACGTATACCTTATAGAAAAATATGTAAAAAAATGTGGTAACAAAGCTTATGTTAAGTGGTTAGGATTTGACGATTCTCATAATAGTTTGATAAATAAATCAGATATTTAATGAATCTTAATTGAAAAGAAGGGAATTATGCTCCAACCACCGCTCTCATCTGTGTGGTTTAACCACCATGTTACCATTTCGTATTCTTCTTCATCAATTTATTAAATTTTCATGTACACTTTTACAAACAAGTTTATTTATAAATATATTTATCACATTTACAAGTACATTTATAAATACAACGATGAGAACTCAAATTTACCATCACCTAAATATTTAATGATTAAACTTAGTTTATTTACCATCTGGCATAGTTTTTAAATAACTTATTATCATTTACAAGAGCTTTTGAGACTCGATCAGGTAGAAAGAGCTGGAACTCTTTGTTCATGGTAATGACCATCTTACGTCCATACATTGTAGTTACACGCTTAACATTAGTCACTGGATACTTCTTTTTTACCTCTAGCTCTGACAACTTCTTCGTTGATATGTAGGTATTGCCCGCAATACACTTAAGTAGTGTATAATTCATTTTTCAAGATAATGATTATACACTAGTTAAAACGTCACCATAAGGTAGTAAGCATAATACTTCAACAAAAAAAAACGGTTATTGAAGTCTTGAATGCTTACAGGGAGACTGTCTGTCTTTAAGCTTGCTGGACAACCGAACGATCTCTGGAACTGAAATAAGCTGCTTATATACTTGCTTGAGTCTTGTCCCCACTTCTTTATTCTCTTCACTTACTTTCCCCACTGTTTCACCCTCTATATCATCTACTATTTCCTCATTGACTTTTCTCACCTTTTTCTCTTCCTCATTGACTTCCCCCACTTTTTCCCTCTTCGTGAGTATCTGAAGCATTGCTCCATCTACGTCATCATATATAAACTTATGCCTCCATGGTAGGGTATATGTAGTATCGGGAAGTAGATGACGCTTGTCAAGTGATAAAATGAACTTAGCTCGAGGATGTAGCTCTTTTTCCTCCTCTTCTTTTTCTCCTCCCTCCACTTTTCCTACTTCCATTACTTCGTAATCCAATGAATCCCGTCATGATGTTGCCACAGCATTCATCATTCATCCGTCTAATGACTTTCTTGTTTACCAATGGTAGACTTAACTGATTATTTAATGGATAATCTGATGTATCGAATCTCTGGATGTCTTGTTTTATAATATTGTAGACATTTTGTCCGCAAATCTCATATATCAAGCTGTCAGTGCCAGTATAAAGCAACTTACATTTGGCAAATCACTGATTTATATATGAATAGTGGAATTTGTATATAAGAGTCTTTGATATATCGAGTACACTCAAACCGATATGAATTGGTTTTCTCACATTAATCTCCGTACGTGTGAGTTGAATAGCCAGAAGATTTTTTGCAAAGATTGAGCGACTGTGGAAGTTCGGACGAGCAATGAATATTTCCGCACTACAGCGCCCTTTTCACTTGTTGACAAGCTTGACATTTACTCGTTTACGCTCATTCTCCATGGTCTTACTTTACACGGCGTTAATTATAAGTTTGAAAAAGAGCTTTTCGAAACTCATTTTTACTCTACTTTCTCTTCTCCGTATTGAGATCTACGTACGATTTGAGCCATAAACTTTCTCGAAAACGTAGAACTCTCTGAACTTTCGTAAGTACTAGTCCATGTGTTATAGATTGCTTTAATGCTTTATAATGTATGACGTAGCGCTCTTTATCATATAAAGTAGTCATGAGCTTTTGCTGCTTGGAGTGAGGTGGAGTCATTTGTTGTGGGCAGAGAGGTAAATCCTTATGATCATCATAGATAACTGTTGGGTACCCTAAATTTACTTCCACTGTTCTTTCATAACAATCATCTAGTAAATTGAGGAAGTTGACTCTGTGATGTAATCAACTCATTGGAAAATTCCTTTGGGTAATGCCTGTGTCATTGCCCACCCGTACAAGTTATTTGCATCAAAGTATATGAGATATTTGTCCTCTTTCTCAGGATCATAATCTTTCCCCACGTATTTGATGTTAGCCTTGGCGTAGCGGTTACAGCATTGACTTACACCTCCTCTGGTACCTTTCTCTACGAATAGGAATGTCTATGTCGGTGAGCAGCTCTTATTCCGTCTATCTTAAGCTTATCTTCAGTGTAGAAAAAATGAAAGCAAATATCACAAAACCAGCATTTTTTTTTCTTCTTTGATATTAGATTTGCCTTTAATCTTGACATTATTTATCTATACATAGTGATTTTTTAGTTCTGCAACATTTTGATTGTCTTCTTTATTATTTTCATCAATGTATAAATTTTTCAAGAAGAGTAGGCTTATGTGAATGTTTTTTTTTCATAGAAGTAATGTAACATGGTAATACTGAATGCTTAAAACCATATTTCCGCTACATATGCACATTAACAGAGACAGGATTTTGTTTCTCAAATTTTCCAATTTGTGTGAGAAAAACTGGGAACTCTATTCCACCGTTAAGTTTATTTTCATATGCTCGATAGTGACTTACTTGCTGAGCATTGTTATCCATGGGATGTAGTGAGGTCACAACTGCCCACATAAAGCACTTATTATTGTTGTTTCGTACATTTACACATGCTTGTCTTATCATTATATTTTTTGGTCATTCAACATATGAACTCGCCTTCATTGGATTAAATTTGTTTATATTAACTGTCGAACTAATTATCTGTTGTAGTGTCCAGCCAAAGTATCTCTCTTAAAACTCTTCGATCTGATGCATGACAAGCTGTTTCATGTTTAAATCATACCAATCGTTATCGTCTATGTTAGTTGATCTTAAGACTTCAACATTCTTAGTATTAAAATGCTTTTGATCAATGACTCCTACATCATTATTTTGTATTATATACTCCATGGCAAGTTCAAAATAAGTTTTCAAAGCATTATGCTGTTATGCAGCACTTCTAACTTTGCTAACAATCAGAGCTGTGTTAACGTTCCGGAAAGAAGCAATGTTAATGTATCCGCGATTGATTATTGCACCAGTAGCTACACGATTTTTAAATGCTAATGGTAAATCTTTTCACTCTACACTGTTCTGCACACTAGGACAATCTGCACTATTTTGTTCACTATCATTGCATTGCTGTTGTAATTCTCCTCTGATCTTCCTCAGTAAAGTGCTCAACTTGTCTTGAACGCAGAATAAAGTAGCCCAGATGAAGTGGCAGCATTGAATCTCTCCTCTGGATAAAGATGTTAAGGCATGCTTTTTCAATGCTGCAAGCGATTTATTAGTAACCTCCAACCAACTTCGTAGACCTTTATCATCTGCTTCAGTGATCTGCCTCAAGGCTTTTAGCAGCAAAGCTGCGGTGTACTTAAAGTATTAAACGTTCATGATGTATATAAAACGAAATAATATATTATGAAGATCATAAGAGAAACCAAAGATGATGGAAAATAATTCAAATATACATATCATATCATGACAAATAAGTAGGTCAGGGATTTTGTATATTATCCTGAGAGGAAAAAATCCTTTTTCTATAGTGTAATGACGTCACGGTTTAAAAGTACATACCTAAATATACCTTTTACGTAAACGATACCTTTCCAATATAATATTTACCTCCTTGATGATACCCTCCGAATGATACCTTCCAGTTAGGTCGATGACACTCCCTAGGGACACTGCTTCCTTGTCTCCAGTTCAGTTGGAGTGGTTTGCATTAGAGCTGCAGCACCATGACTGCTCGCTCGCCTGCGATGCCTTGACTGATTTTGTAAGCTACCTTTGCTTCTTTTATATCTATCAAAAAAGAAATCCCATTGTCACCTCAAGCTGGGATCACCATAGCCCCTACTACCTACTGCTGTACACGCATCTGTATATCACATTAATATGTAAGGAGATAAATATGAGCAGCAGTGCTGAAAAATTTTAGTCGAATCCGAAGGGAGCTGGAGTATGGATCATTCTTTCTTTGACCTCGCGCTTTTCACGAAGAAAACCATGAAGTATATCAACGATCTTCAAGGCTTCCTGAGGTCACCTATCAACTTCATTCCCAAGGAGCTTGCCATTATTAACTATAAAGAAGAGAATGCTCAACCTAGAGTCTACTACTTTCAACCACCATGTAAGTGGATAGATTTAAATACTGAAAAACGTTGTATGAATAATTGGTTGGAAAAAAATTACCATGGAATTGCATGAAGTTCATGTATAATCTCATATGAAAGTCATATTCGTGTACTGCAAGAGGCATTAAGAGATGCAAGTTGGATACATGTAAATGGTTCAGAAAAAAAAGAGTGGATGGAAAAAATCATGCTCGATAAAACGTACATAATAAATTGTATTGTAGAAAATTTATTTATAAAATTTGTAATTGTTATTTTTTTCAATAGCATTACTGATATTGATGACCATGGTATCGCCTCTATCAAAATTCATGTGTTCAAATCATCCTCTGTGTTGGGATAATGCATGCACTGTTAAAAATGTGTATGCAGTGAAATATTGGATGATTCCACGTGAGAAGCAGAAGAATAGAGAAGAAGACAAAGGTTTCGATAAAGTTGATATTCATAATTCCCTTTAAAATATGTACATAAATGTAAATAAATAAAAACCAAGCCTGAAGGGTCTCGGAACCCCAACAAAAGCGAAGCTGCCTCATATATGCAGCAACTAAACATTACTCGACATTAATTGTACCAATAATGTCTGTAGATACACACATACATATACGTGCCAAACTATACGCAAGCACCCACACACTAACCCACCCACACACTCCTATACACATATATTTCTGGGAAGAATATCTAACAGTTTAATGTCAAACATGTAAGTATACGTTGTTTGCTAAAAGAAAATAAATAATAATACAATAAAAAATTAAAAAATTGAAAAAATATACAAAGTATAGACACAATTGGTATGAATATAATTATATTCTAACATCAACTGATAAATAATAAAAAAATTTTGTTATTATAGTGAAAATAACTACAGAGTACGTTTGGCACTGTTTAGAGTACTTTGGCTCTTTTTTGATCCGCATTTTGACTGGTTCTAACTATAGTTGAACACTCATGTGTATTTGTATGATCATACAGTTTAAAAAATAAAAATACAGATTTATGATAAGTTAAATATGATGCGTATACTATCGATGTAATGTTATTTGAAAGTCTTGCAAAAATTACATAAATAGTTGACCCTAATCATGTTGTAGAAATCTGTGGATCTGTAATTATTCTTGATTAAAATTATACACATATAGTTTTTTTTCTTTTTTATATTACAGTGATTTACGTCCGGCTCCTATAAAGGGCACTACTCTAGTCACTTAGCACTTGGGAGAAGGAAGGGAGGAAGAATGGAGGGCCTCCCATTACTAAGAGGGGGATAGGGGTAAATTAGGCAATTATGCTGCGAGAAGGTCACCCAAGACCCTCCTCGAGGAGCATTGCGTGGTAAAAAAACACATGTCAAAATTCACAGACGTACTTGCCCGAAAAAGTCGCACCGGCCAGGAATCGAATCACGATCGCTAGCATGCCGACCCACGACCTAGCCGACTGAGCCACCGCGCGCTCTTATAGATATAGTTTACAGTGCTTAAATCTATACACATATACAGTGAATTGTCTGTATATGGTGTAATACAGAGTCAGTAGTAGTACTGCTATGTATAGTGAAATGACTCAAACATTGCAGCTATCTGCCACACCGTTCCTCGACCCAGTGTAAAAGAAGAAAAGGTCTCTGAGACTGCAAAACTCGACCGCTTCCGAGCTCGTACGACCAACTCCGAACACTACAGCAGCAGCAGCAGTAGCAGCAGCTATATTTATGTATACACGCACCTCACTCTATTGCGGTACTGATCGAAGTGAGGGAAGCATGTCGGTCGTTTTAAATCTGTCACTTTTTGCCAGCTCACATCCAGTCCCAGAACACCCCGCAAGGTTCGCTTCAAAAATTTATTGAAACAGAGAGGAATCAGGAAAGAAAAATTTAATGGTTGTTCCATACAGGTGAGAGCGTAGGTTGGGGCTCCCACTTCCTCTCTCTTTTTATTTTTACATAAATTTTATTTTCTCAAAGTATTTAAGATAATTATGTGAAAATGTAATATGAACTCTTTAAGTTTTATGTTGATAATGAATTTTAAAGAATTTTTTTGCAAAAAAGTGAATAATAAGATGGTTCATTCAAATTTAACTTGTTAATTTAAATAATTGTATTATTACAATTTTTTTTTGTTTTTAAAATCATTACAACATTAAAAAATTTCATTTTATTTTTATTATTACAGGTTTTATCAGTCTTGTGATTATTCTTTCAGGTGTATCATGTGTAATATATTTAATTTTTTTTGTTCCCTCTTTCTGTTTATTTTATCTCAATTTTTTAATATATCTTCTTTCTTCGCCTTGGTAAGTAGAAATCTACTTTTTGGTGGTGGGATAATGTGTTGACCTGTCAGTCGATGTCGCTCCCTTCGCGCAGCCCATTTTTGAGTAACACTTTCCTTATTCTTCGGATCATCTCGAAAACAAACTGGATGAAGCTATGACTCCCACCAAGTTTTATATACACGTTGTTTTGTTGGAGTAGTTTCCTGATCTAAAAAATAAAAAAAGTACAAGTTAATGAAAAAAATTTCTGGAAATTCAAAGTGATCAGTGATCCGTTGGGGGCGAAATGTGAGAAAATAAATAAATACAAGTAAAGTGTATTTAAATTTTCTTGCGTTGATTTATTAATGCGCAACGTTTCGCTGACAATATGCATCAGCCTCATCAGGGTACAAAATTAAAATTAAAAACACACAATGAGTGAACTGAAAAAAATTTCTTTTAGTAGTCTCATGTCAATATATCCTTATATATATGAATCATGCATACTATCATTTTCACTTATATTTAAAAAATTAAATTGACAAAATAATCATTTATTATTTAATACATAAAGTTACATCAATATGATGAAAATGTTTTTAAATTTAACTGATACTGTAGTACAGCTGGTTGGTTTTAGATAACTTGTATTGTTAAATACGTGTGCCATCAGCTCTGAGCCTAAAAATGTGGATGTTGATGGTAAAGGTGGTGGAAGTGTACGCAGTAGAAGTGGCAGTGCTTTTGAAGCTGTATGATCTGTAAAATTATTAATTTAGCGTCACACATCAAAACTTTAATAATAACATTAAAAATATTATTTAATAAAAAAAAGTCTTGAATTTGGTTTCAAAAAAATTTTTTTTCAACATACACATACCGCACATATTATGTAAGACTTACTTATATTATTAGCTGGTGACAGAGCTTTCCTATCGAAGTATATAGTTAACAGTTTTACGACTATCTGTGATAAGCTATGACTACTTTTTTCGTTTTTCTGTCAAACAAGTTTATATGCAGTGGAAGACTTGTCATACTTTTTTACGAGGATGTGTTGAATAATTAAAAAAAATATAAGGCTCTCACCTGATGTGCATCCAATCAGGACAAGCACAAGGAGTCCCTCGGGCCCGGCTTCGCAGGTCCTTTGGGTCTGGTTGTATCTTAGTGGCGTACGTTACTACCATTTTTAGGAGATCGAAGACCTTACTTAGATATCTCAATGGCCAATTGGCAAAAGGTTTTTGGGAATACCGAGATAATCTTGTTCGTTGTTTTAATTTCTTTTAACGCTAAGACAAAGAATCTTAATACTGTAAGGTAAATGTCCCGATTGTGAGACAGGGTTAAGCGAACTTATAAGTGAAATAAGCTATTCGAAGCTGAAAAATACATATAACCAGAAAATTTTTCGTATTATAATGTAAAATTATATGTTCTAGCAATAAAAAATTTATTTTAGTGTATAAATAAGATCGAATAATTTAATTTTAAATAATGGAGAAAAATATGAGGTCCCAATTAATGGCACATCAAAAAACAGCATGGTCCAGTTGTCCCTCTCAGTCAGTCCCGGTTTATGGGACATACAAAAACTGTTAGATTGAACCTACCGCGATAAAAANAACCTCGTTACGTCCCTCGCCTTCGGCTCGGGCCGCAAAGCTCTCGGTTCGTAAACAAAGACTTTTCAAACTCGTAGGAAAACTACTATTTCTTTAAAAACGAGATAGTCAGTGGTTCAAAAATTAAATTTTGATCTGAAAATTAAGAAAAAATTCGCAGTCATGATATTTCTTATTATTTTCAATCTTCTTCAAAAACAATTTTAATAAGTGTAAAATTTAAGAAGATTTCTAAGGAAAACTGAAATTTTATCAGTAATCTGTATGTTGACGTTCTGTACATATATATAAAGCATTTAGATACACAGGTAAGGAACTTGGTTCCGCATAGAGCGTAACAAACTAAACAAAATAAGTTAGGAAACAATTTTTTTAAGCTTACATTCCAGTGAAGCGCAAATTTTTGCACTTCTTTCTTCATTTGGCAACACTGTGCGGCGGCGCGGCCGCAGCCATTCAGATGTTACAGGCCCCATTCCACTAGTGTCAGCTAAAAAATGTTTTGTACAAAAACTTTCATCAATACTTTGGGAAAAAAATGTTTGCATAGAAAAGCACTGCACTGTGCACAGGAGGGTTTGGAGAGTAGCTGGCATGGCGTAATTAAGGTGAAGTAACCAGTAGTTGGACAGAAATAAAAATGGCACCAGTGTAGTTGGACAGTCCAAAATATAATTAACATTTTTGAATAGACGACGTTTTCAAAAAGGAAAAAAAAATTTTTTTTTAAAAATTTTTTTTTGGGGGGGGGGGGTTTTTTTTTTTTTTTTTTATTAAAAAAATTTTTTTTTTTTTTTTTTTTTTTTTAAGAATAGTAGAAAAAAAAAAATTTTAAGTTGAATAAAAATTATTGTTAGGAAACAAAAAATTATGATTGAATGAAACATTAATTGCTTGGTGTATGTGTGCTTTGATAGTATAGTGTGAAAGGGAATGGTGGGGCGAGGCAAAACGGAGAGTGATGAGAGGAGGTGTGCAGGAGACTAGCGCAGCACGGTTGGAAGAGACAGGGTGAGGGAAAGTGTGTAGGGGACTGATGGTGAGGGTGACGGAGTAATGGGGAAAATAAAATAAATTAAAAGGAAAAGACTTCCAGTAAGCGACTTTCATTTCATAGAAATCTGTCGTTTTTGAAATTCCAGCCCCCCAAACAGGTGACATAAAGAACTTCGTTTTAAAATTTACTTGTAATAAAACATTTTGAATTTTCAAAGTTATTCAAAGATGTAGGCTCACCATTATCATCATATTTTGGAGAACTGCCTTGATTCTATCCACTCCAATAGAGAGGTCTCGAGCCAGGATAGAGTCTGCTTCTCTTGCTCGGTAGATGTTATCTTCTTCGATAACTTAAAAGAACAATTATTAGAAATGGTCCAGCAGCAGTATTTACACCCCATTGTAGGTAGATCTCCAAATCATTTACATGGAGTTCTGTCCAGAAAATCCCATATAGTGGATCCCATTTAGTGAATCTCGTCCACTACTACTTCACTACACCATGTATTAAAGTATAAGCAAATTGCTTGGTCTATAGACACTATCAATGTATTAAGTATCGTATCTATATATACCGTTTTCTAAGAATCTGATGCGGTGAATCCCATCAATTACTTAATACGTTCTAGAATAATTTTTTATTTAATGCTCATACAATTCAATGTGTTATACAGTTCATAATTCAAACAATTTTTATAAAGTTAAATAAATTATTATAGCTGATGGCATATAACATTTAGAAATACTATAAACATACTTTATAGTAATAAATAGTTGTCAATCAAATGAAGCATCAATAGTTGTATTTCACTGGTCAGCAAAGAAAGAAAAAATAACTGAAGAATCTTGTATTTTGATTTTTAAAACAGAAACACTTACCTGATGAATCTTATCCACTGTCAATTTATAAAGAATTATGTATATCACTTTCTGAGAATTTGTTCTCGTGACACTAAATTTAATGTTTTACGTTATTAATAATTCAAACAATTTTTATAAATTGAAATGCTCATTATACCTGATTGCATTTAACATTTAGAAACATCACAAAGTTATATCAGCTTAAGAAAAAGTTAGTAAAAAAATTGATGTTCAACATTTTTACCGTGGATAAATTGTTTAACGTTGAATTTCACTTCTTTAAATAATGAGCAGCTGCAATATGAAATTCTATAACACATGCTTTTCTCATAATTTTTATCTCAATCTGTAATAGTTATAAGAGAGAGTGGGTATATACGTTATTTTTAATATCCTCTGTGTAATACTTAAAAGATGAAAATCAATGGACTTTTTATAACATCAGAAATTCATTGTCACTTGCCGTCATCTGATATTTTCTTAAGCATAGCTGATCACAAACACTTGTAACTGTAATTGATAATGTGACGTATAAGTGTGCCCACTTGCTCAAACAGCTCTTCTATGATGTAGCATTCACTGCACGTGCACGCGCGCGCACGAACACACACACGCGCGCACATGAGGTGGGTCACGACGCATTGAACACCAATTAAAGATTTTCCCTCTGATCTCTATACTGCCAAATACCATGGTAAAAAATGTAGTTGACAGGGTGGAACGTGTTCTGGAGTTCCCTGTCGGTTAAAAGACGAATATACCCACACGTCAAGTACTCCTCCATAAAGTGCTTGTACTTGGTGACCATCTCTAGATCATGTTTCAAGCGTCGATTCAACTGCTGCAATCAAGTGAGGCTCTCTCACTTCAGTGGTAGGTGGAGAATTTATCGATAATTATTCGTACACTGGTACTGAGCAAAGATCTTCTCACGCTCATCAGCCTCAGAAAATAGTTAAACAGTTTAAGGCACCTCTTCAAGCCTCCAGAACCGATGAAAGAGGGATTCACATTGATAGTGCCAAGATGAGGCTTCCTCTTTTTGAGTAGTGAGACACGAAGCCGGATATGAGCGTGCCATGTCATCTGAAGCTCGTCTGGCGAAGACCCAACCAAAAATGTTGGATTGAGCCAGTAGCTCCCCTAGCTAAGTAATACCTGGTTGAATCAGGTTAAACACGTCGGCTCCAATGAGAATAGAGACCTGGCCTGGAGTGCCAAATGTTTTGTCAGCGATATATGGGCCAGACTGAGACAGTTTTGAATGGTGGTGAGCTCTACGGTGAAAGAAGGGGTGTGCAGTCCAAGGTGACGCAATGTGCCGTCAGCGACGTTGAGAATGACATATCTAGTGATGTGACGAGTAGAGTTCCTTGGGTATGAGATTGGACCACACATGACCCACCAACCGCACTGACGCTTGACATCAACGGGAAAGGGGAGCGCTGAGTCTGAATGTTAGTTTGACCAACGTTAATGTGACCACAGAGCAAGCATCTAGTAAAGCCCGTGCCGTGATTGCACGTCCACGAGGGCCCTCTAGATGTACTAACACGGTGGGGCTGATAATGAGTTAGAAGGGCAAGGTTTTGTTTTTGTCGTTGTTCTCTATAGATGGGTTCCCATTAACCTGCGTGGTCGGGGTTGGATCTATTATGGCGTCTGCTTCACGCTAGCAGCTACCCTCATGAAGCGTACTGTGATGAGTGGTCTGGTAAACTGAGCGACCGTTACGTGAAGGACAAGATCGTGATGGATCGCCCGTCTTAAGACAATTGAAGCGTAGCCTGGCTTGCATGATAAGCTCTCTCCGTTCTGCATTAGTCATTTTTCGGAAGCGATCGTAGTGACCAATGTAAAATGCTGCGATTAGGAGACAGGATAAGGTGAGCTATCAGCGCGAGTTACTGGAGATCTGTAGTGACGGCCTGATGGTTTAGAGGTAGTAACTGGAGCTAGGACGCATGGGCTACTGTGGTAAGAGCAGGATGCTTTCACTGAGGAGAGGAAGACTCCAACCTTTCGACTTCATCTTCCCATGCTCTTCTTGTCAAAGAGTCCATGCAGGTGACTGCGAATGAAACAATCCACGCATCACAGGATTCGACAGGTTGTTCTAGAGCTCGCAGTTGATCTCTATGTTTTTTCAAAGTATGCAGGAGTTGTTGCAGATCTGTAGCCGTTTCGTCGTGTGGTGGTTTTAGGTTTCGAATTTCCATGATGTGATCTTGCACAAGAAGCCGTCGGTGCTCGAACCAAGCCTCAAGGAGCTTCCCAGCAGTTGCATAGTTGAAGCTAACTGTCGGGATAGTATGAAGAGACACTTTATTATCACCTTGTACGTGCATCTTGAGATAGTATAACCTCTCAACGTCAGTGAGCTGCTGGTTCCTGGTTATTAAGGCTTGAAAAAGGTCGCAAAACGATTTCCAATGCTCTTGGCGTTCAGAGAATGCGGAAATACTCTTAATAATAATGTTGGGCAGGAGATCTGAGAGCTATTGTGATCTGAAGGGAGACATTTAAAACCGTCCTTCGTATCGAGAAAAAGCGTGATAGCATCGACGTATTGTTGTTCTCCAAGTACATGCAACTCGTCATACTTTTGGCATTTTTTTCCCTTGGGTACGTCACGTAGAAATTCTAAGTGATTAGCTTGAAAGCTCACCCAGTAGTTTTCAAGAAGTCCTATCCTAACTTCTATGATACCAACAGTCCACTGCTCGATGCTGACGATCGATTTGTTGAGGCAGTCCAGCGACTTGCCGAGAGCTTGTTGGGTCAAGAGAACGACTTTCCATCCTCCGTTGATCCTGAAACCAAGAAATTAACTATTGCTCATCAAACACAGCAATGCTTGTCCTGCTGCGATTTGCAGAGGGCCCTGCATGGCCTAAGACTGAGAGGAGGGTTACGCCTCAGGTTACCTGTGCACCCATTGAGGGAGTCACTACAGGGCTAGACCGTGCTGAGAATGGGACTTTCTAAATTTAATGAAATCAAGATAGCTGACGAAGCCAGTTCAGTCCCACGAAAGAATTACATGGGCTTACGCGAAAGCGTGATTCATCCCTGGGAGTCGATTAGTGGTAGCATGCAAAGCTCGTAACAGAAATGTGTACGTCTGTCAGTCTTGCACGGTATAGTACCCCAGACATTGCTTGCAGCTTGGCGCTTTTTTCTGATGCGCATTGTACCTGCATCGTCCACTATCACTATAATGTCTGTTTGGCCAGTCCTTGCACCAATGCACCGTGGCCGATCCGCAGGAGTGTGTCTGGCATCGCTCGCAGCTTGGTGAACCCTCCTTTTTGCGTGCTACTTAGCTTGAAGGCGGCGTCCCTGAGGCCCTATAATCTTGCTCGCAGATCGGTGGCCCATCATAAGAGATAACTTTTCTGCTTTTTTACAACATTTACCTACATTTTAATGTATTACAGGTTTCATATCCGGCTCGAAGGAACAATATCAAATCAAGTAGATGTTTTATTGAGTTGTACAGAGCTAAAAAAAATGAATAATATTGAAAACACTAAACAGATAGCTTCTTGTTCATTGATGCCAGATCAGAGAGCATCTTCTTTTGTCTCTTGACTTCTGTCAGCACACACTATCTTCACAATGTGAGCATGCTGCTACCGCCACCAGCTGTCGAGGCAATGACAATGGTCGGGCCGTGAGGCGCGATATTTCAGTTGAACATAAATGAATGTTTTTTTTTTTTTAATATCAGGATTTAAAATTCAAAAAATAACATCTCATTCTTTATTACAAAATGTAAATTAGTAAATATAGTCTATGGGCTTATTATTGGCAAAATTATTAATTAATTTAAAAACTGTGTTCATAACGGTTTTTTGCATTGAAAAAAGAAAAATAATAATAATTGACTTAAATGTTCTTGGACTTGTAGTTCGGTATTAATAATTTTACACCTACGGATAATTTTCTGATGAAGTTATTAAGAAATGATAATTTTAGGAATAAAAATTTATTTAAATTATTTGAATTTAAAATATTAAAAAAAATAAATATTGATGTATCTTGACCATATTGGAAAAAAACTACATAAATATGCCATATAAAAAAAAGATTACAAATACATAAAAGTTTTCTATGAAGGTTACGTTTCAAATATCCATATTCACTAGGCACACAAGTTTGAAGCAACGTCACTAAAGAAAAAACTATTGGCCTCACATTGCAGAAAGCAGTATTTGCGGTACGTACTTGATACCTATATAGGAACACAGCACCTGAACTGTAAAAAATACAATCGTAGAAGTATATACTTCTATATACCTTACAAGGTATCATGACTGTAAATTTTTTAATACTTTTTGGTGCCAAAACTTTATGAAAAATTTACTGTAACGATACTGGATACTATGTTCAACTCTCATTGAGAATTATTATTCACATTTGTTTAAAGTTTGCCATTCTGAAAAAAACGTTGTTTCTTAAAAAAAACCGAAACAATTAGCAGTTCCAACTTAGAATTTCACTTAAACAATGCTTCACAAACCTGTACAGTAACGTTACTTAATATTTTCGTTAACTTCCATTAGGAATTATTAATAATTATTTAATGTTCGCTATATAATCTCGAAAAAAATACATTTTCCGCACTCAGGTGGTTTTGGGAGGCTGGTACTTCCTCGGGCGAAAAAGCAGTTTTCCGGAACTCGTTCGAAAAGTCTCCTTTACGAACCTCGTTACGTCCCTCGCCTTCGGCTCGGGCCGCAAAGCTCTCGGTTCGTAAACAAAGACTTTTCAAACTCGTAGGAAAACTACTATTTCTTTAAAAACGAGATAGTCAGTGGTTCAAAAATTAAATTTTGATCTGAAAATTAAGAAAAAATTCGCAGTCATGATATTTCTTATTATTTTCAATCTTCTTCAAAAACAATTTTAATAAGTGTAAAATTTAAGAAGATTTCTAAGGAAAACTGAAATTTTATCAGTAATCTGTATGTTGACGTTCTGTACATATATATAAAGCATTTAGATACACAGGTAAGGAACTTGGTTCCGCATAGAGCGTAACAAACTAAACAAAATAAGTTAGGAAACAATTTTTTTAAGCTTACATTCCAGTGAAGCGCAAATTTTTGCACTTCTTTCTTCATTTGGCAACACTGTGCGGCGGCGCGGCCGCAGCCATTCAGATGTTACAGGCCCCATTCCACTAGTGTCAGCTAAAAAATGTTTTGTACAAAAACTTTCATCAATACTTTGGGAAAAAAATGTTTGCATAGAAAAGCACTGCACTGTGCACAGGAGGGTTTGGAGAGTAGCTGGCATGGCGTAATTAAGGTGAAGTAACCAGTAGTTGGACAGAAATAAAAATGGCACCAGTGTAGTTGGACAGTCCAAAATATAATTAACATTTTTGAATAGACGACGTTTTCAAAAAGGAAAAAAAAATTTTTTATAATCCATCAATGTATAATAATGCCTGATGCAAAAAATTTATCTTTAAAACTCTTTTTCGTTTTTACGTGAAAAATATGTTGTAATGCGAAGCATGTAAGATTGCTGTCCAAAAATAGATCCCTTTAATAACATATAGAAGTATTCCTATGCTTAGTACTTGGACACGGAAGCTGAGCCGCAGTGTTGGGTTAGGCGGATTAGATATCGGAACTTTTTCCCTAGCTCGTATGTGTAGATATATATACGATCTAGAGAGAATGTGCAACCGAGCAGACAGCAGTAAAGGGGCATTGCCAAAGACGGTACCCACAACGCGCGAAAGTTAATATTTAAAATAATAACACAGGTGCCTATCACCCAATGACCCAAGCGCTTAATAGCCACTCTATTAAATAATAAAATGTTAATTAATAGCACAAGCCCCTAGTGACCCAGGGAGCTTACTGGTCACTTTGTTAAGCGATATATATTATTAATTAATAGTACAAGCGCCTATCAGCCAATGATCTAGGGGGCTTATTGGCCTCTCTATTGAATAATAAAATATCAATTAAAAGCACAAGCGCCTATGACCCGATGACCCAGGGGGCTTTTACTGGTCACTTTATTAAACAATATATATTATCAATTAATAGCACAAGCACATATGACTCGATGACCCTGGGCGCTTACTGGCTACTCCATTAACTAACAAAATATTAATTTATAGCACGAGTGCCTATGATTTAAAATACGGAATTATTAAGAAAAAAAATTTTTTTTTTTTAATTCAAAATAAATTTAAGAAAAATTCTGTGTTTTAAATCAGCCAATACGTTTCGGCTAGCAAGAATTGTGTGATATACGTTAGGAGTAGCCTTTGTGCTAGCCGTAGATTGGTTTGAGTAACAAACAAAAAAAAATTTTTTTTATTGCCCAATATCTCGGTTCTCGATAAATGGGGAGAATTAGTTGAAACCGACGAAAAGTTGAAAATCGCTTTTGCTGCAATGTTACCAAGTGTCATCCGGTTATTTTGCTGATGCTATAATTACGCATCATTGCTCTAACTATATCGTGCTTAAAGGCTGCAGTCACATGGAGCGCAATAGAGCGTGCACGTGCAGGATAGAATTGTCCCCGTAAGCGATCATAGACAAAAATATAGGCTGCTCGTTGATCGTTCTCATGTACGGTGCTGAAGCATAAGTAGACAGAAGGAGACAGAATATCAAATGTGGGTGTATATCTTTTTCGTACATTGCTAAAGGTGGGAATGTGCGAGAGAGACAGATACCCTCGTTCGATGTTGTGTATCCTTTAACTTGTTCTTTAGCGCCGTACATAAGAACAAGCAGTCTATTTTTTATATGTCTATGCAAGTGACTGTGTTAAGTCTAAGTCTATTGCATCGTAGGTTAGACCTATTGGGCAGCGCAATAGACTTATAGACTTAACACAGTCACTTTGAACCAATACCGAAGAATGATCAAAATTTTAACCAGCCGCCACTCTTACCAAAATGGAGGAACATTATGATTCGTAGAGATCTAAAATACTTTGATCATATTTCATAGTGGTAAAGAGTTATGTGGTAATTATAAAAGTGATGTATAGTCTTTTTTATCAACCAGCCGCAACTTACAAAAATAGATAAGAAATAAAAAGTTGTTGATTATAAGTGCCATATGGGGCTAGATTAAAATGTATCTTGTACCCGAAAATCGACCCTCGAATATAGACTTCCTACCCGATCTTATCTATGATACTCATCAAAGATAATAGATGAATTATTATAGATAACAGTATAGATAAAAATATAGTATATATATTTTTAGAGGTCAATTTTAGGGTACAAGATGCATTCTAATCTTGCCGCAAATGGCAATTTCACTCGACAATTTTTATTTTCTAGCCATCAGTGTGAGCTACAGCAGGTTAAAAAAAAAAAAAAAACTATACGGCACTACTATAATCACTACATAACTCTTCGCCACTATAAAATGTGACTAAAATATTTTTAACCTCTACGAACCACAAGATTTTTTTATCCTGGTGAGAGTGGCGGCTGGTTAAAATTTTGACCACACTTCGGCCTCAGCTCTTGGTCTATTATGTGGACAATTCTATGCTAAGATAGGAAATGATCCTATCCATAGATATTGTAGGGACCCGACCCTGCTGCGCAACCGTCGGTAAAAGAGTAGGCTCTTTAGCCTTCCTCCGCTTCTCTTTCCCCCGCGTCTCTGCTCGTCGTGCAGGCCGCTGCGCGAGCCAGAGATTAGTAGAGAGATTGCTGACTGCAATGCTACGGCGCGAGTTCACTTTTGGCCACTGTTTCGAGCGCCCCGTCGCGGCCAAGCGGTCGAACCAGGCACACAAATTTTTTTTTTTTATTTGAGAAGCGTGGAGGGGGTTTACCGAGTGTGTGCCTACAGATTCGCGTGGAAATGGGCATGTAGGCACATACTTCGGAGACGCGTGGAAGGGGTATACTGAATATGTGCCTACGGAGAGAGGAGTGGTGTGCATGGAAATTCCGACTACAGCTATATAACTATATATACCCGCGTATATCATAGCGAAAGAAAGCAACGAGTCTTTCTCGCTATATACTTATACTTACTAACTTCTTAAATAAGGTCTTAGAAATTAAGGGGAAATAGAGAAGAAAAAAAGATTTCACATCTAATATTTGTAAAATAAAAAAACCTATTTTAATTTACAATTCTCTATAACATATGAAAGTTTAAGAGAGGCTAGCCATATTATTTTTCGAAAATTAAATCATACAAATAAATGTTTACGCAATTGGAACCTCAGACTTTCAAGGCATTTATTTTTTAGTTCTTCTTATACTTTGGATTTTCGTTTAGTACTGCGTATCAAAGTACGTTGAAAAAATATTTAGCTTGAAATATTTTTTGAGGTTGATAGTATGGCTATAAGCACCTTAAATATAAATTATTATTTTTACTTATCATAATCGCTATGAACTGTAGGCCAAGCTCCGGAGGGTATCAATGAACATATGTGACTTTAGGTTCTATG
>NW_019379690.1:124410-144371 GCF_000648655.2 Copidosoma floridanum
GGTGATAGGCGTTTGTGTTAATAATTAATATTTTATTATTTAACAGAGTGGCCAGTAAGCACCCTGGGTCATCGGGTGATAGGCGCTTGTGTTAATAATTAATACTTTATTATTTAATAGAGAGGCCAGTTAGCGCCCTGGGTCATTGGTTGATAGGCACTTGTGTTATTAATATTACAATTTTTAATTTCCGCGTGTCTTTGGCAATGCCCCTTCACTCTGTGAGTGTGTGCTGTCTGCTCGACGGAACATTCTCCCTAGATCATATAGCTATATAAACGATCTAGGGAAGAAGTTCCGATATTGAATCCGCCGAACCCAACTCTGGTCATACTCATAACACCTTTACACCTGCACTTTCTATTGCATTGCGCTCTATGTGACTGCAGCCTAAAGTGCTCAGAATGCTCGCATGTCTTGAAAGTCTGGGAACTTATCAAACGAACCACTCTGTAGTAGCAATACCCGGATTTTTACACAAAAAAGTTGATGGTGTTGAATATATTCTTCAGTAATTGATTCAATGGAATAAGTACTGAAACATAATGTTTGTTAAAGCTTTTAAAATAAAATCGAATAACCAACTAAAAGGAACAGAAAGGTAGTTTATTCTAGAATGCTAATACCAGTGTAATTAATTTTGTTACTGGAAACACATGTATCAAATTATTTTATAACTTTAATAAAAATTAGTGGTAACATTTCTATTCTTGCAGAAAAAAGTTGTGTGATATGGTGGCTCAAGTGTTTCCAGTGTTAAAACATGAAGAAATTTTATGTCTGTTACCGAAAAAGGAAGCAGTCAGTGTGTTAAAAATAATAGCTCACAATGGTCAAACTGTAAAAATTTTTTGTACTGCCAAAATACCTGTATTTTTTCAACTAAATTCCTTAGAATTATTACCCACGGTTTTTACACTGTGGCAGCATCCTCATTTGCTATATACTTTTGTAACACAATCATCGGTGGTTTCAAAGTTGACCAATGGAGCTAATTTGTTGCTGCCAGGTGTTATTACTGATAAGCCTCCAAATTTTCATTCTTATGGAAATTTGAAAAAAGGACATCCTGTAGCTTTAGTTACAGATGATAATAAGGTCTTATGTTTATCAAATTTTTCCCATAAAAAATATTGAATTACCATGAAAACTTTTTCCAATACATTCTTGTAATTTTATTAGGCTCCAGTGGCAGTTGGGATTACAACTCTTTCAAGTGAAGATATGTACATGTGTTCTGGCTTTGGAAAATGTGTCGAAATATTACATGTTGTAGGTGATACTCTATTTAACATAGAAAAATCATTAACTAGACCACAGCTAGGGCCTCCTATGACATCAAAACATGAATCTGAGTCTGTTACTACAGTAACTAATATTGTATATGCTCAACAAAGTAGTAGTGATCCAAATAAAGAAACCTCTGAAAGCTGTACTAAAGTTCATGAAAGTCGAGAAAGAAATAATGATGCAAGTTGTGTGCTTGCCCCCAATTTGTCTGAGAAAAATTTATCTTTGCAATATTTAGGCAGCGAAGACATTGAAGATATAATTGAAAATCCAGCGAGAGAAATGGATAAGTTGTTAGAATATTGCTTTTTGAAAGCTTGCAAGATCAGTTTGAAAAAAGGAGATTTGCCTATGATAACCTCAACTTTTTTTAAAATTCATGTCATCACAGCTTGCCCTGTAAAAAAGACTGTAGATGTTAAAAAATCTTCTTACAAAAAATTATCAGTTTTTTTAGCTAAAATGAAAGAAAAAGGTGTTATCGACACATCTGTAATTAAAGGTGTGGAAAGCCTACTTTCTGTAAAAGTATGTACCTCCTACTTCACGATTACTTTGAACAACACTATTTGAAATAATTTGAACACCAATGCAATACTTTCTATCTAGATTGATCATCCTTTGCTAAAGAGTCTCGTTATAATGGAGGACATCTCTAAAGAAGAGGAGCTGTCAAATGCTCCTGTCATATCTGAATGTTTCAGAGTAACTGCTGCTGTAGTTCCACTACTAACCCAGTTTGGATATGAGTACGTAAATCAACAAAAACAACTTTTTTTGACTTGGCAATCTCGAGGTCTAATAAAATTTCGGCCGTGCTGCACATCACTACTTTCCGTGCTAAAAGGATGAGCTTTTCGAACTACGCGGTCAATGTAGAGTAACGCGAACATTAAAATCGCGCACGAGAACTTCAAAATTCCTTATGCGAATCTTCAATCTAGGATCGGAGACTCTGCCCTCTTTTCGCGTAAGGAATATGAATAAACTTGTCGCGTACGCAAAATAAGAAAAATTTTTCTGGAAAAACTATATCGCGTACCCAATGTTGACATATATTCGGCCGAAATTTATGGCTAGGAGGTGTGTTTGTTTCAGCACGCTCAAGGGTTGGCGTAGAGTACGCCGATTTTTAAGTGCATGTGAAAAACTGTGCGCTGGGGGTTGTACGCGAAAAAACAAACGAAGCGTGTGTGAAATATTTTTGCTTACGCAAATACTCAAGGGGGCCGCTTCTATAGTGTACGCACAATACTGGTTGCGTTCGAATAAACCGTATTCGTATCCCAATCGTTTTATCAACTCTAACGCCATCTCTGCAAGTATCAGATATTTCATCAGCATTGGCCGCGATGGTCAAAAGTTTGATGCTTGATGACAACCGCAACCTTCAGAGTGCTTCTTTACCAGCGCCACTGAATTCTTTCTCATCTCATCTATCGGCACCACGTATACAATCATACAATATGTGTATGGACCTAAATCCAAATTGTAGATAAAATACAAACTGATTGGTTTTCGGTTTTGGTTACGTTATTTTTTACTAAAATACAAATTCCTTACATTTACTGTTTATGTTTTCAAATCCTCTCTTATAAAATTGTGCACTTTAAAGTAGATAATTTAATGGTATAACGTAAGGAATACGTCACTCTCTCCCACGAGAAAAATGGTGCAACAAATCAAAGAACTGCACAGCTATTTTAATGTAAAAAAGTTATAATCAAAACACTGCGTATGTTAAGCGTTTTCTTCTTGGTATTTTGATTAAGGTACATACACAAAAAACGATTTGGTACTAAAACAGTCTGAGTGATTGGACTGTTTGTGTTCAACTACCTCTTGAAGGTATGATAGCAGAGATGAGTAAAAAGATTGCTAATATTCAGAGCAATGGCACGTAATTTTAGGCCAAGACACTTTAACGGCAGGGCCCGGGTATTTGAGATCCTGGGACGATTCCTAACCTTTCGTAGATTTAAACTTATAGCCCCAAATTAAGTCCAGCGGAGTTATAGCGTAGGAAAGAAAATTATTTTTTTTTTAGTAACTTTACCGAACCCAATTGCGGTTTTATGAAAGATTATACCTTATTTACGTGTCAAAATTTTTTTCCCTGCCGAAACATACGGTTCGGTTCGGATGAGCAATGAATTGAAAAAAAAATTTTTTTTTTGAACTCACTTTACCGCTTCAAAATTTAATGAACTGTTCATTACAATATTTAAAATGTACAAAAAAATGTATTTACAATACGTTTAATGACGTCATGTGCCACCCCACTACAGTCCTATAATTTATAAATGTTAGGGGTGGGCAAAGGTGGGGTAAATATTATCAAAAATGGCAGGGAACGACACGTATAGTTTATTGGGACTCCATAAAGGTATTAATGCACTCCCTGCCATTTTCAACAATGTTAACTAATTATTTTAGGTATTGTTCGAAAAGGTCTCGAAAATCGATTTTTTCGGCACTTTGCAAAATTTATTTCTCGGAAACGGTCAAGCAGAAACGGCAGGGAATTTTTTTGTACACTTCAAATATTGTAATGAACAGTTCATTAAATTTTGAAGCGGTAAAGTGAGTTCAAAAAAAAAATTTTTTTTTCAATTCATTGCTCCGAACCGAACCGTATGTTTCGGCAGGGAAAAAAATTTTGACATGTAAATAAGATATAATCTTTCATAATACCGCAATTGGGTTCGGTAAAGTTACTAAAAAAAAGTCATTTTCTTTCCTATGCTATAACTCCGCTGGACTTAATTTGGGGCTATAAGTTTAAATCTACGAAAGGTTAGGAATCGTCCCAGGATCTCAAATACCCGGGCCCTGATGTTAAAGTGTCTTGGCCTAAAATTACGTGCCAATGATTTAACTATAACGCCAATGCTACGATGCGAGACGACTTTTTGGCACTGATCGGAGCGCCCTGCCGTGGCTAGCCGTCGAACCGGGCAGCGTTGGCCGCTATGGTCAAAAGTTTGCTGCCAACCGTAACCTTTAGAGCGCTTCTTTATCAGTGCCACCGAAGGCCAAGCTGTGAACTATCGCTGTAAACTGTATATAGATATAATGTTTATATCAGCAATAGCTCACAGCTGAGCCAGTGGTGGCACTGATAAAAAAGCGCTCTGAAGGTTGCGGTTGGCAGCAAACTTTTGACCATCGCGGTCAACGTTGGAACCGGGCGCACATCTTACTACTTGTATCAAACAGCGTGCGCCTACGAGAAGAGGAGTGGATTCGCGTGGAAATGATTACATAGGCGCACATTTTGGAGAGACGTTAAAGGGGTATACCGAATGTGTGTCTACGAGGAGAGGAGTGGAAATGTTGACTATAGCTATATAACTGAGCGCACAGCCAAAGCAAGCAATGACACGAGTTTTTCTCTTTTGACTGCTATTGAGTACATCGTATATATATTGAACTAATTTTTGCTCTCGCTCTTTTTTCTTTTTCCCCTACTTTTAATACTTGTTTTGAAATTCAGTATTATTTTGAAAAAAATTTCAGCTATTTTTTAAGGATGGCAGTTCAGTTATAATCCCTAATTTATAATTTTTTCCTCATAATTGTTATGAATTGTAGGACAAGCTCCGGAGGTTATTAATGAACATAAGTGGCTTTCAGATACCGCAGGATCGAAGTTTCGGTAGCTAAGTTGATCGATGCTTATGCCGCTGCTCGAATTATTTTGCTATCACGGGATCGATTCCAACTTTCTGCACATTTTTTTTTTTAATGCAGTTTATCACTTTGGTTGAATTTCTTCTATTTATGTTTTATGTAAATCTATACACGATGAAATGAACATATTATTTATACTAAATCTATTCAACAACTAAGTAAGTTGATACTTCTCGTTGACAAAGCCATTTCGCAATTTCATAATAATGAAATCAATTTCTTAAAATGTAAGTATAATTTGTACATTTTAAAACTCACAAGAAATTATAAACATCTAATATATTAAGAGACAAAAAATGCGAAGGCACAAGAAAACTTATAAAAAACTGCCTAAACATTTTGATTTGCGTCTTTCGTTGTAAAATGTAAAAAAATCACACCAGCGCCCATCTACTGCAGTTACTGCAGATTGAAATTTTAATCAGTGAAAACATGCAATTAACAAATGAGAGAACAAAACTCACTTTTATTACAATAGCATCAAATATGATTACTACCAGCAAAATTTATACGTCCCTTACAATTTATACCTTGTGGTAACAACTACTTGTTATTTAATTAATTGGTTTATAGTGAGTGTGTGTGTGTGTTTTTTAAGGAAATAATTAAGCTGTTCTGATTTATAATATTTTATACGATAATTCATTATCCATGACAATCGTTTAAAATACGTAATAACAAAAAACACCACTCTTAACACTGTAATTAAAAAAATAAAATCTTTATTATTCTGCATTACTCTGATAAGTTATAGCTTTTTTTTTTATTAAAAAATTAATATANACGATGAACTACATTTAAAAAAAAAGAAATCTGCAGAAAGTTGGAATCGAACCCGTGATAGCAAAACAATTCGAGCGGCGGCATAAGCATCAATCAACTTAGCTACCGAAACTTTGATCCTTAGGTATCTGAAAGCCACTTATGTTCATTAATAACCTCCGGAGCTTGTCCTACAGTTCAGAACAATTGTGAGGAAAAATAATAAATTAGGGATTATAACTAAACTTCCATCCTTAAAAAAAAGCTGCAGTTTTTTTTTTAAATAATACTGAATTTTAAACTAAGTTTCAAAAGAAGAGAAAATTTAAGTTAGCCAATAAATTGCATTAAAAAAAAATCTGCAGAAAGTTGGAATCGATCCCGTGATAGCAAAACAACTCGAGCGGTGGCATAAGCATTAATCAACTTAGCTACCGAAACTTTGATCCTTAGGTATCTGAAAGCCACTTGTGTTCATTAATAACTCCCGAAGCTTGTCCTACAATTCATAACAACTATGAGAAAAAATAATAAATTAGGGATTATAACTGAACTGCCATCCTAAGAAAAAAGCTGAAATTTTTTTTTCAAAATAATACTGAATTTCAAAACAAGTATTTAAAGTAGGAGAAAAACAAAAAAGAACGAGGGCAAAAATCAGTCAATATGTATACGATATACTCGGTTGTTGTCAAGAGAGAAACTCGTGTCGTCGCTTGCTTTGACTGTGCGCTCAGATATATAGCTAGAGTCAACATTTCCACTCCTCTCCTCGTAGCATTGGCGTTAGCGATCTCTCTACTCATCTCTGATGATAGTTCAGAGCAACTTCTCATAGGCGGAAGATTCCACTGTATACGTTCAATACAGCATTGAACGGCGACGAGTTAATCGTTGACACCTCCTTACTCTGACGGTAGGCTTTCTACAGTTTAGTGGTAGCATTGAACGTTCAGAAGCCAAAGAGGGGGAGTGCACGAGCTCGAGCCATGTGACCATTTCGGTACATTGGAAGAGCTCGGCTTCTTTGTATATATAGGAGGTATGTCCTTTAAGCAGTCAATCTGCCGCTATTTTATCTATATTCATAAGCACGAGTGTTTATCACACAGAATATAGTGTAAGAGTATTTCCAGTTATTACTTTTAGTATACATTCGCGCTTGTACGCCTGAGGTGGGAAAATATAGTTTTTTTTTTTTCTTAAAGTTATGATTGACTGTACATTTCAATGAAATTGTGAGCATAAATTTATTTATGTTCGTATTTTTCTAGATAAATATAACTCAGTGCACAAAAACACTCGTGCTTATAGATTTTTTTTCTTCTTTTTTATTATAGTGCTTTACGTCCGGCTGTTTTGTAGAGGCACTTTTTAGGGCAGTTAGCACTTGGGATGGGATTGGAAGGGGGGAGGGCCCTAACAATTGCTCCATATTTGCCCATGACAATTGTCATGTGGATCAGGAAAACCTCGGGATATCTCTCGTAGGAAAAATCTGATCCGGAACTGCCTAGTGTATCTGCCTTATTTCTGACCTGATATCTAAGCTGCAGACTTAGACAATGGGACAGAAATTTGTGGCACACCTCCCACTCACGATGTCGAAGAGACAGACAAACAATCAGTTAATCTACGAAGCAAACAGCAGAGGTGAAACGGCGATATTTGAACGGTCACCCATCCAAGTACTTACCGCGCCATATGCTGCTTAACTTCGGTGATCAACGGGACTGCAACTCTATCGATTAGCCATCGGATTGGTCTGTGATTATAGATATAAGTAAAACGGTGGCAGATTAAATGCTTAAAGTATATACCTCCTATGTATACAAAGAAGCCGAGCTCTTCCAATGTGCCGAAATGGTCCCATGGCTCGAGCTCGTGCGCTCCCCCTCTTTGGCTTCTGAACGTTCAATACTACCACTAAACTGTAGAAAGCCTACCGTCAGAGTAAGGTGGCGCCAACAATCGACGCATCACCGTTCAATGCTGTATTGAACGTATACAGTGCAATCTTCCACTTGTGAGAAGTCGATCTCCGAACTATCAAACCTCCAAGAGGTAGTTGGACACAAACAGTCCAATCACCCGGGTTGTTTCAGTACCAAATCGTTTTCCACGACGTACATTGTATACGCGCCGATATATAATCGATAAGATGGTATAAACTATCTGATACTTGCAGAAATGGTGTTATAGTCGATAATACGATTGGGATACGAATGCGATTTATTCGAACACAATCACAGAAGTCTATATACGCTATCTATAAGCACTGGTGAATAATTGTCTTTTCTCAAGTAATGGAAATCACGCACGCACTCATGCGTGCGTTTGTTATTAATGAAATAACCTACAAGCTAAATCTGTAAAAATTAATATCATGGAGATATAAGTACAATACTTATATCTCTATGAGTTACATAGACTATTCGCTGTGTGCAAGTGTATTGGCGCCATCTGATGCCAGAATAGCGTGGACTTGCCAGACAATTTGGGGCCTAACGCATTGTCAGCCACAAATAACTTTAGATTACTGACTAATTATGATAACAGGTGTAAGAACTATAACAATCTCAATAACTAAGATTATTTCAGTAATACATAGCATAAAGTGCAGAAGCAAATAATAATAACCACATCCATGTTAACGAAGCACAGACGACACAGAACATGGTTACATAACCTATGTTTTTTTTGTTCATAATCGCCCGTAGGCTTAGATAGGGTTTTCTTTTACACAAGTATAGTGTTTATTAGCCATCGGTACACCTGAGTTATGACCAGATGTTTATACGTATAAACACGAGGGCCAATACAGTCACACCTATGATCACGTAGACGAAGCGTCTATAGATTTGTGCAAGCCATTTTTGGTTCGGTTTGGTTTTTTTAAAAAAATATACCTACATGTAGGAAACCAAACAGAACTGGATCTGCATAATATATAGGTATATTTTGTTAAGAGAACCGAACCGAACCAAAACAAGTTTAACTTAGAGAAACAGTTAATCGACCCACGAGAATCGGATTTAGCTGTATGAAATAGAAAAGCAAGAAGGGCGAGATAGTGATCGAATTAGACAGTAAACTAGTAAAGAATAGTTTGTTATTTATAAACAGGTGGTTGGGTGCCGTAATTAACAAAGAATAATTTTATATTTGTTTATATAAAAGTTTAATAGAAAGCAAAGACTTTCAACAGTAGCAATACCCTATAACAAAGAAGTTTCACTGGGAGGCGGGCCGAGAGGCCCGCCTACTATAGAACATCCTAGAAATAGATCTCCGATTCAAGGAAACGCACATTCGACAGAATTTGTTTCATCTCCTACGCCTAAAGAAAACATGTTCAAAATGCCATGTCCACCTCATACTCCTTTCTCTCCACGAAATTCCGATATTCTAATCTGGAACACGTAATTAAAGGCTACTCCAGCTCAAAATAACAACAACGAAAACAAGAATCCTAGACAGACCAAAAACAATTTGGCCAATCAAGCAGCATCCCGTGCTCAAAACCCAGATACCACTCAACAAAGGCCCATCAGAAACTCCTATGGAATGGAATCTCCTTTTGGTCCTCTAAAAATTCTAAGCGTTAGGAGATTTTGTAAAAGGATTACAAATAAAGACAATAACCAAGTTAAAAGGATTCCTCTTCAAGTGGTACAAATTACTGTCCGAGGCCAATACTTACCAAATGAATTGAAACTATTCAAAGTAGTACACCCTGTTAAAATTTATTACCCATAAGTCCGTCAATGCTTTCAGTGATATAGGTTTGGACACATTAAGCTGAATTATAGAAGCCTGATATTTATATGTATGAGATGTGGCCAGGAAAATTTTCCAAAAATAGAAGATTGTCCATACCTTGATCAACCTCCCATTTGCTTTCACTGCAAACAATCTCATCTCCCCACTTCTAAATCTAGCCCCAAAAGAATCAAGGAACAAGATTTGAGAAACCTAGCTACCAACAATAATGTCTCGCTTTCAGAAGGCAAAAATCAACTTCAAAAATCACCAACGATCAATCAAGCTAACTTCCCCTCTCTCTCCAACTGGACGCCTCTCTCTCATTCTTCAACGCAGTCAACCCCTTACTCCAACATTGTTAAAATAAATCTATCTAACTCATCTCAAGCTCCATCAAATTACTTCAACCAACCCTAATTGCCAATTTCACCACCAACTTTCAATATTTGAACACTAAAACTCCCAGTCCAATTTAAAATTCTTTGGTAACTATTCAGATAATACTAATTCACTCATCTCAGAACCGGATCACGATGAAGATCTCGTCAAAATTATTGAGGAAACTAAATCCATCCTCAAAAATGTTCCATTAGATAAACTACTTAGAGCGATCACTGTCATGACTGGTAAACAAATCTCTTAACTATCTTCATTCCCTTCGACTCACCATACCTCTCTTGTTAACCTCTCTTCTGACCAGCTGTCCTTTCCAACCCTAACTCTCTCTCAATAAGCAACATACTTCTATTCTTTCATAGTTATTAAAGCTACTTTATCTTTTTCTTATTCTTTTCCTTTTTTATTTATTACAATCATGGCTTCTTCAAATAAAAAGGCTTATTAGGGCATTAGGGCATTCTTGTTAAAAAAAATACTCCATCCGAAATTCTAAAAGTCTTCTCCATCCCTAATGTCATTCAAACAATAGCCATTTCAATAGAAGTCAATGTTGATGGTAAATATGATAAAATGCTGGTTCTCTCTCTCTCTCTCTCTATAGAGTCCCGAATACAGTTGTAACACCTGAAATGTGGAACAAACTGCTAAACTTTACATCATAGTTTAAATACTCCCTAATCGGAAGCGATTTCAATGCTCACCACCCTGTATCGGGCTCAAAAAATATGCTAAAATGGCCTCAATCTCTGTTTAATAGAAATTTACCGATTATCAATGATGGTTCATTCACATATTTTAAAATCTTTAACAGTAGATTAACCAAGTCAGCTATTGATCTCACTATTATTTCCTCAAAGCTCGCCAATTCGCCTGTCTGTAAGGCTCAGACTAATAGAATGAATAGCGACCATGTACCTATCAATATACAGATTCTCCAAAAATGATAAAGGTGTGCACTATCATCTTCTCACAAACTTCAACTCAAAAATCTTATACGGCCAAAATTTACTAACAACTTGAAAATAGCTGCTAATATCTTCACTAACAACGGCATGGAAAACTTCAAAAAGTTAGCTCCTACCGATAAATATAATTTCGTCACCGATAGTATAATTCAAGCGCTGAAGCTTAAACACCCAAAATCAACCTCACCAAACATCGATTATTCAGACTACAAAGGCAAGAAATACGGCCTCAAAACAGTCTTTCACAAAAAACCTTCAGAGCCTCCCTGGTGGAACGATGAAACTACTCGTCTAACTAAAGGACACCACAACTTAGAAAGAAAGTTCTTGGCCAATCCTAGTGGAGGATCTTTTAAAATTTTGAATTCGTTTTGTAACGCTAAAAAAAGAAGATTCAAAGCAATCAAAGAAGAATGCTTTGAAAAATATACTGAAGAAAAACTCGGTAATGATACCAACACGGCTGAAGTATGGAAAACTATCAGAAAATTTAATAAATTCCACAAGTCTGAAGCTTCTTCACCTGAATCTGACATTAAGACAATAGAACACACGAAACTTTTCATTAAAAACTTCTGCCCCCCCCCCCCCATCATAATCATACAACATCCCTCCACAAGAGTCTGACTATGAAAATCTCGATATCAATCCAGCAAATTTTCTTGACAGCCCTTTATCCATGGATGAACTTAACTCAGCGATCCAGTTCTTTAATGTGTCTTTTTCTCCTGGACTAGAAAAAAATTTCATATCAGATGCTTGCCCACACTCCAGAAGCATTCAGAAAGCTCATTTTAATCACACTAAATGCTATCTTTCTCTACTCCTCTTTCTATCTAACAGACTGGAAAGACTTCTTGGTAATTTTGATTCCAAAAGACAACCAACGTAAATTTAGACCAATTACCCTCGCCTCCAACCGCCTTAAATTGCTTAAAAAAATGATTCAGTTCCGCTTAACTCACTTCTGTGAATCCCAGGGTTTGATACCTCAAACCCAAAATAGCTTCAGAAAACTTTGTTCATGTGCAACAAGCATAACTTCTTTTATTTCTGACATACATAACACCTTTTCCAAAAACTCAAAACTCTGTTGTCTCTTTATTGACATCTCATCAGCCTTCGACAATGCTGATCCTTGCATTTTTCAAAATATCCTAATCAAAAACAGAATTCCATTCTTCACAAGAAAATTTATCTTCAATCTAATGATTAATCGATTTTACAAAGTCCCACAGGGCTGTATTCTCAGCCCGATTCTATTTGCCATTTATATATCCGAAATAAATTCTCTTATCTCTCCTTCAGTTCAAATTCATCAGTATGCTGATGATACTGTCTTAACCGCTGAATGTTCTTCAATTGATAGAGGCCTGAATGCCCTTGAGAATATTTTACCACCCATTTCCACATTCTTATCGAATTCGCTTGGTTTAAAAATTGCTCCAGAAAAATCCAAACTCCTGATTTGCTCTGATGATAAGCTTATCAACGTAGAACAATATAGTTTTAATTTCTCTGACTAAATAATAATACTGTTCAGTACTAGAACTGGGTATTATCAGCAACAGTTTGATGAGTTTTATGTACTCTGGTATGAACTGATGAATTTCTGGTTTTTCTCATAAAATTTCGAAAACTTCTTTGAATGACTTAACTTTGAAATCTTTTTTTAATTCACTCGATTCACAGTGATGTTCATCATCACGTTTTCGTTTTTTTACCCGTGATTTTGAAATATCCAATTGGTTTTTATTATTCTGTACAATATCGGAAAAAAATTGTCTGTGCAATTCAAGCCTTTTGATTTCAAGGTAATTAGTAGAATCTGTACGGTTAAAAAATTTTTTTTTAATTTGCATCTTTACAGATGATAAAATTCTTGCATTGATTCAAAAAAGACATTGTTTTATTGGTGTAACGGTCGTTAATAGATATTACTATGGTGTCCAAAATTGTATAACATATTTTTCTATTTAAATCTTTGGGTTCTTTAAAAGAACTTTCTTCAGTTAAAAAATCATGTTTTTTATTCCTACGCCTTTAGGTTTTGATTTTTGGTCCATTTATATTAAGTGCTGTACTATCTGCTGTAATACTCGTCCCTTATTTTTCAAATTTGTTATTTTTTCTCATTTCTGTCAGGATTATACTTACATTAATAACTTTTTCGTGAGATAAATTATTACATAGATCATGCTTTTGAAGTTTAGCATTGAGAATTTCGACAGGTTCAAAAATATCTATAATAATATTCAAGAAAAGAAAAAATTCGAACGATTCTAAGCTTTCAAAAATCCAGCAGCTTTTAAAGAAATAGTACTGTCCACGCTTTTATCCTAAATCATTTGATCGGAAAACTCCATAGTGGCCTCATTATTAGCATCTAATCTTAGTATTTTTAAAGATGAAACCTTCATACACCACCTGAAAGCCGAGATTATTGTTGAAAATGTTGAAATATTGCATAAAGTATATCGTAGTAAGAAAATATATATTTATATACACATACACATATACATAAATCTTACATTTATTTAAAATTTTAGTAATTACCTTGTTGGAGATTAAGATTTTAAATTTACAGCAGCATCTTGTGATTGTAAGTTTTGAAACTGAGCTAATCGTTTGGGTGAGTGTCAAATAAAGTTTATAATATCTTTTGCGATTCCAATAAGATTTCGAACTGTTGTTATGCCCTCTAAAGCATCTTGAACAACAATTTTTATATTATGTGCTGAACAGTGTACATATAATGCCCGTGGTCCTTGCTTCAAAACAAGCGTTTTTAGTCCTGATATATGTCCTCTCATATTGGAAGCGCCATCGTAGCACTGGCCGCGTAAATTCTTGAAATCCAAATAAATCTTACAAAAATATCTTTAAGTATGCTTAGAAGACTCTAGAATTTTGTACTTTCAGTTGAATCAAAGCCAATAAATAATTCCTAGACAGATAAATCATTCAAAACTATCCTAATACAAATTGAAACCTGTTCCGTAACTGATATATCAGATATCTCATCTATAATTATTGAAAAATGCTTGGCTGATTTTATGATATCAATTTTATTTCTTATTATCTTATTAACCATTACATCTAAGATCTCATTTACGATATCATGACTAAGCCAATTAATTTTACGTTTCAACCATACTTCAAGCTCTGGGCAGTCTTCGGCTCGTGTTTTTAAAAACTGATTTAAATTCGAGTTTTCATCAGTTCCGTGTCCGTGAAGAACCAATATTTAGCGAGCTAGAAGATTGATCATGCTAAAAATTTTTTCTAATGCAATATGAGACGCCAGCATTTCCTTCTGTCTTTGAGTATTAAGTTGATGTTTGATAGTTGGTTTCATCAAATTAGCTAAAGATATTAAAAAATTATATGCAATTGTCCTTTTTCGTGATTTTCAAACCTTGTAATTGCATTTTTCCAAGTAGAAAAGCCTTGATACACAAACGCTTCACAAGATTCTCTGCTATTATTGTCATTAGATCGAAAAATATTTTTTTCCACTGCCTCTGTACAAACAGTACAAATAATTTTATTATTGTTGTTCAACTCTATCTAGGTAAATTTTTCTTTCCGGTGCTTGAGGTTTTGAGGTGGTGTATTGCCTAAAACTGGAAACGTTTATTGAAAATTTGTTTACTTATTATGATTATTTCTTATAAATTTTCTTATAAAATGACCCTCGTTCACTCGCTCGGTTGCATTGTAAATTGTAAAAAATGTGGTGCAAACCGTTTCTCGTACGCAACACCGGGCTTATACACAGTTTATATTATAAATGGCGGCCGCTTACTATACACTAAATATTTACTCAGCGAGAGACTTTTCTCTTTGGCTTCACACGATGTAGATTTTTATTTGTCCACTTACTTGGATGTCCTTTCATAAGACTTCCTGTATTTGCTGAGACATCATCAACATCATCATTAGGATCAGCTTTATTCGCATCATCTACGTGGAAAACATCAGTCCTGTTTCTATTTTGTTCGTTCACATCGCAAGATTTTTCTGCATTAGATTTACGCACAACTTTCACTAAGAATTCATCCATAATGTACACGATGACTTGTTAACAGATACAAAACATACTAGCAAATTGAACTGATGAATACTGTTATGGATTCATATTCGGAACTTGTAGTATGTGAATGTGATGTCTATAGTTGCTACTATGAATGAGCATGCGGCCAAGCAGAAAGCTGGTCGGCTACTTATCTACCAAGCAAGAACCGACTTGTTGGCAACCGTTTGAGAGCGGTGATGGTGAGCAGACGTACTACACTGCTATGTATATTAAGCTGCATTTTCATGACTGTTGAGAATGCCAGTCATGTATGGGTAGCAGCACACTATACAGCTAGATGCAAGAAGCAGGAAGGTGTAGGTGTAGTGGCTGCATCGTATGTAAGTATATATATATTATGTAAAAGTCGTCTATTGGGTTACCAGGTTAAAATTTCTTGGGTCAAAGTTAATGGGATTAAGTGGTTTTAAATTTCCCGCTGGGTGGGTGTCCCTTTTGGCCTCCCTGGTGAACAGTTCGCTGTTTACTCTCTCTTGTTTGGGTGTGGATGTCCACGTCCAAAACAAAAGTGCGTGTGCATTTTCCTTCCATCCACACGCCTTCCGCTGCTCCTGGCTTTAAATGACATCTGTGCAGGAAAATCAGCTATTTCAGAACAAGTATGTATCCAAAAGTTGCAGGTCTTCCATAATTCTGGTAAAAATTTACTGGTTCACCAGTGACAGATAAAGATTTCACAACGAAAAAGCATCATCATAACAGTGATTCAGATGATGAGAACTGAAAGATTTGGTTAAAAAATTTCTTCACAAGCGTTGTTATTTCTGAAAGATTCAACTTAACTATGCCAATTAAAATGATATTTGCTCCAGCAAATCCATATGCTGTAAAAGCTTGGATCACTTTTAAAATGAGTCTTACTCACATTCTCAAGTCGTTATTTTTACTTGATGTTACAACTGAGTGTGCTCTAGAAATCGAATTTATAAGAATAGGGCAAATTGATAATAAAAAATAGCATGAAATCTGAGTACACAAAATAACAGCATCAAATTTCCATGCCTGCCGTCATGTTGTTGGAAAAAAAAATTCGAAATAATTAGCAAGAAAATTGATTGATGTAGAACCATTTACATCAATTTCTTCTAAGCATGGAAAAATTTATGAACCTGTAGCAATCAATTTGTTTAATCAGTACATATTAATTCAGTTTATATTACCTAGTCATCCCTATCTTGGGACTAGTCCAGATAGACTTTTGAACGCCTAAACAGTGATAGAGGTCAAATGTCCGTACTCAGCTCAACTTATGCTTATAAACGAATTTCCTGCTTCATACTTCACAATAGATAGTAATAACTTGAATTTAAACAAAAACCATCCATACTATTATCAAATTCAAGGTCACTTGTTTTTTGCCCAAAGGGATTACTGTGATTTGATAATTTACACTTTTAAAGAAATGGCTAGGATACCTAAGATTGTTTCGCCAGATAATATAGAATATACTTCTCTTGCATAGAAGGTCAGATTGGCCGTTTTCGCGTCCGCACTGTCCGCAGCACTTTCTCTTCATATTTTAGTTATGCCCCCCCTAAGGCAGGCAGCGTTAGTGTCGGGAAACAACCGGGTAACTTACCTATGGATGATGATAACTATTACCTTCCGAGCAGCATGGCTAAGGGTGTTTTCCGCAGTCGTCACCAGCAAGTAATTTTAGGTTGCGTTGTTCGTTACCGTCAGGTCGGTAAGTCAACTGCCTTGAATTAACTAGCGCTCTGTTCCATAATCTGGCCAGTAAAAACAGCAGATGACAGTCATCAGCAATAAAATCTTTACTTTTTTCTCTCCTTAAGCTGGAGAGGACTCAAAAAGTATGGTTTTTTTTATTATTTTCATTGTATTTTTGGGATTTTCTTTAACTGAAAAGAGATCATAAGTCTAAAATATGTATCTGGTGTAGACAACTTTTTTTGTTAATCAGCACGAAGTGCGAAAATAATGATCGTATAGTTGCTTAACCTTTGTGCAACATCAGTAACATTGTACTGATGTAAATAGAAAATTTAGTTTATGAGATTTGGAATCTCGCGCTTTAGTATATTCTCTTACCTATAAGGGCCAATCATAAGCGTGCGCGCGTCTATTAATACACCAATAGACTGCGTTTTATACTTACCTTTGTCCAGCAGCTTGCTGCTGCTGCGGTTATCGTTAGTCAGCCTCAAACGCCCTTTTCGGTAAGTCGATTTGCGCTCGTGTTTATAATTTTCACGTGTATCGTTTTATATAAGATTATTGTAACGAAAACGATTCACAATTTCTATTGACACGTAATTTCTCAGTCTGACACAAAAATTAGTTCTGCCTTTTTTTATCTTCCATGTAAGCAAGTATTATGACTTGTTAAAGTCGAATTAAATAGAGAGATTGTTTTTTATAATAAATGGCTAAAGTGTTTAAAGTGTGTTGTGCATTTATTATTGTGTCCTTCTATTACATCCGTTTTCACGCTCCCCCAAATCCGGCGTGAGATACACAAAAATATACAGTCCACTATCTTACTGAGTTCGATTTCGAACACTTACGAATAACTTTTGATGTTGTGTGTGTTGTGTGTACTTACTATTCAATTAAACTAGGTCTAAGTAATTTAAAAAAAAATACACCGAAATTGTAGAAGTAGTTTATATTATAAATTTATAATAAGCTCAATACGTTCGTAGAATATTAAATTTAACATTTATTACATATCACAACAATCATATCGCAACAATTAACGATAGTCAAATACTACACCTACTTATACTGTTATAAAATGAAGTAAATGTAATTGGAAAGAATTTTTTTTTGTAATATGTTATTATGTTTATCATTCAATATTTTCATTTAAATTATGCTTGTAGACAACTTCCAACATAGTATTAAAAAGATTGGCCAAGCCATCTTAAGTTAAAAAAAGAACACAAAAAAAGGTATGTAACTCGCTATTCAAATATTACAGGAACCCAACGGAAAAGGTCGTTACCCAGATTGTTAAGTAAATACAGCTTATGTGCTTACTTTTTATTTAAATTGATTCAAGTATTGAATAAAAAATGTTAAAATTGTTATTTATATACATTTAAATGTATATAAATGTTTGCTGCATTTATTTATAATTTTGTTTAACGAAATCTAGCAATTTTTAAAATAATAGTGGGATGTGGGACTAAAACTACAAAAATCTAACAAGAGTGATGTTTTTGATTTTCTGTTTTACATTTCTTTAGAGGAACTGCCTGTGCTTCTTCCATATCCAGATTAATGATTTCTACGTCATCATCAAGGTTAATTACTCCTGTTACCTCACTATACTTCCCACGCAGCTGATGACATTGTTCTACTTTACATTCTTTTTTTATGACTGAGTTTGATGGCATTAATGGAAGTGATTGTGGATGTCTGTGAGCAGAATTGATAACAGAATTAGATCAGATGGACCTAGTATCTCATACTTTTGCTTCTTTTTTAGATTTAAAGTATGTGCCAGTGTAGGAGCAATTTGCTGGGCAACCTATAAAAGATTTATTATCATCATCGTGATTATTGTTATTATTATTTATGTTAATTCTTTAATCATTTTTGACTAACTTGAAACGATAAAAAAAGTATCTAATCTAATAGTGCAGTAAATAAGAGTTATTTTTAATAAAGAGAATAACATAATCAAGAATTTACCATCATTTAACGGGCCCTGTGCAAGAGAATGTCAACATGATTCAGCACTGCAACATTTACGGGGGAGGTCCCATTTACATGATACGTGCATTTGTTTGTATGGTTCACAACAACGAACAGATGAGACAGTGGACTGTACCAGCTCCTCTTTCAATGGTGGTCCACAAACATGAACAGTGGAGGTCGTATCTTGAGCCTGCTCCATTTTTCCACAACACTTGACCATGTGATTCGTAGGTACTGGACTACTAGTTTCATTGGTTGCGGAACCCGTGCAATCCATCATTTCTGACTCTGACAAAATAAAAAATAAATTTCATGTAATAATACAAATGAAAAAATACTTGAAAAATGCATTTCCAATAATATTTACTATTTACACTATTAGTCAAGAATGGAAAATTTCCAAATTGATCACTTGCAAAAGCTAACTTGTAACTGTTATTTCAAAACATTTATCACTTGATGTATGTATTAACAACAATATATAACCAATATTACAATGAGAAAAACGTTGATTCATCGATATATAAATAATGTTACTGACGAATACATATTCAATTAAGATTCCAAAAAGACTAAAAAATACTTACCTTCAGACTCGACGCGTCCATTTTTTTTCAATTCCATAAGCATAACTTTTTACAAGATCAGTCATGTCCATTCAAAGTTCCAATTTCCTAATACCATCAACTACTCGTGTATAAGGAAGTAATGTCTGGAAAAAAGTGGTATCTTCATTATCGATCACTTCAATGGAAGTCTGTTGCTGTTGTTTTGTTGTTGAATTGGAGGAGATGTTGGGTGATTTACTTGAATGATTTGAAGTCTGATTATTAATAATGTTCTTGTAAAAATTACGTTCAGTGACTTAACTCTCTTCTTCTCCATCAGACTCCCAGTCATAATTCTCATTATTCATACCAGTACCATAAGTAGCAGAACTGCAATTGCCTGATGATGTTGCAGGTTGCACAGCTGTCCACAAAAACTTCATGTACATAAAAAAATGGTCATTTCAAAGCGTTTTTTACACCACCCGAAACACCAGGAGAAGAAGGAAAATTAAGTACTTCTTTGGCGAATTGACCTCTTAAAATGTTCCACTTGTTTTTGCAAGTGGTTTCTGGAAATATTGAAGGAAAATAATTATATTCAAAAGTTATATAAATCAGATAATTATTAGTATACATAAAAAATGGTGTTACTCTGCATGCAAACGTTTTCAAACAAAACACCTCTAAATTAAATTTTATTACAGCATAGGATTTTTTAATAATAACCGTTTCCTGGTTTGATTTACTATTTTAAGTATTCGTTCCAAATTT
>NW_019379690.1:149276-207371 GCF_000648655.2 Copidosoma floridanum
AAGCGTGCGCGCGTCTATTAATACACCAATAGACTCTGTTTATACTTACCTTTGTCCAGCAGCTTGCTGCTGCTGCGGTTATCGTTAGTCAGCCTCAAACGCCCTTTTCGGTAAGTCGATTTGCGCTCGTGTTTATAATTTTCACGTGTATCGTTTTATATAAGATTATTGTAACGAAAACGATTCACAATTTCTATTGACACGTAATTTCTCAGTCTGACACAAAAATTAGTTCTGCCTTTTTTTATCTTCCATGTAAGCAAGTATTATGACTTGTTAAAGTCGAATTAAATAGAGAGATTGTTTTTTTATAATAAACGGCTAAAGTGTTTAAAGTGTGTTGTGCATTTATTATTGTGTCCTTCTATTACATCCGTTTTCACGCTCCCCCAAATCCGGCGTGTAATACAAATAAAAAATATACAGTCCACTATCTTATTGAGTTCGATTTCGAACATGGTCCTTCGAGCCGGATGTGGGGAGGTGAAATATAGGTGTAGGAAATTTTTCTTTTGTGTAAGACACGTGGTCGTTTTATCGGCCATCTTGGCTTCTTTTCACGTTCTTCTCGAGCGACGAGGCTGACGCGGTCAACGCGCCGGCGCGTAGTTCGTACGCACACACACACACACTTATAGCCACATCTCTTTCTCTTTTTTCTTTGTTCGTTTGTCGTCGGGTGCGAGCGAGTCCATTGTTTATTTTGGGGACTCACTCAGCGTGTGCTGCTGCCTGCCTCTGCAGGCTATCGTGACAACACCGCTGCTGTTAAGTCCTGCAGGTCTTTAGAACTCAACATAACTACGAATACTTGGTCCTGTTTACACGGTTTGTAAAATTGTACATTTTGGTTTGTAACATCAGTTCCTTATAGTTTTTCGTTTTTTTGTTTACCGATTGACTTGAACATATTTTTTGCGAACTTAACTTATGTAAGCACTTGTAAAAATTAGGAACACTACCGTCGTTTAGCGTTATTGTTGAATTAGTTAGCCTTTGTCTGACTCAAGTTTGGCTACGGTGCGCGGTTTGTATTTATTTATTGAATATTTATTACTTGAATTGAAATTGACCTTATCAAGATGGATAACTTTTATGAGGTACAAGTTAAACTGTTTAACAAAATTGAGGGTTCCTTTACAAACTTTAAGAAACTTGGCCAGGTGAAAATGACCAAGGATCAGGCTGACTCTAGGCTTCAACAACTCAGAGATACTTTTGAACAGTTTAAATCCACTCATGATAACATTATGAATATACCCACAACTCATGATTATTTTAAAAATGAGTGCTTTGAAGTGGGAGAGGATACCTTTTATTCAGTTCAGGGTGATTTCAACGATTTTTTCAATTCGCTTAATGATCATTCGAATCCAACAGGCACCTTACCTCCTACTAATGCCAATGGTAGTTCGTTTTAGAGTTTCTCTTCTTTACCTACAATAGACTTGCCATCCTTTGATGGTGATTTTGCTAGTTGGGAGAATTTTCGCGATGTTTATAGGGCTATAGTTCATAGGAAGCAAGAATTACCAGCTATTATCAAATATCAACATCTTAGGGCGCATCTAAAGGGTGAAGCTTTAGACCTCAGTAAAAATATACTCTTGTCTGAAGAGAGTTATATACAGGCCTGGGATACCATAACCTGGTATTATGATAATAAACGTCGTCTCATTAATACGTATACAACTACTATTCTCAGTTGTCCAGCTATGAGAGGTAGTTCTTGCTCTAAAATGAAGCGCATTTCTCAGAAGATAATAAGTTCTTTTGATTCCTTGATATCTTTAGAGAGAGCAGTAGGAGATGCTGACATATTTATCGCTCTTGTAGTTAGTAGATTTGATTTTCAAACGAACAAGGATTGGCAAAAAATGCTAGGTAGTAGCAGTAATCCTCCTACTTTAGGTCAACTACGAGACTTCATTTCGGCACAAATCATTACAATGGAATCGTTTCCTTGTAAACCTGTAAATAAGATTGTAAATATTCGCGCAACTACTCAGTTTAAAAATATGGGATCTTCTAGTAGTAAGCCTATATCTGGTGTTACTGCACATCAGACAGTTGTTTCAGATTCCATTGTTTGCCAATTTTGTAATCAAAAACATCATCTTGTCTCTTGTGATTCATTTAAATCACAGGAGTGGAGCAATAAATGGAAATTTCTGAAGTCCCATCGTCTCTGTGTTAATTGTTTTGGTCCTCACCTTAATCGAGAGTGCTCTGGTAATAGTAAGTGTTCACACTGCAACCAAAAGCATCACACCATTATGCACAGAGGGGATAAGTCCAGCTCTACATCTGTCTCTGCTAAAAATAAGCAAACAAAATCTGTAAATAACTTGACGAACTCCTTTACTGTACAAAACCAAGCTCAGATTTCTTCAGAGTCTAGTGTGAATGTACAGTCATGTAGTAGTAATAAAATCGTCTCACCCAAGGTGCTTTTGGCTACTGCTCGTGTTTTCGTGTATGCCACTGATGGATCTCGCATATTGGTACGAGCTCTCATTGATCAGTGCTCACAGAGTTGTCTTATTACTAAATCTCTCTGTGATATGCTGCATTTGAAACCGAGATCAGTTAGTACGACTCTGTCAGGAGTGGGTGGACTGATTTCCATGGACGCTAGTAAATCAGTTGCTTTCAAATTTAGGCCTCATTTTGAGTCTGGTTTTGAGCACTTTGTTGATGCGTTAGTCGTGCCGAAAATTTCTTCCTACGAACCACCTCTAGGTAGTCGTTTGGCAAATTTAGATTATGGGAAGGATGTAATTCTAGCAGATCCAGAATTTTACAGTTTAGATAAAATTGATATTTTGTTAGATGCATCTGTCCATGCAATTATTATCGGTCAGGAAGTTCGCAAATTAGCCCCTGACTACCCAATTGCCTCTGCTTCGCAAATTGGTTGGTTGTTATCGGGTCAGATGCCCTTTGGTTCAGGATCCAACTTGTCACAAAAATCATTAGTTATGGTTAATGTTGAGGAAACTCAGCTTAATGAGTTAGTTCAGCGGTTTTGGATTATTGAGGAACCTCTCAAGCCTCGAAAAATTTTGAGTAAAGATGAGATAGCCTGTGATGAGATTTTCATCAATTCACACTCTCGAGATTCTACCGGCAGGTATGTTGTACGGCTTCCTTTCAAAGTTAATCCTAAAACTCTTCCTGAACTACAAAGACAATCGTACCAATCAGCGTTGGCAGTTTTTCACCATTTAGAACGGAGGTTTGTGAGAGATAAGTCTCTACATGATGCTTATTCAGCATTCATGTCTGATTATATATCTTTGGGCCATATGAAGGAATTACCGGTTGACAAATTAGCAGCTTGTTATCTACCTCATCATGGAGTTTTTAAAAACAACAAGTTGCGAGTAGTTTTTAATGGATCAGCTTCTTGTAATTCTAGTTCCTCGCTCAATTCCATTTTACACTCTGGAGAGAATTTGTTGCTTAGCTTATTTGATATTATTATCAGATGGAGATTTTACCAATTCGTCTTTACTACTGACATTGAGAAAATGTTCCGACAAGTTTTGGTAGCTCCTGAAGATCATGAGTTTCAGGCCATTTTATGGAGACCTAATGCATCTGTACCTATTCGATCTTACGTCTTAAACACTGTTACATATGGTTTGACAAGTTCACCTTACTTGGCCACACGTGTTTTAAGACAACTTGCCAAGGATTACACTGAATCTCATCCTATAGCTGCTCAAGTTCTTTGTGAAGACTTCTATGTGGATGATTGTTTGTCTGGTAGCCATACGTTAGAAGATGCTAAGATTAAATGTCAGCAACTAATTGAATTGTGTGAATTAGGTCAATTTCCACTGAGAAAATGGTCAGCCAATTCATCTGAGTTGATAGCTGAGTTACCAGTAAGCCACTTATCTAGTAAGCCAAAGATCCTAAGTGATGATGAACCAATTGTTTCTGTTTTAGGCTTGTATTGGAATCCTAGTAGTGACGAGTTTCGATTTTGCGTTACAGTAAACGTTGACACACCCGTTCGCTGGACCAAACGTACTTTATTAGCGCAGTTGTCAAAATTTTTTGACCCTTTAGGATGGTTGGCTCCAACGATAATTTTTGCTAAAATACTATTTCAATCTCTTTGGTTGTTGCAAGTGTCTTGGGATGATTCTCTGTCACCTGATTTGGTTAAAACCTGGACTCATTGGTTAAATGAAACACCTTTGTTGAACGAAGTTCGAATACCTAGATGGAATCATTTTTCGCTAGATTGTGAATCTCTCGAACTTCATGGTTTTGCCGACGCTTCTAAAAACGCCTATGCAGCGGCTGTTTATTTACGCGTTGTACGCGAGGGTGAGATTTTTGTACATCTTCAATTAGCCAAAACGAAAGTAGCTCCGATTAAAGCGCTAAGTATTCCAAGACTAGAGCTATGTGCTGCAGAATTGTTATCCACAGTAGTTAGTCATTTCGTTGATGTTAATTCATTGAAAGAAATACCAGTTCACATGTGGTCCGATTCTAGGAATGTACTATATTGGCTCAATGGACTTCCTTCCAAATGGCCAGTTTTCATAGCTAATAGGTGTTCAAAGATTCATGAATTGACTCCATATGCTAAGTGGCATTATATCACGTCAAAGCAAAATCCAGCTGATGTAGCTTCTAGAGGTGTTCTTCCGGGCCAATTGCTGAATCAAATATTATGGTTTCAGGGCCCTAAGATTCTTCATGAATTGCACCCTAACTATCCAGAGTTTGGAGTAGAAATGATTGCCCCAACCTCTATAAATGTAAATAGTTCAATGCCTTCTGTAAATAGTCTTGTAAATAGTTCTGAGTCCTTTTATATGACTCTATTAACTCGTTGTTCCAAGTGGGAACGGTTGCTAAGAGTAACAGCATATTGCCTTCGTTTTACATACCGTTGTTTACATAAAGTTAAACAAAAGAATTCATATTTACCTATAGCTGGAAATCTTAAGCCCCCTTTACAGGCTAGTTTGCAGTTTATTGACTTGTATTCTTTTATTGAAGTTGACTCGATTCACCTTTCAACATCAGAAATTGATTGTGCTAGACTGTGTCTAGTTTATCAGCATCAACAATGTCACTTTTCCGCTGAGTTCAAGGTACTAACTCAAAATCAAGATCGTAGTTTAGAAGATAGCTTACCACTACTTCGATCTAGCCGTTTGCTTAATCTTACGCCGTTTATAAACTGCGGATTGATAAGAGTTGGGGGTAGATTGAGTAGAGCCCTACTTGATGATGATGCCAAACATCCCTTGATACTAACAGATAGAGATCAGTTGACATTTATGCTTATTGACTATTATCACCGATTAACTTTACATGGTGGAGTGCAGTTGACGATTATTACACTCCGTCAAACGTACTGGATTGTAAATGGTAGACGGACTGTAAGAGCTGAGCTTACTCGTTGCATCACTTGTAAAAGATATAAGTCTAAACCACAAACTCAGTTAATGGGAGACTTGCCTTGTTCTCGTGTTACTCAGAGTCCTCCTTTTCAAAAATCAGGGATCGATTATGCTGGCCCCTTTCCAATACGCTTGTCAAAACACAAGGGTAAAGGAACTTTCAAGGGTTACATTGCAGTTTTCATCTGCATGTCAACTCGTGCAGTACATCTTGAAGTTGTGGAGGATTATACAAAGGAGGCATTTATAGCTGCCTTTCACAGATTTATTTCTAGACGTGGCCACTGCACTGATTTATTCAGTGATCATGGCACGAATTTCATCGGTGCTGATACTGAGTTGAAAAGAATGTTGGTAGAACGTAGTCGTGACCCTAATTTTGCCTATGAATTAGGTAAATCAGGTACACAGTGGCACTTTATTCCTGCTTCTGCTCCACATTTTGGGGGTTTATGGGAATCAGCAGTCAGATCCGCTAAACATCATTTGAAGCGTGTAGTCGGCGATCAGATTTTGACAGTAGTTGAATTTTCTACTTTATTGTGTAGAATAGAGGCATGCCTCAACTCTCGGCCCTTGGCTCGCCTTAATGATGATTCCTCTGAGCTTGATCCTCTTACCCCTGCTCATTTTTTGATCATGAGGTCTTCATTTCTTGTGCCAGAGCCCGATATTTCTACTGAAAAGGTATCGCCACTTAAACGCTGGAAGCTAGTGACACAATCTCTCCAAGTCTTCTGGAAAAGGTGGTCACTTGAATACCTTTCTACTTTACAAAGTCGTTGCAAGTGGTTGAATCCTCAACGCTCGGTTAAGCCTGGTGATCTCGTGCTCATAAAAAACGAGTCTTCTCCACCTGGTAAATGGCCTTTAGGCATGGTTGTTGAAGTCTATAAGGATGCCAAGTCTCTCGTCAGAGTCGCCAAGATTAGAACCGTTTCATCTAGTTTTGTAAGGCCAATACACAAACTAATATTATTGCGTACCGTATCTGAGCTTGAGTCAGGACACAATAATAATTAGTCTTATTTAGATCAATTTATTTTCTTTCATTTACTATTATGATTATTAAATCTCATATCTAAAAGTCACAAACCTTGCGAAAATATATATAAAATTATCAGTAATTTGTTTATTATGTTTTTTTTGATTTTTGAATTATTTGCTATTGTACGTGAAAAGCGTTCCACCGCTTTGTTCACACGGTACTTAGTTGTATATTTTTTCTTTTGATGCACATTCGGTCTCACTCCTGTCCATCAACCTTGGGACTATGTAAAACATCAGTATTACTGATTGTTACCGGCTGAATGTCATTATATCAACAAAAAAAAACTTTTATTATTTAGAATTTTTGTATGTGGAATGCGATCCACCCTTTTGTCCTTCTAAGACTTGTTATTGATATACATTCGTTACACTTCTGTCTATCAACCTTGGGACTATGTGCAACATCAGTAACATTGTACTGATGTAAATAGAAAATTTAGTTTATGAGATTTGAAATCTCGCGCTTTAGGATATTCTCTTACCTATAAGGGCCAATCATAAGCGTGCGCGCGTCTATTAATACACCAATAGACTCTGTTTATACTTACCTTTGTCCAGCAGCTTGCTGCTGCTGCGGTTATCGTTAGTCAGCCTCAAACGCCCTTTTCGGTAAGTCGATTTGCGCTCGTGTTTATAATTTTCACGTGTATCGTTTTATATAAGATTATTGTAACGAAAACGATTCACAATTTCTATTGACACGTAATTTCTCAGTCTGACACAAAAATTAGTTCTGCCTTTTTTTATCTTCCATGTAAGCAAGTATTATGACTTGTTAAAGTCGAATTAAATAGAGAGATTGTTTTTTTATAATAAACGGCTAAAGTGTTTAAAGTGTGTTGTGCATTTATTATTGTGTCCTTCTATTACATCCGTTTTCACGCTCCCCCAAATCCGGCGTGTGATACAAATAAAAAATATATTGTCCACTATCTTATTGAGTTCGATTTCGAACAACCTTCTTCCTGTATCTTTACATATATTTACACACAGAACAGCTCTTTGTTATTACCACGCACTCTGTATTCTATTAACAAATTTGAGATTTCAGGGTACATAAATAACGTTCTTTCTTGACACGTAACTTACAGCATCGTATTTTTATTACTTTTTCTCGTACGTATATAATTAAAGGAATAACTGATGCTCTATACAAGTAAACTAAATAAAATTTAATACATTTACTTACTTAGCACTTTTAAGTTCTCGTGCTTACAGTGCATTAAAATGATTATAATTTGTAATTACGTCAAAAATAATTTCCTTATCAACTACTGGAAGATTTCTTGAGTTGTCTACAGTGAAATCAAGAGCACAATTGGCTTCTTACTTATTAGCTATCATATAATGCATGTAGATATAGAAATATGGTTAAGCAACTGTACGATCTTTATTTTTCTACTTAGCGATTTCTTTGAAATCTTCAATGAAAGTGGTCATGAGCCTAAAATTTGCATCAGGTGTAGATCACTTTTTTCAATAAGTCGGCACTAATTGCGAAAATAAAGATTGTACAGTTGCTTAACCTTATTCTTATATCTACATACGTTAAACGATAGTTAATTAGTCAGAACCCTTGGGCAAGTTATTTTAAATAGATTATGATAATATTCGAATTTTTCCGAAAATCTTCGATAATTTCCGATACTGGTCGATATTTTTAAATAATTTTTGTGAGAATTCGGACTTTTTTTTGTAATAATTAATAATTATTGAAAAATATCTAAAAATATAAAAAACCATGTAAGTTTATTTGATATTTTTATTTTTATTGAAGAATGTACATAATTGTTATAGCACAGATTTTAATTGATGGAACCATATGAATCACTTTTTTGTGTTAGGAAAATGTATCTACACTACGGAACATTGCACTTCGTACATTTGTAACACAATTTTTTGAGTTACATGTTTTAACATTAACATTAGTGTAACATGTTGCTAGCTGGATTTCAAAGTTTAGCTAGGGAAATTTTTCTTGCTTTATTATCTTTTTTATGACACAAATCCAGATGTGATTTTACGTCTTGAATTCTAAGTTGAGTTTTATCTTAATTTAAGTAAATTTTGCCTACAAAGTTTTTACAATCTATCTAGACTTACTGTAAATTAGTGTATTTGCATTTGGAGATTAATAATCTTGCTGGAATTCCGGCTAGGAATGTACATGTAAGGGCCGTCAATTTCTTCGCGGACTTCATGTACAAAGACGTCAATGCTGTAACATTACTTACAAGACCATAAGCCTAGCTGATTTCAAAATTGGTGTAACAACTGTAGTCATGCTAGGAAAGAATTAACAATTAACCTACTGGTGTTCACCCAAGGATAAGTCGATTCTGTCCTTGATTTAATCCAGAGTCTAAATGTTAATTTTGAATAAAGATCTTTTACCCTCATGTACACATAAATTTGCATGTTTGTTTCTAATCAGAAAATCAGTGGAAGATTATTTGGAAGGAAAAAGATATGTACACAGAAATCAATAGTAATCCAATTAATAGCAGTTTACTTATTATTTTATTAGTTACCAAGAAATCTGCTCAAGATATTACATTAATATGATTTATTGTTTGAGTGGATAATAATGCATTGATTTTCAAGATCCTCTGGAAAACATCATACAAGTGATCGTATTAAATATGGCTGGCTTGAATGTGCTTAACATTTTTTTAAAATAGTAAATGTTTGATGCATGATTTTTGAAGGATAGAAAAACAGTACGGTTATCTTTGAAGCTACAGTATCTATGAGGCATATATTAGACAACATACCCAAGATCCAATAGTTAGTTTGATGATGGAGTCATCTATTTTCAAAATTCTCGGCATAATGCTGCATACCGTCGGTTTAAAAATAATTTTTTCATATTTATTATTTGATTCCATTTTAACTTCATTTTTTCTTATTTGATTTGTGATAGCTTGAATAGAAATATTTTATTTAGAAAAATATAAAGNACTTCATTTCGGCACAAATCATTACAATGGAATCGTTTCCTTGTAAACCTGTATATAAGATTGTAAATATTCGCGCAACTACTCAGTTTAAAAATATGGGATCTTCTAGTAGTAAGCCTATATCTGGTGTTACTGCACATCAGACAGTTGTTTCAGATTCCATTGTTTGCCAATTTTGTAATCAAAAACATCATCTTGTCTCTTGTGATTTATTCAAATCACAGGAGTGGAGCAACAAATGGAAATTTCTGAAGTCCCATCGTCTCTGTGTTAATTGTTTTGGTCCTCACCTTAATCGAGAGTGCTATGGTAATAGTAAGTGTTCACACTGCAACCAAAAGCATCACACCATTATGCACAGAGGGAATAAGTCCAGCCCTACATCTGTTTCTGCTAAAAATAAGCAAACAAAATCTGTAAATAACTTGACGAACTCCTTGACTGTACAAAACCAAGCTCAGATTTCTTCAGAGTCTTGTGTGAATGTACAGTCATGTAGTAGTAATAAAATCGTCTCACCCACGGTGCTTTTGGCTACTGCTCATGTTTTCGTGTATGCCACTGATGGATCTCGCATATTAGTACGAGCTCTCATTGATCAGTGCTCACAGAGTTGTCTTATTACTAAATCTCTCTGTGATATGCTGCATTTGAAACCGAGGTCAGTTAGTACGACTCTGTCAGGAGTGGATTGACTGATTTCCATGGACGCTAGTAAATCAGTTGCTTTCAAATTTAGGCCTCATTTTGAGTCTGGTTTTGAGCACTTTGTTGATGCGTTAGTCGTGCCGAAAATTTCTTCCTACGAACCACCTCTAGGTAGTCGTTTGGCAAATTTAGATTATGGGAAGGATGTAATTCTAGCAGATCCAGAATTTTACAGTTTAGATAAAATTGATATTTTGTTAGATGCATCTGTCCATGCAATTATTATCGGTCAGGAAGTTCGCAAATTAGCCCCTGACTACCCAATTGCCTCTGCTTCGCAAATTGGTTGGTTGTTATCGGGTCAGATGCCCTTTGGTTCAGGATCCAACTTGTNAAAATGAAACAACTTTGATTGAATATAAACTCCAAGAAGATTTTTCAGATCTAAAGTCTGTCTATTGTTTTGACACAGTTGTGCAAAATTTGGATTAAAGCAATCCATTATTACAGTCTGCTAGACCACGCAGTCAGAAATAAATTAATTTTGGAATGGTGGAAAGAGAACAAAAAACCGTTTCCTATTTTATCACGAATGTCCCGTGATTTTCTTGTGATAATGCGAACTTCCGTACCAGTCGAGCAACTATTTTCGATTGCATCTCAAATTGTGACAAGTAAGCGATCTTCGTTGACTTATGAGACAATCCGTAGGCCACTGTGTGTGAATGCATGGATGAAGTATTCATTAAAGCCAATCATTTGTAACGTACCATTATCGAGCTTTAAAAATTCATAATATCAGCAGTCTTAATACTTTTATATCTTCTTTGCACAACCTAAAGAATTTACATTCTGACTTATGTAACCGATCTCGTATTTGTAATAAGTGTTAATTTAATAAACTATTTATTACTGTATATTACTTACTTTTTTTTAACCATATAACATTACTTATTATTTAACCATTTATTTATAAAGTTTTGGATTTAATATACATATATAATATGTCAAGATTAATATCTTGAACTAGTATTAAACAAATTTCAAGACAAGAAAAAGACGAATGGTTTCAAGATCAATTCAAAAACAAGGCAATTATAGAATTTAATTATTATTCAAGAACAAGACAATGTTTTGAAAAGTATCGTATGGTCTGACAAGACATTGCGTCAGCCCTAGTTCCGTGGCCATACTCGATGCAACTACATTCAACGATCAAACAAAAGATGCTAGAGACGAACTCGTTATTATTTCATCAGAATTACAGATGTATTCAACCGATAAAAGTACAATAGTAAGAAACAGACGAATGAAATTTATCATAATGCGAATGAATAGCGGGACAAAGAAATCGATCAAAAAGCGGGAAAACCGCAGAGTAATACAAATGCAAGTGAGCAACTGGGCATTGTCAAAGTAAATGAGCAACAGAACGAGCTCGATGTGGGCAGGCAATAGGATGAACTCGAGCTGTATGCGGGAGAACTGTAAGATGAGCTTGGCTCTAGCAAGCTACAAAATAATCTCGAGTTAATCATGGTTGATCTGCAGGATGAGCTCCAGACAAGTAGACAAGAGAATGATCTCGAGTTGTCGGCGGGTGAGCAAAAAGATGAGCTCGACACAGGTATACAGCAGGGTGATCTCAAACTATCCAAGGAAGAGCTGTCAGATAAGCTAGACTCTGGCAACTTACAAGATAAGCTCAACCCATAAAAGAATTGCCAGAGCTGCCAATACGGCCAAGCCTTGAGTGAGTACTGATACCCGTAGCCTCGTATGCCGGACTTCGGCCGAGGCTTGTGCCAACGCTGGAATAATTTGATCGGACCAAAGTCCGCACACCCGTACGGTCACGTTACAGTTTGCCAAAACTTTTTAAATTTCCGATGAAAACATCCGTATCCGAATGCCAGCCATGCTTTGGCATTAGTTTTCTTGTCAATTTTCGCAATTTAACCTAAACAAACTCAAACGTCTAATTTTTCTTACAAAGCCACATTGTCGACGTTTTTACGTTTAGAATAAAAAAATTTTCAAAGCCATATTAACCTAATTTTAAAAAATTAAGAGCCTTAAAAAGATCAGTATCACCATCTTCGTCGTCGTCACCAACATCGTTGTCAACATCTAACTTTTTAGTTAGCTATGTCTCCAAAAAAAGGAGAAGTAGTGATACAATGGTTAATGTTGTCGCAGAAAGACTTATTGAAAATTTAGCAGATATTAAATAAGTTCTTTTTAACATGTGTATGTATAAAATTATAAAATTATAAGTATTCTAAGCAATATAATCGCCAGTNAAGACGACTCAAGAAATCTTTCCGTAGTTGATGAGGGGATGACTTTTAACTTACTTTTCTAATAAAAAAAATTTAAAAAATACGAAGAAAATAATAAAAAATCATACTACTTGTGTCCTCTCTAGCTTAAGGGAAAGGTGTTTATGTATGTGTGAAGTCACGAAGGTCTCCACCAATAAAAAGCGTTTTACGGTCCACGGCGATCAATTTAAATTATTGCATCTTTAAAAATTATTTTTGTAATGAAAATACAAAAATACTAAAAAAATTATAATAAAAGTCAAGGGCCTAGATTCAAAAAATAATTAATTTGAAATTCATTTGTAATGTAGAAATGCTGATTGTAAGAACCTGTAATGACAAGTGCTTTCCTGCATCATTGGCTCTGCAGATCTACTATAGTTGATGTTAGTTATAGAGATACGAGCACTATGCTTCATAATTATGTCTAATGCTCATATCTCTATGATTAACATAGACTATAGTAGATCTGTAGAGCCTATGATGCTGGAGAGCAACTATCATTGAAGGTAATTATAATTATTAAAAATAGTTAATCAGGCAAATTAATATAGTTTCAGTTGGATCTAAGACTTTAAAATAAATAAACTGAAGGAGTCCTTTATTACTGCAGTCAGGACCTGGGAGTATTATATTAAAACAATAAAATATAATTCATATAATTCCATTTTATAATCACAGCCTGATCACATAATCAATATATATTTTAAAATCTTAGATCCAATTGCAACTATAAAACTTACCTATTTGACAATTTTTATTGATTATAAGTAACTTTAATAATAGCTGCTTTTCTGCATCATTGGTTCTGTAGATCTATTATACACGAGTGCATGCGTGCTATCGTGCTATACATATTGCTTGAAAAAAGGCACTTTTGCACCAGTGCTTATAGGTGACGTATAGGTGATCCCGTAAAAATTATGTAGTAGTGTCTGTTGGCCAATAGAGGGATTAGTGTTGAAAATATAATAAATATGTGTGGAATGTCTACATTACCCTCATTTACACATAAAATTTTTAACATATATATTCTATATTTTCGTGACCAATCCACCTGGTAGAGAACTTGGTACTGCTATAAAATTGTCACTCGGCAGAGGTGGTACCACAGTTTATACAGTTGCGACACCCCAATGCAAAATAGCGTTCTTAATTGGACCCCTTGTATGTATATCATACTCTCAAAAACATGGCTGCCATCCTTTTAAATTAAATAATTTCTATAACATATTTGACTGTTTACAATATCCTGTAAAAAAAATAGATTTTTATTGTGTTTTTATGAGCAAAGTCTAAGAAGGTTTTTCTTATGCATATCTAAATTGCAGAAATGCATCAAAACAATTCAAGAACAAAATATTGTTGCTGTTCTTAAGACCATAACTATAAACAAAATATTTACTACGTTTTTTTTGGATGAGCACTAAATTCATAAAATCTGAGTCCATTATCTTTAAACATTCCCGGGCTACACTCTTAGGAACATGGCACCTGGCGGACACTTTTGAGCATGGAGTGTTGCAAAGCTCACAGTCGGCTTACCTTCCGTCTGGAGGGCTCGGGTTCAAGACCCGGCCCCATCACTTTATTGCGGGTACCTCTGTGGTTTTTTCCATACGTCTCTAATGCTGTGGAGCTCTTACTGTTCACACTGGTATACACTCACAATAGGGACTGTGTAGTTTTGACTTTTTAAAAATACATATTGAATTATACTATATTATATACTTACTGGAAAATAACAAAGCTGCTTAAGTACGCTCGCATTTTTTACTTGATAATATGTAAAGCGAAGTCGCTATAACTGTTATAATCACTAACCGCGAAAACTTCTCAACCGATTTTGCTGAAATTTCGCATACCGATTTTTGACACTGCCTAGAAAATTTTAGTTTAATTTTTATCTTAAAAAAATCAATAACGAAAGCAATAAATAAGCTCGAAAATTTAAAAAAAAAAGCGCTAGCTTTGCGCTTTAGTTCAGTTGAATCCGCTAAGTGGCGTCAAAGTAAAATCAAAACAACCTGCTACTGAATTAAGTAAGTGTAGTTATAATAGGCCTAAGCAACGTCTATATTACACAGTCGTTCACCGTCAATGCATCAAGCTTAGAGCTAGAAGTTGTGCAGCTGAGTATTCCGGCTACTGACGACACTGTTTTTTCATGGAGAAGTGACTTACGTTGAACTCCATCCTGAAGCACCGTGATTGACGAGTAGCCATTAATACTAAGACGTTATGAACGCTAACGTCTTCGGCGAAAGAGCAAGCCGTCCAGCCAGTGCAAGAGCACACTCTAATCTAGAAATTTGGAATTTTGTCGCCATTTTTTCAACCGACCTGGTGCTGCTACCAGAGCAGATTATTCGCTATGCGCCTATGTCAGGTGGCGCTGCGAGTGAGAGAAAGTGTCCCTCACTAAGATCGCCAGAATGCACACAGCAGCATGGGATACTTTTTTTAACAATTGAAAAAACAATATTTGAGAGCGAGTTGATCAAATGAATTAATTATTTTAGTGTATACTGTACTAGTATACAATAATAAATTTTGTTTGGTATTATAGTGCTTCCTATGGAATGAAAAAAAATAAAAACATAGATTGCGACTGGTCAACACACAACACAGCATCTGACAAGCCGACCACTCCGGTATTGTGAACTCCAATACTCAAAACAGCTGTTGTACACTTGTACATTACAAATTGTAATTGCAACTCACACTTGCGGGTTTTAGTTATGTCTCGTGAGTTAATACGAGTAACTTATATACTTCAACATGTATTTTTAATTGTGTCACGAATAAATACGTTCGGATAATTCAAGTAAATACAAACATAACCAGATTTTTTTTTATGCAGGAGGAAATAAAACAAGACGACTTCGTGCTATGTTTATGGGTGGAAATAGCACATTGAATTCTCCTCAGCTTGAATTTTATAGATTTCCAACTGCCAACGCTACATTTACAGAAAAATGTGCCAGACGTAATGCATGGTTGAATGCATTGAAATTGCAAAATTCTGATGGTTCTCAATGGATCCCTGGATCAAATACACGAATTTGCTTTGCCCATTTCATTGGTAATAAAAAGTGTGACGATCCGGCGAGCCCAAGTTACATTCCTACAAAATTCCCCCCCAGTATATGGAAAAAATGTTAACAAAAACGCCGCTGTGAACAGATACGCATTTCAAAGGAAACGATCAAGACTGCTGAAATTGATTGAAAAGCCCACAAAAGTAGCAAAACATGGAATAGTGACGAACACATCAGAAGGCTGTATTAAAACCAGTGCTCATCATCTCTCTAGTGGCATAATCATTACTACTTCTTCTGACAAATCAATCTCACCGAAGATTGACAAAGGAATGCAAGTAGATATCGAGGTAGATACGTTGACATAGTCAGAGGTCAAACCAGATATTTTTATCTGCAATAGGTACATATTTCCTCAAACGTGTGATGCTAAATTACAAATCTGCTGCTCAGTGTCAAGTGTGAAATTATTGACTTCTGATCATCGAAGGAAGGAAAACACTCAATTGAATGATGATGATTATCATAGGGATAAAAAAGAAGCTGAAGCTGGCAATTTTGAGGTGAACTGTGAAGCAAATAATAAAATATTATTTTGTGGTTTCAAAAGTATCAAAAATGAACAAGAGTTGAATGATTTATGTGGTGTAACATTTTTTGTTTTTGATTTATGTTTGAAATTGTTGCCGGACAAAACTAATATATATGATAAAAGAGTTAAATTGAGTTCTGAAAATAAGCTATTAATTTTTCTAATGAAAATGGAATGTGGATTGACTTTTTCAGCTTTGAGAGTGTTGTTCAACGTTCACAGGAGCACTATCACAAAAGTATTTTACACTATGCTTAACCGTTTGAGCAAAGTTTGTCAAAATTTTGTTTACTGGCCATGCAAAGATGTTATACAAGAAACAATGCCACCGGTATTCAACCCTGATTTCAGTAACTGTCGAGTGATCATTGACGCAACAGAATTCGCTGTGCAACAACCACCGACGTTGGATCAGAGAGTACAATTTTACTCACATTATAAAAAAAAATACGCAATTAAATGTGTGATTGGATGTACCCCCAGTGGGCTTATTTGTCTAGTGAGTAAATACTATGGTGGTCGAGCAACTGATGCTCAAATTACTGTGTCGTGTGGACTACTGGATTTACTTGAACCTGGTGATTTGGTGCTAGCAGATAAGGGTTTTCCTCAAAATAAAACGTTGTTGGACCAAAAAGGTAAGAATATTATACTAGTTATGCCTCCTTTCCTGGGTACTGAAGGTTTCAGCAGAGAAGATGTTGACAGTACGTACAAGATAGCAAGAGTACGGATACATATTGAAAGAATAATGCAACGCATACGTACCTTAAAAATAGTGGACAAGTTTACCACAAATTTATTGCCATACTACGATAAAATTATTTTTATGTGCTGTGTTCTTGTTAATTTACAGCTGCCAATTATAAAAGACTCTAATATTGAAAGTGACAATATCAATGATAATGATAATCAAGATGAAGATGTAAATACTGAATTTTAGATAAACTCAAGAATTAAAATTTGTTGGTTTTGTAAGAGAAACACATTTTTTTACTTTCGCACCGAATAAAAAAAGCTCTTAACATGTGATGTTTTATTTATTGATTTGAAGTATACAATGAAAATTTTTTGTCATTGCCATGTTCAATGACACATACTTATACTTATTTTTTTTCGTAGAAATTTTGTTACATGAGATCTTTGCACAAATTTTTTTACACACCCATATCACAATTAGTTTCATTCTGAACACTGCGGTACTTTTTATACAATGCCGGTAAATAATACTTAAAGTAAAACTGATTGATTTTTGGTACTAAAGAACTTAAAAAATTCTTGTCTCTATAAATATTTACCAAACAACTACCTTTTGGCGACCATACGTATAAGATACACTCTGTTAAACCTGTCACACACATTTGCAACTGACATTGCGTGTAGTACGGATGACTGGATTTCAAGAAAATAATGTCCTTATACCTATAAAGGTACTTAACGTTTAATGATGAGGTCAACTCATCGAATACTGGCTTAGAGGAACAGCTTGAAGGACACTTAATCTCCAATAGTCGAGCCACGCAATCATCTTCAATGATCAAACCATCAGGACTATCACAAAGCCATGGCTGTCCAGGCTTCACAAAAACACCACACAGTACGATACTTTTTTGGTACTTCAAACTATACTCTTGCATGGCTATTTTTTCATGTTTACGTCCATACTCCAAGGACGGAGTAACTGTTTTCCTGTCTTCTTTTATAAAATCACTGACCAGATCACTAAAAATTTTTATTGAACGATATTTAATGGCATAAGCTTTAGAGCTAGCACTGATACGCATTCTCCGCACATCAAACCACAGTTCAGTCTCACTTTGTTCAACTGTGTTTGCGTAAATCTTAATTACCTCTTCCTCGGTAGGCACAATATAACTAGTAAAAAAGGCTTGTACCTCACTACTGTCGATGTATTCAGTATTAGCGTATACTTCACTATTTGTCGACATAAGATATAAGGTACATGCACATGCTTCTGTTATTTTTTTTTTTTCACATATTTTCACTACATTTTTTATCAAATTATTGATAATAGAACGTTTAATCCAGTACAATAAATAGTTTTCGTCTTCAATCTGTTTGGCAGTTGCCAAAGCACAGTTAATAAATTTCAAATCAGCAAACTTAATGTTATGGGCCTTGACAGGAGCATCGAATTTTTTTTTGGCCTTGTAAATGCTTGATATTACTAATGGTTTGGCATACGTCTCTTTGCCACGTTGTGCATCGGATGGTTTTCCCCATTCTTGATCTGTTGGTGTCTTTGACTGGCTTCTATCAATGTTGATGTAATCAATAAGGGAGTACATATGTTTGCACTTGCGTGAAGCTTGAGAGACACAAGTACAACTTGCATGTGTGACAACACGGTGTTCATTGAGCTGAAATAAACATAAACAATGGCAGGTAAGGTTAACTTTCGCATGTTTATGTACAATTTTCACGGGGTTCCATAGTTTTTCTGTGTACGATGTTTTTTTTATGTTATAAATTATTACCTCTAGTTTTACTGTATACGGGTGTTCTGTCACTGACGTTGTTCTTATTACACTGCATCGCAATAATTTATGACCTCCATTGCCAGTCGATTCTTCAACTCTTTGAACATGACCTGCATCAGCTAAATTTTTGCCTTTGATTTTCTTCTGAGCATCAAATTCAATCAACTGTGATATAGCTTGAAAGCCTGTCCTGATGATGCAATCAGCTGTTTCGGGGTTAAATTGGTTAGAGCTCATCTACAAACAGAAAATGTAATCGATACATCAAGTGTTTGTGCATTCTAAAATATTCACAGGAATGTGCATAAACTTACTTTTGCGTAAATACTTACAGTGACTGGCAGACTGTGGCGAAAAATTATGTAAATAAATAAAGAAAAAATCTTTCCGTAAAGCTGCGTGCATCTTGGCGATTTCAGTGAGGGACACTTTCTCTCACTTGCGGCGCCACCTGACATAGGCGCATAGCGAATACGCCAGTATAATTNGACAATCCGGCGAGCCCAAGTTACATTCCTGCAATATTCCCCCTAGTATATAGAAAAAATGTTAACAAAAACGCCGCTGTGAACAGATACGCATTTCAAAGGAAACGATCAAGACTGCTGAAATTGATTGAAAAGCCCACAAAAGTAGCAAAACATGGAATAGTGACGAACACATCAGAAGGCTGTATTAAAACCAGTGCTCATCATCTCTCTAGTGGCATAATCATTACTACTTCTTCTGACAAATCAATCTCACCGAAGATTGACAAAGGAATGCAAGTAGATATCGAGGTAGATACGTTGACATAGTCAGAGGTCAAACCAGATATTTTTATCTGCAATAGGTACATATTTCCTCAAACGTGTGATGCTAAATTACAAATCTGCTGCTCAGTGTCAAGTGTGAAATTATTGACTTCTGATCATCGAAGGAAGGAAAACACTCAATTGAATGATGATGATTATCATAGGGATAAAAAAGAAGCTGAAGCTGGCAATTTTGAGGTGAACTGTGAAGCAAATAATAAAATATTATTTTGTGGTTTCAAAAGTATCAAAAATGAACAAGAGTTGAATGATTTATGTGGTGTAACATTTTTTGTTTTTGATTTATGTTTGAAATTGTTGCCGGACAAAACTAATATATATGATAAAAGAGTTAAATTGAGTTCTGAAAATAAGCTATTAATTCTTCTAATGGAAATGAAATGTGGATTGACTTTTTCAGCTTTGAGAGTATTGTTCAACGTTCACAGGAGCACTATCACAAAAATATTCTACACTATGCTTAACTGTTTGAGCAAAGTATGTCAAAATTTTGTTTACTGGCCATGCAAAGATGTTATACAAGAAACAATGCCACCGGTATTCAAACCTGATTTCAGTAACTGTCGAGTGATCATTGACGCAACAGAATTCGCTGTGCAACAACCACTGACGTTGGATCAGAGAGTACAATTTTACTCACATTATGAAAAAAAGTACACAATTAAATTGATTGGATGTACCCCCAGTGGGCTTATTTATCTAGTGAGTAAATGCTATGGTGGTCGAGCAACTGATGCTCAAATTACTGTGTCGTGTGGACTACTGGATTTACTTGAACCTGGTGATTTGGTGCTAGCAGATAAGGGTTTTCCTCAAAATAAAACGTTGTTGGACCAAAAAGGTAGGAATATTCTACTAGTTATGCCTCCTTTCCTGGGTACTGAAGGTTTCAGCAGAGAAGATGTTGACAGTACGTACAAGATAGCAAGAGTACGGATACATATTGAAAGAATAATGCAACGCATACGTACCTTAAAAATAGTGGACAAGTTTACCACAAATTTATTGCCATACTGCGATAAAATTATTTTTATGTGCTGTGTTCTTGTTAATTTACAGCTGCCAATTATAAAAGACTCTAATATTGAAAGTGACAATATCAATGATAATGATAATCAAGATGAAGATGTAAATACTGAATTTTAGATAAACTCAAGAATTAAAATTTGTTGGTTTTGTAAGAGAAACACATTTTTTTACTTTCGCACCGAATAAAAAAAGCTCTTAACATGTGATGTTTTATTTATTGATTTGAAGTATACAATGAAAATTTTTTGTCATTGCCATGTTCAATGATACATACTTATACTTATTTTTTTTCGTAGAAATTTTGTTACATGAGATCTTTGCACAAATTTTTTTACACACCCATATCACAATTAGTTTCATTCTGAACACTGCGGTACTTTTTATACAATGCCGGTAAATAATACTTGAAGTAAAACTGATTGATTTTTGGTACTAATGAGCTTAAAAAATTCTCGTCTCTATAAATATTAACCAAACAACTACCTTTTGGCGACCATACGTATAAGATACACTCCGTTAAACCTGTCACACACATTTGCAACTGACATTGCGTGTAGTACGGATGACTGGATTTCAAGAAAATAATGTCCTTATACCTATAAAGGTACTTAACGTTTAATGATGAAGTCAACTCAACGAATACTGGCTTAGAGGAACAGCTTGAAGGACACTTAATCTCCAATAGTCGAGCCACGCAATCATCTTCAATGATCAAACCATCAGGACTAGCACAAAGCCATGGCTGTCCAGGCATCACAAAAACACCACACAGTACGACACTTTCTTGGTACTTCAAACTATACTCTTGCATGGCTATTTTTTCATGTTTACGTCCATACTCCAAGGACGGAGTAACTGTTTTCCTGTCTTCTTTTAAAAAATCACTAACCAGATCACTAAAAATTTTTATTGAACGACATTTAATGGCATAAGCTTTAGAGCTAGCACTGATACGCATTCTCCGCACATCAAACCACAGTTTAGTCTCACTTTGTTCAACTGTGTTCGCATAAATCTCAATTACCTCTTCCTCGGTTGCTTGGACAATTATTGCCCTTGTATCAGTACGCCACTTAGGTTTGTCTTGATACCTTTCTGTAAAATTATTGCTGGTTTCAATGCCAAACTATTGTCCAGTGACGTTTCGTTGGCTCTCTGACTGGTGTTCTTTCGCTTGTTACCTAAAATCATTCTATAACAAGTAAATAGCGGGGCCCCCCATGGGAATGGCACTTGAATTCGACTATTGCTATAAGAAAGAGAAGGCAAGCTGAGTCAATATGCTGAATCTTTGCACCTAACGGAACAGGATAAAAACGATTTGTTTATTATTTATTATATGCTAATAGATTTTGCTATGAGGTACTTATTTGTTTTGCACCCCTTTTACACATTATATTTTTCTGGCCTCATGTTAAATTCTTATTTTTATATTTTTCGTGTACAAAATGCTTATTCTAATTTTCTTATTAGATATAACATTGTTTTTTGTTTTTGTTTTTTTTTTTTTTTTTTTTTTTTCGCTTACATTAGTGGACTCTGAAGGATGTGTTGATTGCATACGCAATTCAATCATATATGAAATGTGTTTTTTTTTGTCCGATGTCAATTTAAAATATTTTTCAGCTATAATACATGTTAGTTTCTTTCTTTGATTGGTTACCATTTACGTTGTTGGAAGGGAAATTTATAGGAAATTCGTTGGTATTTTGGTGGTAATTTGTTGGTTTTCTTTTTTTTCATTTCTGTATGATTTGCAAATGTTTGGTTTTTTTTTTCCTGGATACATGTATCTGGGTCAGACAACACGAGGGTTTTTGACTTCCCTTTACGTTGTCATAATCGAGTCGTTTTTTTTTCTGGTGTGTATCTCTTCTGCCCTGGTAGTACTAGCATTCACTAATAGTATTGTGTAGTGTTTCTGTAGCAGGGTTGCTCCATTGTTCTGGCAATTTATGTTTTATGTTTACTGCGGGTTTTGAGGAATTTTCATCACAGGTGTCCGCTTAAGATGTTCTGGCTTCGTTTATGAGACTGATGACTTGTATTATAGGGTTTTTCCCATATAAGACGTATATTTACACATACGTAATGTATGTATATGTTTTTTTTGTTGTTGTTTAGTTGAGAACTATCCCCTGTAGGCTCTGTTATGTTGTATGACCATGCATGTAGATGCTACTGTTACTGTCATGGTGAAATGCTGTTTCAGATTTAATTGTGATTTTGATCCCTTATACAGTAGCGGAAATCTTATCTTATATGGCTTCCAACTAAATGTGTGTGACTATTTCCCTTGTTCAGTTTTATTTTAGTCTTGTTATGTAACCGAATCTTCAGAATTTTCAGTAGTTGTTGTCATCCTCTGTGGAAATAGCACATTGAATTCTCCTCAGCTTGAATTTTATAGATTTCCAACTGCCAACGCTACATTTACAGAAAAATGTGCCAGACGTAATGCATGGTTGAATGCATTGAAATTGCAAAATTCTGATGATTCTTAATGGATCCCTGGATTAAATACACGAATTTGCTCTGCCCATTTCATTGGTAATAAAAAGTGTGACAATCCGGCGAGCCCAAGTTACATTCCTGCAATATTCCCCCTAGTATATAGAAAAAATGTTAACAAAAACGCCGCTGTGAACAGATACGCATTTCAAAGGAAACGATCAAGACTGCTGAAATTGATTGAAAAGCCCACAAAAGTAGCAAAACATGGAATAGTGACGAACACATCAGAAGGCTGTATTAAAACCAGTGCTCATCATCTCTCTAGTGGCATAATCATTACTACTTCTTCTGACAAATCAATCTCACCGAAGATTGACAAAGGAATGCAAGTAGATATCGAGGTAGATACGTTGACATAGTCAGAGGTCAAACCAGATATTTTTATCTGCAATAGGTACATATTTCCTCAAACGTGTGATGCTAAATTACAAATCTGCTGCTCAGTGTCAAGTGTGAAATTATTGACTTCTGATCATCGAAGGAAGGAAAACACTCAATTGAATGATGATGATTATCATAGGTATAAAAAAGAAGCTGAAGATGGCAATTTTGAGGTGAACTGTGAAGCAAATAATAAAATATTATTTGGTGGTTTAAAAAGTATCAAAAATGAATAAGAGTTAAATGATTTATGTGGTGTAACATTTCCAGTTTTTGATTTATTTTTGAAATTGTTGCCGGATAAAACTAATATATATGATAAAAGAGTTAAATTGAGTTCTGAAAATAAGCTATTAATTTTTCTAATGAAAATGGAATGTGGATTGACTTTTTCAGCTTTGAGAGTGTTGTTCAACGTTCACAGGAGCACTATCACAAAAGTATTTTACACTATGCTTAACCGTTTGAGCAAAGTTTGTCAAAATTTTGTTTACTGGCCATGCAAAGATGTTATACAAGAAACAATGCCACCGGTATTCAACCCTGATTTCAGTAACTGTCGAGTGATCATTGACGCAACAGAATTCGCTGTGCAACAACCACCGACGTTGGATCAGAGAGTACAATTTTACTCACATTATAAAAAAAAATACGCAATTAAATGTGTGATTGGATGTACCCCCAGTGGGCTTATTTGTCTAGTGAGTAAATACTATGGTGGTCGAGCAACTGATGCTCAAATTACTGTGTCGTGTGGACTACTGGATTTACTTGAACCTGGTGATTTGGTGCTAGCAGATAAGGGTTTTCCTCAGATTAAAACGTTGTTGGACCAATGTGGTAAGAATATTATACTAGTTATGCCTCCTTTCCTGGGTACTGAAGGTTTCAGCAGGGATGATGTTGACAGTACGTACAAGATAGCAAGAGTACGGATACATTTTGAAAGAATAATGCAACGCATACGTACCTTCAAAATAGTGGACAAGTTTACCACAAATTTGTTGCCATACTACGATAAAATTATTTTTATGTGCTGTGTTCTTGTTAACTTACAGCCACCAATTATAAAAGACTCTAATATTGAAAGTGACAATATCAATGATAATGATCATCAAGATGAAGATGTAAATACTGGATTTTAGATAAACTCGAGAATTAAAATTTGTTTGTTTTGTAAGTGAAACACATTTTTTTACTTTCGCACCGAATTAAAAAAGCTCTTAACATGTGATATTTCATTTACTGATTTGAAGTATACAATGANAATATTCTTATTATAAACAATATTTCTTAGTTGTTTTTTTTTTGACAATGCCTGTTCTTTTTAAGGGTTGCAAAATACAATAACTCTATCTTTTATCCTATTACTCATTTTTCTGTAAGTTGGATGTTGTACAGCCAAAAAAAATTTCACATAAGTATACTCTTCTCTTTCTTAATTTTTTTTCTTCGCCTTTATTTTGCGCGTGCATCCGAAGGTCATAACGAGAAAAAGTTTTTTTTTCTTTTTTTTTTTTTGTATTTTATCGATATTATTTCTTAAGATAAGGGGGGTGTTAATTGTCTGAATGTCCGTTGGTTACGTAGTTATTAGTTATTTTATACTTTCTTTCCGTATAATTTGTTGCTTTCTCTCGCGGCTCGTCCGAGGGCCGTGAATTAATGAAAAGCAACGCTTTTCCCTATATATATTTATACATGTACGTTTCTGTGTATCCTGTATTCCTTAACAATATACGCCTTGTGCGCTTTTCGTTGGGCTCCTACACTCCTTCTTGCTCCCTCTCACTCTTTTCCTCGCTCTCTGTATCCCATGCATCCTCTTCATCGTTCTCTTCGTCTTGTTCGTTTACTGCGTGGTCGTTGCTATCTCCTTCAAAATTTCCCTCTATGTTATCTCGGGGTTCCTGAGTATCGGAATCGTCGTTTTGATTCTCATTATTATATTTGGGTGAGTGATCGCCGCTAGTTCCTTCTACGAGGGCTTGATAGTGTTGGTTTCTGAGATGCATGTGTTTAAATTCTTCGTCTTTCCCCCCCATGAATTGTTGTTATACTATCTTATCGGGTGATACTTGTAGGTGTATACATATATATGTTTGCTTCATATTCTTGTTAGATTATAAAAGCACATTCTCCGTCGCCGAATTCATGGCTGCTATTTAAAATTTGTTTGGTTCCTTTTGGGTCCTTACATTTATTTATCCATTCTGACCCGCGCAGAATTTTTCTGAGCTCGTCTGTTGATTCTGTCAATCCGTATAGAAGTTTTAGGCAATGGAACAGACAACTTCCGTCTCTAGGGACATCGATCATTATTAGCTGTCTGTAAGGTTCTGCGCATTGGGTCTCCGATACTCGAATCTTTGCATCCTCTTCTTCGTTCATTGCGGTTGATGTGCTATCGCTTTCCCATACATCGATTCTTATGCCCTCTTTTCCTTTGATGTCTTTCTTCTCAACGTCGATTGAGACCTTTGCTCGGAATCGATTGGTTGATTTATTAAATATTGACCTTAAATTGGTAATTTGACCTTTGTTATTATTATACTTATCGTTTCCACCGTTGGGTACCTGTGTATCTGGCGGTTGTTGGCTCTCGTGTTCGTTCGGTGCCGTTCGGCTTTGTTCGGTCATTTCTGTCCCCCGCTCATCTACTTGCTGTCTACCTTTGGCTCTACTCTCTCTCTAGTCATGTACCTCTCCTTTATTTTCCGATTTCCCTTCGCTTTCTTTGTCTCTGTCAGGTGTTTTTGCTGCTTCCCCAATTGCTTCCCTAGCTTTCCGCTCTCTCTCTTTCTCCGCTCTTTCTGCTGCCTCGCTATTCCGCGCTAGTTGGTAACCCCAATGTTTTTCTTGCTCGGTATCCCTCTGCGTTGCTGCTGGTGTATCACAATGCGCGATAATAATTTTCTTTGAGTTGTGCGGTTGCTCGGCGGTGTTAGAAAAATCTGCAATTTTCCTATGTAGAGTATCTAACTGTCGTTTACAGGTTCTGTGTTGTCTTTTCTCTGTTACACCCTTGTTGATAAATGGTGTGCTCGTTGTTTTTACCCCTTTTTCCATAATTTTTTCTTGGCACATGTACGCCAGTTTATCGTCTGCTGGTCCTTCCGACAAAATTTTTTCTTTATCGTTTACTGCTGTAAGGGTGTTCTTATCTGCCTTATCTTTTAGTTTTTCCGTCCTTTCCCGTTCTGATCCTGTGTCTGTACTACTGTAGTTGTGGGTACTTGATACCTGTTCGCTTTCTCTAAGTTTTCTGGACTTCTTTTTAATGGCCTTCTCGTCTGACTCGTCTGAGTCAGACGTTTTGATTTTTACTTTCCTGTTCTTTCGTATTAGATTCCCCTGTCTCTTTGTACGCATTTTGTATATTCGTGGTGGTGGTGCATTTATGTCCTCGTAATTGTCCCTTTCCTGTTTTTCCGCAAACTCATACAGCTCCCGGCGTGGTAGTTCTGGGTTTTCTTCCCCTTCTATGAGTACTGGATTGCGAGAAAGAGCATCCGGTGCTTTATTTTTCTGCCCCGGCCTATAAACAACATCGAACTCATATCCACGGAGTTCTGCCTTCAATCTTGTGAATCTTAAGTCCGGTTTCTTTGATGTGTGGTAATGTTCATGGTCTCTTATGACTGTAAATTTACGACCGAACAAATATGGCCTGAATTGCTCCTTGGCGTACACTATCGCCAATAATTCCTTGTCGTATGTCGGATATCGTAATTCACTGCCCTTCAAGCATCTGGATGCATATTCGCAAGGGTGATCTTTGCCTATCTCTCCCTGGCTTAAAATTGCTCCGATAGCGTAGCCGAATGCGTCGGTTGTTACGATAAAGGGTTCGTTTATGTCTGGAGCTCTCAGCACTGGCTCACTGCACAGAGCGTTTTTAAGTTTCGTAAATGCATGTTCTTTTTCCTCTTCCCATTTAAATTTGGCTGTTTTTCTTGTAAGCTTTGAGAGAAGTTGGGCTATTTTTGCGTAATCCTTGATGAAGCGTCGATAGTACCCCGCCAACCCGAGAAATTGTTTCATTTTCCTCGCATTTGTTGGTTTAGGAAAACTTTTTACTGCTTCAATTTTTTCCGGATTTGTTTTGATCTGGCCGTTGCCTACAATATGACCGAGCACTTTCGCTTTTTTTCTAAGGAATTGGCATTTTCTTGGCTCTATTGTGAGGTTTGCATCGGCTAGCCGTTTTAAGAGCCTTTTGAATCTTATCTCGTGTTGTTCCAAGTTTTCTGCGAATACCATGATGTCATCCATATATACCTCTATCTTCCGTCCTTGTAAGCCTGCTAGTGCCAGTGTTATCACTCGCATGAATGTACTTGGCGAGTCTATGCATCCCATCGGCATTCGTTTATATTGATAATGTCCGTTTGGTCCTGAGAATGCAGTTTTATAAGCGTCCTCCTCGTGAATCTCTACTTGGAAAAACCCGCTCTTCAGATCTACCACGGTTATATATTTTGCAGCCGCTAAATTTTCCAAAATTTCATTCTGGAATGGCAGTGGATAGCACGTACCGACTGTTATTTCGTTCAATAGCCGGAAATCTGTTACGACCCTCCAGCGTTTTTCTTCGTTTGGTCCAACGTTTTTCGGGACAATCCACATATTTGAGTTATATGGGGATGTCGATGGCTCAATTATTTGTTGCTGCAGTAGTTTATCTATTTCTACTTGCATCTGTTCTTTTAGTTTTATTGGATAGCGTACCCTTTTGGCGACTATTGGCTTCTCTGTTGCCGTTGTTATTCGATGCTTAAGTAAGTTTGTAGCTTTTAGTGGCTCGCCGTCGAGGCCAAATACAAATGGATTGTACTCTATGAGACTCCGGGTGTGGTTTAATTCTTCCATGTTGCAGCCAGATCTATCGACGATTTCCATTATTTTGCTTACTCGAGCCGGTATATCCGATTTCTTAATATCTTTATAATTATCGCTGTTGTTCTTTATATCCTCATTATTTTTTCCGCTTCCGGCATTTCTTTCTTTTATAATTTCATCATTTTTTACTGTCCGTCTGAATTTTTAGTGTTAAAAAGCCCAATCATGGTTTCGTTTAACCCTTCAGCGTCGTCCCCAGCGATGCTGAATGGTTCCGCCCCTTGTCTGGTTTCACATTCGAAAACATTTACTTCTGGTACTGGCACGTCAATTTGTTTGTCTGATATGTTTATAATTTCCGCATATATCTTTAAGTTTTTATTTTCTCCTATAAAATTTCCAAATAAGATTCCCTCCTTTATATTTTGTAGAGGGACCCAGCCGACTTGTACGTGGCTGCTCTCATCTTTTATACGCGCAAATATTATTTTCCTCGATTTTGCGGGGATTTTAAAATATTCTGGTTTTAGTAATGGGATTCTGATGCCTTTTAATTCTAAATAATTTTCTTTGGCGCTTATGAGGCCATTATACAACTTAAAAGCGTCCCAGCCAATAATGCCTTTCATTTCTATCGGAAAGGATATCAGGGACTACGTGCAGATTTATTATTATACCGTTAAGAGGTATTTTAGTCGTCCCTAACGTGCAGCGTGCTCTGTGTGTGACGCCAGTTTTCAGGACTTTTTCTCTGCTCTCTATATGCGTGTCTGTAGTGAGACAGCATTCTTTTATAATTGATACTTCGGCACCAGTATCCGCGTAAAATTTTGCGCTATAAAATTGCAGCTGATTGCTGTTTAATATTACTGATGTTGGTGTGCTTCCAGTACTCGATATATTTACCCTGCGGAGAGGTAGGTTCATGTTTTCATGGATTTTTTCTTTACCAGCTAAAGGGCGACTAGTTATAAATTCTGTTTCAATTCTTTTTTCTTTGTGAGAATTCTCAGCCGTTTGACGAGACTGTTCGGAGTCTGTTTCTAGCGATACTTTAATTGTTTCATTTTTCATATAATTTTCTTTGCGTGATGTCTCGCTATCTTTACCTCCGATGTGTATTTTATTTGACTCTGCCTGCTCCTCTTCTTCCGCTAACTCCGTTTCATTTTTATGATCTATATCCTTCTCTATTTTTGGGGCCCGCTCGGCGCTTGGGGAGCATGACGAGCGTCCTGCGAGTTTAAATGTTCCGTGCTACGCGTGGATATTTTTTCATCAGGTGCATCATTTGTTCCATTCGGAGGTCCTCTGTCCTTATAATTTTCATCCCTATTATAATTATAATTACCTCTATAATTATTGTTGTTACCGTACTGGTTGTTGTAATTGTTATTATTATTTCTTGAGTAATCAGCGTTTCTGTTGTAGTTATTATATCTGTTGTAGCCTGTGTTCGTATAGGGGTTCCTTCTATAATCGTTATTATAGTTTTGGCTATATGTATTAGGGGGGTAATTATAATTATTCCGGTAGTTAAAATTTCCTTCCGTATTTTCCCTGTTATTATTGTTAAATTGTTTGCGTCCGTCGCTCCAACTCATTCTCCCATTCTCTGCGTCTCTTACTAGTGTGCGGCATTCGTTTGTATAGTGCCCCGTGCGTTTGCAGTAAGCGCAATTTTTATCCCTTACGTTTTGTTTATCTTGTGATACCTGCACTGGTGGATCATTTGTTTTTATGTCTGGGTTTTGAATTCTCTTATTCGCTGCGTCTGATACTAATTTTATACATACTTTTTTGGCATGTTCCCCGTATTTATTGCAATATGAGCAATATTGATAGTCCTCTGTTATTTTATTTTTATCTGTTGTGTCACGTATTTCTGCCTGCTCGTGGCTGCTCGCACGATCGTCCGTATCTCTTGTTTCTGCTCTTGCTTGGTATATTTGGGCCTCGATTCGTGCCGGCATTATTTCTCGTAGGCTTAAGTCGCTTTCCATTTTCAGCGCGGCTACTATAGCTTCGCCTAATGTTTTCGGGTTAAGGCATGTTACCCTGTAGTTGTAAGTTGATTGTATCCCGTACGTATATTGCTTTAAAGTTTCTTTTTTCACGCTCTTCTTTAATGCGTGTCGTTGCCCGGGTGATAGTGTCGTGTCCGAATCGTATAGGGTTATTATTCTATAGTATAATTTTTGAACACGCCTGCCGTATTCCTCTACTAATTCCCCTCTGTATTGTTTCACTACTTTTAATTTTACTAATAACGTGTCGACGCTTCCGATACTGCTGTACCTATTTTTTAATTCTACCCAGAATTCATCTACAGATGAGAACTGCGCCAGGCGCGGTATAAATTCGGTGGCTGCTTCTTTTAGCTTATTCGCTAGTGAGCCCATAAAAAATTTTCCATATACGGGGCTTACCGTCCACGATACCACTCTTACCATTTGTTCGAAAAGGGGTAGTTTAACGGAATCGCCGTCAAATATCGGTATGTTTGCTGCTAGGTGACTTAGTGACGATAGTGTATTCTGAATTGGGCGTTCGTAATTAGGATTTCCTGTGTAATGTGGGGGTACTGTAAATCGGTCTTGGGCGTTTAAGTAATTTTTATTTTCTTAACCTAACTCGTCCTCTCCTGCAGGATAAAGTGGTGCCGCTGTGTCCTGTCTATAATAATTATTGTCGTGGTTTGTATCGTGGGTGATGCCGTAGTTCCCGATTTCTTGCTCGCCTTGAGCTACTGGGGTTCGCATTTGTGTTTGACGCCGTGTAACTTATCCGTAAGTCTGTTGTGGTAATTGATCTTTTGGTTGTGTAGGTGTAGGTATTCGATTTGTATCTTGTTGCACCGCTTGTGCCGCTGCTTCTCTTATTATATCGTCTAAATTAGTGTCGTGTTTGGCTTGTGTTTTATCGCTATGTGGATTAGTGTCTCGTTGATTCATGTCGGTTGTCGCGTTTTCACGTTCGGTAAATGAAGTTAATTTTTCAAATGCGGGGGTCTATGTGTTTCTGTGTGGAATGGCGCATCAGTTCCATTATCGCTTTTGTCCTGTCTATGAGATAACTGTCCGCGTTTAATGCTTGGCGTTAGTTTCCTTAACATTTTTATCATAAAAAGCCTCTGTTTTTTGCTGGCCTTCTGCCACTCTGTCCATGTTTCTGGATCATCTTCTAAATTAATCTGTATTACTTCGTCATCTGTGTCAATTGGTCCTGTTTCGTGTATATCTGTGCACCTCACGGCTTCTTGTACTCCCCTTCCCAGTGTATCATTTGTTTCTACGTCACTCATATTGTTGCTCTTAAGTCTTTTTTTTCTGTAGTTTGTCTTGTGCTTTTCTAGTTCGTATTTATATTTTTCTAATCATAAAACGCCGTCGTTTCTGTGTACTTTGTGTTAACCTGATAGATACGCGCGCTCTATCGAGTGTTAGTCGATAGTCTTTTTTTTTGTTTTTGTTTTCGGTTGGCTCTTTGTATTTATTAACTAATTAAAAAAATTTTGCATGGGATGTTTGTCGTTTGTATCGGTTATATGCTTGTGCATGCAATTATGGGTTGCCGCTAAGGTCTGAGGATATTGCGATTTGGAAATAATATCGATATTTAAGTTTTTTCTTTTAGGTGCGTATTCCCCTCAGGGGTTATGAGTATAGTATATACGAGTAATGAAAATTCACTCACCAGATCTCCGTGACGATGGTCAGCATGACGATGATCCCGTGCATACTTATGGGTTCCTTCTTTGATCCTTCCTGGAGTTGCTCAGCTTCTGCTTTTGCTTGTTGTTCCCTTCTCCTGTGCCGTGTATCCCGTGTTCTGTGGCTGTAGTCCGGGCTTGGTGTACCGTGCTTTCTTCTCTTTGTCTGTATTTTTTCGGGTTGAGTGAATGGTAGATGCCTCTAGTGTCCTGGTATGTTGGTCCACTGGCTTGATATGCAGTTTTTTCTTGTCTGGTATCCTTGCAGTATCGAAGATTTTCACGATTATATCTTCCTGTTCTCCTTAACTTTTCCAATTTCCTTATATTGTGGCACTTGACACACTGAATTTGGCGTCTGGCACTTTTGACACTTTTTTTCTTTGCGGCAAGAGATATATTATTTTTATTTCTTTTATTTATCACGTTAATTAAGACAAGAAAAACTTAATTAAAAAAATTTTTTTTTTGTTTCGCGAGACTAAGTGATTTCTGCATACGTGACAGACCGTAAAAAATTTTATCTGTATCCCACTTCTGACACCAGCTGTTACGTGGGATTCTCGGTGCGGGAATAAATAGAAGCGTGACTTGTTGTTACTTATGCTTTATTAGAATTACTTATCATTGAGGGAAGTTGTGCATGTATTATCGTTTCGCGGACTTCGTCCTTACCCTCTCGCGTCTCTAGCTGATCTCTTGTCCCTTCTCTCTACCTTTCCTATCACCTCTCTTCTCTATTCCCCTACCTTTTGGGCCCAAGCCAGCAGAGGCGCACGCACGCATAGCTATATGCTATCGTACGTAACACCAGTCAATTCTTCAACTCTTGGAACATGACCTGCATCGGCTGAATGTTTGCCTTTGATTTTTTTCTGAGCATCAAATTCAATCAAGTGTGAAATAGCTTGAAAGCCTGTCCTGATGATGCAATCAGCTTTTTCGGGATTAAATTGGTTAGAACTCATCTACAAACAGAAAATGTAATCGATACATCAAGTATTTATGCATTCAAAAATATTCGCAGGAATGTGTATAAACTTACTTTTGCGTAAATACTTACGGTGACTGGCAGGCTGTGGCGAAAAATTATGTAAATAAATAAAGAAAAAATCTTTTCGTAAAACTGCGTGCATCTTGGCGATTTTAGTGAGGGACACTTTTTCTCACTTATGGCGCCACCTGACATAGGCGCATAGCGAATATTACAACAGCAAGCCAAGGAGAACAACCCTGGGTGTGAGCAGCCACAACAGCCTCGTCAGTGGTTTGTAGCAACAGCATGTCCACAGAAAAGGTATTCTCCTGGTCCACTTTCCTGACTACCGATGAGCGGTTGGTTTTTCGGGAAACGACCCGAAGACATAAAGCTGAAACTAGCAGACAAATTCTAGCAGCAATATCGTCAAATAACAAATTCTACTTAGGGTACCCTAAAAAGAAAATCAGGGATCTCTCTAATTACGTAAAATAAAAGGGTATCTGTCTTAGTTTTTAGGATACTCAAGATATAAGTTGCTATTCGACGGTATCGCTGCTGAAATTTGTCTGCTAGTTTCAGCTTCATCCCGAAGACGAGATATTCTCTGGTCAGTGGCATACCTCCCTCCTGCACGGTCTCCGTACGCAGAGACTAAGGATTAGAGTCAAGCTACTCGTACAGCCAGCTCTCCATTATCAAGAAAAATAGTAAGGAATGGCTAGAAGTATCACTTCTGTTCCTTTTCACGGCCATCATAAGTATTTACGTTCCCTACTTAACCATAAATTTTATCGTTTCTTTTTAGAGCCACCTAATGTTAAACTACCTTGCCAACAAATACATGTTTATCACTATTTTCGACAACGATTCGTCAACGATACAGCCGGCCACTATTAAACTAAGTCAGTCATTCACTGGCAGACGTCACAAGCATAGTTCTTTGTTGCAAGGCTGGGAACCCCGGCAATCGCTGACTATACATCACATTGCTCTCTCAACTCTGTAAGCATTCAACCAGAAATCATCGATGCTCTCTGAGGTCTGTGCTGGGTGAACTTAACAGCTATAAAGGAAAAATAGACTTTGGCAAATGGGATAGTCTCCAACGAGCAAGCATCACTAACCAATCTTCTTACCTTACATCACCATAACAACGGAGCTCTGCAATCAAAGAAGGAGCTTTAGACACCAATGCCTCTGGTGTAACACCAAGAGACTTTGGTAAAGAGCTCTACAACTTGCTCTAACGTTTTAGACGTTGTAGTTTTCCTTACGATCAGTCTGGTGCTACAACAGCAGGCCAGAAAGATCACCCTGAGGAGTCCAGGCAGTCACGTTTGCTGGAAACTTCAGTTAAGATGGCATAATTCGGGGCTGCCACTCAGGTTCGAGAACATGATAGTTAAAAATTTTAGAAAACTCTTTTTCCAGCCCAACTTACTAGAGAGAGGGGAGACAATATCCTTTTTTTCTTCCGTCTCTTTTTACAGCTGGTATTTCTCACAACTAACGTTATTGCTAAATAAGTGCTAGTTATTAAAAAAAAGTGAGTATGCTTAATTCATAATAAAGGAAAGAAATGGTGGCGATTTTACCGGTAACGATGATAATAGTAATAATGGTAGTAATTTAAATAATACAAATAGTGTTAATAACAATTATAATAGCAAATATGGTAATCAATTACTGCTAAAAATAGTTCGCTGATTAATTAGCTAAAAAATCAGCTGATCTCTGATGCCAAATCATCAGCTAATTTTTTAACTGTGCGAAAAAATACAAGTCCCATCAAGGCGAAAAATGCAAGTCCCAAAGAAAAACATTTTTTTTGGCAGTATCAAAACTATGCTTTCTGGGACTCTAACAGTAAAATGAGAGCAGGGAAAATTGGGATGAGATTTGGAAAATTTTCAATAGCAAAAATACAAGTTCTTATGAATCTCTTTATTGTTTTTATGAAGCTCTTTAAGGTACATTGGCATTGATTTTGATGACGCTGAGAGTAACGATAATCGTTCGTATGCTGAGATATACGAGAATGCAGAAAGTAATTAAATTATTTTCTTAGTACATTTTTTTTGCGTAAGTCAATCGTAAAAGTTAAAGGAATGATAGATAATTAGTGGCACTAGCGATCTCCCCGTAAAAGCTTCATTTTTTAAATATCGAGCACTATAAAAGAAGCGGTCATAGCTCAGTTGACTAAGGCGCAAGTCTTGGTTGGTGGGGAAATGGCTGCTAAAGTGGGGCGCGGGTTCGAATCTCGGTTGGTGCAATTCTTGAAAAAAGTTTTTCAAGAGTTGTTTCCGTCCGATATTCGATCCCAAGTCTCGCGACTGGTCCTACGCCACAGGGCGACGTAGGGGTCACATTTCACGAACGCCCTTGGTAGGTGTGGGACCAGTTGAGAAAGTGAGGGGTCATAGGGGTGGAAAGAGAGAGGGACGTTACCATAAGGTGACCTAGAGATTTGCCTTGTAGGCGTCTTGGACAGGTGTGGACCTCGAGGAAAGATTGCGGGTACTAGGGGTGGAAAAAAGGGGTAAAACAAGAGGTTAAATGAAAAAAAGGGGAGGAAAAAGTTACGGCATAGTTGGGTACTGAGGACTGGGGGCTCGGGACTTAAGATCAACACCCTCCATACTAAGATGGTAGAGGGCGCCCGCAAAAATCAACTTGAGTAGTGTACGGGTAAAAAAAAATAGAAATATATGTATTCCGAAGTATAATAAAAAGTATGGGTGTCAGAACTGTGAAATAGGATACTTTAAAGCGATACAGTTGCCAGATGAGCATTGCTAAAAATATGATTAGATAAGATGATGTAGAGATACCACTGTTAGAGCCAAAATGTCTTAAAATATCTGCAAAATCGAGACAAACAATTTGTGCGCGAATAACAAAAAGCAGGAATGAAGCAGAAAATGGCTAGACACCCCTCCAAGAAATAGAGGAAGAAAAATTATTTAGAAACTTTATAGCCAAAAATATTTACGGGAAAATAGTCGCGAAATGTACGAATATAAGTGACGAGATAAAATACGCGCCTGTTCCGGAAGAAGAGCTGCTAGATTACGAAGAAATTTACCGGAAGCACTCAGAAGACGTTGAAGAGGACAATGTCAAAAGTTTGGGGAAAGCAGTAATAAGGTTATTTAATGAGGAAAAAAGTTATGACAAAGAAAAAACAAAAAATTTAACGAAAGATAAAGAGGAGCTAGTGAGACAAAAACGAAAAGACAAGATAATGCAACTCGTAGACACAGCTGGTTGCAACCATGAAGAAAAATAACATGGAGAAAGACTAATTTAATCAAACCTTTACGTATTTGTTCTTTATGGAGAATTTCTCAATACAACACACCTGTTTGAGCATCGAATTATAACGACGACGTCAGATAAACCCATCGTGGTGGAAAGATACAAATATCCACCGTCGATAAAGGATCAAATAAAAGTCGAAATAACGAGAATGATCGAACAAGGAATAATTGAACCCTCCACCTCGCCATATAGCTTAAACACCTGGATAGTGGCAGAACAATGGGGGCCAATGAGTCAAGAATGAGAATAGTCACAAATTTTCGAATACTAAACGAAGTTACAGTGGGTTCATGTTACCCGCTACCGTTTCAGAGTGACATCTTGGACAACCTAGGATTAGTACGTTACATCACGATATTCTACCTCAAATTGGAATTATTGCAGGTGGAAATATACTAAGACGATGTACATTAGACAGCCTTTTAGGCCCAGATGGCCACTACCAATAAAAAAGTATGCCAATGGAGTGCAAAGACTCGCCTAACATACTTCTAAGGCCTATCGCACAAATACTTGCAGGATAACAAGGCCATAAAATAAAAGTGTATCTTAACGACATAATGGTCTTTACCCTCAACTTTAAAGAGCATGGGAGACGATTCACGTAACTATTAAAACGACTGGTAGCTGCAAATCACCGAAAGTGCTCGATCACATTGTAAGCAATGGACAGATAACGACTGCCCTGAAGAAACTTGGAGCAGCTTATAATTGGCCTAGACCGACAAACGTAAAGAAAGTAAAACAATTTTTGGGATTTATAGGCTACTTCAGGCGAATTGTCAAAAATTATGCTCAAATTGTCCAACCGCTGTGAAGACTCTTAAAAGCGGGCACTGCATTTAAATGGGGCAAGCATGAGGAGCAAGCATTTAAAACTTTCGTGGATAAACTTTGAAGTGGACTTGTACTTATGGCCCCAGATTTGAAGAAATCCTTTATCGTCATGACGGACGCATCAGATTATGCAATTGGACCGATTCTTGGTCAGGAAGAGATCAGAAAAAATAGACCGAGTATATAGTGTGAGTACGCGTCTCACTGCCTTAAAAGGAGTGAAGTCCACTATTTCTGCGAAATAGCAATTTAGACGATATTTATATAGATGCAGGTTTACGATGGTTACAGACCACAAGTCGCTTAAGCACTTTCATTCATCTGTATAACCACACATTCGTTTTGACAGACTCAAAGCGATACTGAGAAGGTATGAGCTCAAAGTTATATACCGCCAAGTAGTAATTAACAGACTGCCTAAGGTTATCGCGAAACCCAATACTACAAGAGGGGCAAGTCAATCTCGAATGGCCACGCCAAAAGCTATATCAGCTACCGGATAAAAAAGAGACTATAGAGAGAATACAGGACTGGCCGATAGCAACGAACAACCAGCGCGCATATAAAAAATTTGAGCAACACTAAAGAAGAAAATTCAAGTTAATCCGAAAATAATAAAAGTATGTTGTAACGACTCAGAAAACTCAAACGTCGTAATACAGGACAAGAAGTGATATTTAAGTGATAATATTGAAAAAGGTTCAGATATGAGTACAGAAGGTCAAGAAAACGGCGATGTAGACTCTAAATCTGAGGAGCCTAACCTGTCGCCACAACAATAACTAAGGAATAAAAGCGAGTTAAAAATACAAGCTATCGCGGAAAAAGGTGGACTTTATTTATAGGGGCCAGCAGACGAAAAATTACGTGACATTACCAAAGAACTATACTTTCGAAATGGAAAAACAGCTAGATGCATGCTAGCAATATTAGAACAAAAAGCATGTAAATAACAACTCGACACTTTGCATAGATAGAAACTGTGTTTTTCAGTTACGCAACCGACGACGGATCCGTGAAAAGGAATAAATATAGCTAATTGTGACACACCATTGCCTAACGTTACAAGTAAGGATCAAGAGTAAATTACAGAAGAACAGAGAACTGATACAGAAAAAAAAGGAAACATAAAACAAGTGAAAGAATATTCAGCAGATAAACGAGAAACGCCGAGTATACATAACTTATTAAAGAGAAGGTCTGATGAATTGCGGGCTCTAGTAATGATTGGCATTGAAAAGCAAGATGTTGAAGTCAGACCGGGAATGGAGATAGATACGTGGGAGCCAAGCTCAATAATAACAATAAAAGAAGTAGCGCTACACGCTAGAGGATAAGTAAACAAAAATGCACATAATGGGGGGAGTATGGCTCAGTCAGAGAAAAATGGGAACGTGGTATGAAACAAACGCAATGAGCAGTTAGAGAAAGTTGCACCCCTACATAAGTGGCTGGAATATTGAAAAGACAAAATACGAAAGGAAACTTGTAAATGCGCACAACCTAGTAGTACCCTGTCAAAAATATTGAAAATACCATCGGATCTACCCGGGAACTGTTTGTTTCACAGCTGTATATGGTAATACAAACTCAATGTACTAACTAATTAGTTACGGATAATTGTGCGCAACTCTCATTTATTACAAAAATGCAGAGAGCTGGAAAAAACAAAAAATATTTTGAAGTCACCAACAATGTATGAAAACAGTGATTGTACTTTTCTGTTCTCGCAAGAATTCAGGGAAAGCATTTGTGTTCAGTTTGCAGTAAGTAATGAAAATTACATGTACACTTATTATATTGCTATGGCAGAAGGTGAATTTGTCCATTTACATTTAGAAGGTGTAATTGAAAATGCACATTATACGCCTCTTAGAGAAGTTTCTGGCGCGATAAATACAGAACGTGAGTCGAAGTATGGACCCTAAAAAGAGACCGCAGCAGTAGTGAGAGAAGTGAGAAGCGTAAGCATGGGTCGGAGCTAGACGAAAGAGTAGACAAAGGCAAGCAGAGAAAGGAGGACCAAAGTTATCTAGGAAAGGAGCAAGACCCCCCTGAACGAGCAGTGGATACAAGTAAGCTTACGGGTAAACAAGGAGAGAATATACAGCAAATGAGCAACGTTGACGACAGCAACGAAAGTACAGCAAAGGAAGAAAGAGAGCAAGCCAACGATTTGAATGATGCGCTTAGCGAAACAGCGAGCGAGAAGGAAGCCAACACAGTCATACGCTCACCATCGATGGAAAAATAAAGAGTGTGCAGAACACACCTACCAACAAGAAGGCCTCTACGGGCACCAAAAAAGAGGGAAGATAAACTTCTACTGCAAAAACTGAACAGAATCGAGGGCCACCCATTAAAGTATATAGGAAATCTAGCGTTTATGACAATAACAAAATCAGTACCCAATGCAGAGGTTATAGATCCGCTGCATGAGATATGATATATTAATCCGACACGCATGAACAACGAAGAAAGAAGGGTCAGAGAAGCTAAGATAACAAATTTAAGAAGAATAAAAATTATGCACATGTATGTAAAGGAGCATTTTGAAGAAACGGCGCCTAAATCAAACAATAATAAGTGTATTAAGGCCTTTAAAGTGGTAATAGTAGTAAATGACATAAAAACAATTGGGATCGTTAGGAACCTAGCGATCCTCAATCTAACTAAGTGGGGATTCTTTGTTGATACCTTTGAGGAAATATTTAAAGTTATTATAGTAGCAGTGGTACTCTACACGAACACTCTAGTAATTTTATCAGCAGATTAAAGATTTAAAATCATTAGAGAATACAACGAAGTGGCAACAGGTGGACATAAGGGAATGAACAAGATATTAAACAGGATCTCCAAAGAATACTACTGGAGGACATGCGCCCAGATGTGAGACAAGTTATGTTGCGATGCACATCATGCCAAACGTAAACAATCATCCAAATTAAAACGGAATTAGTTATGCTCATCACTGAGACACCAAATAGACCGTTTAAAAATATTTCTGTGGATTTCTACGTGCCCATTAGTAAACCCTCAGAAAATCAGTAAATGCACATACTATCTATGCATTAATGATTGAAATCAATGAATTTATTGTTTAAGAGGCCTACAAATCCACGTTAATTGTAGAAGGTTGAACCTTCTTTTTTTTTTCTCTTTTGTCGTTCTTTATCAGAAACAAAACCTTAACACCTGAGACGACACTCACAGTCATCATGAGATTCTGAATCGCCTGGCACGTCTAGGGCAAGTAACAGACTGTTCGTCAGACCGTCCACCTCAAAGTAAGCATAATTTTGTAAAAACTACATAGACCAGTACTTAATCGTTCATATAAGGGAAACTAATAAAAACTCACCCGCATTACTGGTTGATTATCTTGAGGAATAATCGACCTCACTCAGTGTGTGGCAGTGTTTTCTCAGGACTCGGCCACCGAAGGACAGCTGCGCGTGACGGACAGCCCTCTCGTGATCCTGGAACACCTCCAGGTTAACAATACCACGTTACCAGGCATTCAAACAGGGACCTCGGTACGAAAAAAAAGGCATACGGATCTGCCTACGCATGCTTAACTGAAATAAATGAAGCGCGCTTGTACCCGCATAAGCTGTTTCTTACATTAAAACATTGTGCAACAGTACACAAAAGCTACTCCTGCACAATTGCGTCCACGGGACCATACACAGAGACTCTTCTGGTGCGAGGAATCGCGTTCTCACCAGAGCTATGTCGAAGCTGAGCTTCGGAAACTCAGACAGCGGCCCGAGCACTTTCAGAAAAAATAAATGTTTGATGTTTTAAGGGGCAAATAGAAAAAAGCAGCGAACGAAATTAGCAAATACGTTTATAGCGTTGAGAGTCAAAGCAATTAAAAAATACCCATACAATTCCTTTCCCAAATCTGACGCCATAAGAGAAGAGAGAGGAGGAGTAGCAGTAAAACATAGTATTAGAAAATGTAAGAATTGAAAATACTAAAAAAACGTACAACACTAGTCAAAACGTAAGAGCGGAATACACTACCGTAAAATAATTTTTTCTTATCCATACTTTCAAGCTTGTTTAAAAAAAAAACACGAGTGAAATGTAAGTCAACCGATCGTTAAATTATCTGACTCTTCAGTGTTCTCGTATATGTTACATGACCCTGCAGGCAAGATGGGGTGCACTATATTATAAACGCAGTGCTGTGGTGCGTAGCTCGTCACCTCGATGGCCTTGAGCTGGACGTCACATGCTTTTTCAGCTGGCCCGGGAACCAAAACAACACCAAGCACTGCACTGGAAAGTTGCAAAACTCGTGGTTGTTACAACAGTGAAAAACGAAACCGCAGAGAAAAACGTTTCACGCGACTTGGCTTCTGCGTTGCCGTGGATCGGCTGATTTTGGACTGGATCACTTGCAGATCTAGCCCCACACATACGCTTATATCGTTGGTGGTCGCAGCGCTTCGGACACCCAGAGGAGTACTGAAACCCCTAGGCTGCACACGTAGTAACATACGAGGTGGGTAGTTTTTCCATTACCGGGTTACGGGCCAATGTAACGGGGTGCGCGCACGATGTGGATTAACGAGGCGGAATACTCGACCTCGACTGGCCAGTGTTCTCTGGATACCCTCAGCGATACCTCCAATAAACTAATACGTGGGTCTCTTTCGTTGAAACACTGCTGGGGCCAAGTATCGCAGTGAACGGTGTCGTCGTCGCTCCTCGCAACTATCTTTGACACGTTACTCAAGGGGGAGAGTTACTCATTTTGCAACTGAGCCCTTTTTATGCACTTCGACTCGCTAGACCCTATTTGTAAGAATCGATTTGCTGTGAAAAAAAATTGGAAGTACAACTTTGAAAGAAAGAAAATGAGTCGAAATACAACACTCTACGATCTATCAAAAATTTAATAATTAAGTTTCAAAAAACTTTTTATTTAATGGACAAATAAATTTTTGCCATAAATATGCAAGAAAAAAGTTTCAAAAAAATACCACTAATACATGTCAAAGCCTACAGTCTATTTTAATTTTGGGTTGTCTACATATAAAATTGTTTGTTTTAAACGTTATTTAAGAAACATCAATTTTTAGCTGTATTTTGCATTCTGTAAAAAATTAAATAAACCAACTTAAACTCAGTTAGTTTCATTTTGTAGATCTTTGTAATATTTACAAGTTTTTGTTGAAACATTTTTTTTAATAACCAAGAAAAAATTATAATTGCGAATAACTGTATTTTCGCAACTTTTCTGGCAAATAAAAAAAATGTGCAATAGTTAAGCTGTTGGATTTTACATTTATTATTATTTCGTTCGGAGATAAACCTAAATCTATCAAAACGTTTTGGTTAGCATTTTTTTAGTTCACCTCCCCTTTCTTAGTCTGTTACTGTCGCTTTGGTCATGACTTTCATATCCACATTCATCGATAGTTTTAATAGAGCTTTCTCCATGATGAATAATCTTTCTAGTTACCCTGTGTAAAGGTTAGTTTCATTCTTTATTCATATGCATTTAATTGATGTACCATTTTATTGTAAGCTACTGCTAAGCCTACATATATGGTAACCTAGATATGCAAGCAGTATGGTTTTTAATTTTTTGACAAGGATTTCATACTAGGTTTAATATGTTCATTTTTTTTTTCACTGATATCATATCACTGATTTCGATCTGAACAGTTTAATTCTCTTGATTGTATAAACATTTAATGTAACTGTTTAATAGCAGATAATCATAACTCATTTATGAACATATTTTTGATAAAATACCAAAAATTTCTTTTCATTCCTGAATTTACCTGCTTTTAAAGGCCACGTGACTAAATATAAGCCAATAAAATGTGTAAAAATGAAACTTTAAAGAGATCTTGGAAATTATTTCAAAATGGACTAATAAATTGCAAAAAAATAGTTATTTCCACCCTCGGGTGGTTTTGGGAGGCTGGTACTTCCTCGGGCGAAAAAGCAGTTTTCCGGAACTCGTTCGAAAAGTCTCCTTTACGAACCTCGTTACGTCCCTCGCCTTCGGCTCGGGCCGCAAACCTCTCGGTTCGCAAACAGAGACTTTTCAAACTCGTAGGAAAACTACTATTTTAGGTTAAGTCTATTTTTTTTCTTATTAAAATTCCGCAAAATACTTCATTTGTCAGTGATAATAGATCTTATTGTATGAGAAAATTCACGTGCAATGATTAATTTTCATAGATTCAACAATTACGATAAATTAAAAGAATGTTATTTACTTGATGAATTTATTAGCTTCATTAAAAAAAATTTTATTGCGATTTTTTTTACATTTACATTCTATATGTATGTACAATATTTTTATGGATCACTTATACGCACTTATCGTGTGTAGTGATCATACAAATTAATGACTTTACAGGTAAATGCAAAAAAAAGTAAAAAATCATAATGAACAGATTCTGAGATTTTATGTAGCCCATAGAGAGTTAAACACATTTCAACGCAAGACTATTAGGTCATATAAATTGATGAATCACAGAAAATCTAATAAAAATTATGGAATAACAAACCTTTCTTATTAGCGGTAATCGTCAAAGGCTTCATTTTACAAGCGTTTTTGTATCATGGATACCAAAGGTTTTTTAATGATTTGATCTCGCAGTGCAATAATTCTAGACCTCATTTTAAAGCTGTTGCATCAGGATAAAAACCGTTTTGTGTACAACTAAAATCATGCATGAATGTTATACATATTGGGCAACGAACGAATGCAGGGTTGTCCATAATGGCATTAACACATTTTTTATCATGCAAGTTTAGAGAAATATCATATGAAACCGTAACTGATTCATTTTTTAAAAGATTAAAAGTGTGCTATAATCTGTTGGAATTAGATATTGAATATGAGGATGTAATAATAAGTCAATTTTTTTATTTAAGGTATAGAACTCATACATTGCCAGATTTACGATTCAAAGTACAAATTTTCACGAAAAATGCTAATTGCTTCAGATTTTTAAGAATCCTTTTTATTGTAAAGCTTTGAGATGATTTTGGAAAAATCATAATAAAATCATTTATAAGTAAATAGATGTCGACAAGATCAACTCCTATTTCTCTACTATAGATTTTGAAAGTCTTTAAGATATATTGTCATAGTCAAAAACCTATTTTGGTGACTCATCAAATATTTTTTCATTTATATTAGAATGAAATTATTAAAGAATTATTAGAAGTTAAGTCTTTTGCTCTGTCATTAAAATATGGCATTACTATGAATCAGTCATGCTCATAAATAAGTACGGTTGTGTAAAAATCTTCCTTAAAAACAGCTACCTTATCAACTTTATATAAACATATTTTAGAATAGTTATTACTTTTCGAAACACAGCTTAATTGTTTTGGATTTACAATCGTACATAGTAAGGTTACCTTACTGCCTTCTACTTCGTTTTCGTACTTCTTACTTACAAAGCTGGTATTATTTGTCATAAGTTTATTCATTTGATTTTGATAGAGTTTTAGAAGGACAGTGAGATATAGGCCCTACAACTCTCTATCGACTTTTTGCTGGAACTGCCGTTCCATGCTAATTCTGGCTCGCTCATCGCCTTGATTTTTTTCCACTTGGTATAATTTCTCTTCTTCATCTGTAGAGTGGGGAAAATTCGATTTTTCTACGATGTGAACAGTTTTTTCTTTTATATATTATAAGTATAAATATATTAACACAAATATAAGAAGTTTAAAGCTGAGAAGAAGGATAATTGGATTCGTTAATTCGACTTTTTATAAAACGTTAAGCTTATGTGTTATGATATTTTATAATGTACGTTGTGCAAAACGGAATTTTTCGTTAAACTGTCTCCCCTGAAAAATGTAGTTTATAGGTACAATGTACGCAATTCTTCTGATAAGAACCCGAACCAGACATGAGGCTTTTTAATTTTTAAAAGAAAGAAAAGAGAAAAACGTAGATAGTTAAGGCTAATGTGCGTTACTTAATCCATTTACCAGTGAAGTATCTGAGTTCAGCGTAATCATCCTCTTGGGTCATACATACCCCTTGGGCTTCCAACTCCGCACAGATTTCCTAAAGAGTTCGGTTGCTTACATCGAAGTCGTCCTCCTGAAGGAGACATTCATCATGTACCAAGGCATTTTTCACTTTTTTGTGATTCGCAACTTTTTCGTCGAATTCTTCTTCTTTAGGTGTATACAGACTTCGCCGTTGAATGGTGCACCCTAACGGTAACGAAGTATATTGGGATGGTCCTGCAAGTTGCGTGGCCTCAGGCGTTGTATCTTGGAAGTTTGATATATTTGTTAAAGCTTTAATTGTATTTAGGACATTCGATTCTGTTATCTTATTGATTATTCTTTTTTGATGCTTTCTATGCCGTCAACTTGACTTGTTGACTTGTTAAGTCTTTATAACATTTTGACGTTTGAGTGCCACAGTTCGTTGTTCGTTACTTGCGCGTTTGAGTGTGCGCTCTGTTCTGCTTCGTTAATTTATGTAAATTTTCATTACTTTTGGGTGTAGTTGTGAAAAGAGTATTGTGGTCTTGATAACCATACAGTATGCGTATTAAACTGTAATTAAGTATACCCTCTTTAATTAGGCGCGTATTAACGTATGTACCAACTTTCTGTACTATAAGGGGCCATGCATAAACTACGTAACGCCATTTAGAGGGGGTAGGGGTATGACAAATTGCGACATTAATTTACGTGGGGGGAGGGGGTTCTAATTAAAAGTAACGTAACTTCACTTTATGCCACGAAAATTAAACAAAATTAAATGCACTATTATATTTTTCCAAATAGAGTGCGTAATTGCAAGTTTCTCAGTCGTGCCACGCTAGGCGCTGTATTGTACGTGTATACTCGTGACACTACTACCAACCTACTCGTATTATATGTTGATCACGCAGCAGGGTTTTGTTTTCTTGTTGACAATTAGCGACGAAAAAATCAGTTGATGGCAGAGTATTGACACAAGCATAACAAAAAAACAGTTTTTTGTTTTAATTACGATACAAGTGCAGTATATTATTTAATATTAACATACTAAGTTTAGTGTATAGTGTATTATTTAATGTGCAATAGATGTTTATTTTGTAATGTCTTGGTATACAAAATTGTATGAAGCTTACAAAAAGTGGAATGCAAAATAATTTTTCTGGACAAAAAATCCAATGAAACGTAAACGAATCATGGAAAAGTTTTAAAGAAGACAAAGAATCATTTCCAGGTATCGTGGAGAAGAAAATCAAGGAACTTCTTCAAGAAAAAACAAAAAAAGATGCAGAAATAGTAGTTTTCCTACGAGTTTGAAAAGTCTTTGTTTGCGAACCGAGAGGTTTGCGGCCCGAGCCGAAGGCGAGGTCCGTAACGAGGTTCGTAAAGGAGACTTTTCGAACGAGTTCTGGAAAACTGCTTTTACGCCCGAGGAAGTACCAGCCTCCCAAAACCACCCGAGGGCGGAAAAAATTCTTTTCTTTACATGGCAAGTAAGATTAATCTTCATTAAAAAAATTTTTCGTGTTATCTATTTTGTATGATCTACATTGACGTTAATATTATTTATACTTATTATAAAATGCAATTAAAAAAATATTTCCTTTTTTTCAGAAATCTGTAAGTAAACAAGTTCCGGATGCTAGTCCTTTTGTTTGCGGTAACTCAAACTCCGAGTCGGTATCGAATTCGGTACTGATTTTGCAAGAACTACTTCATGCTCAAGTTGAAAATCCTTCTAAAGGTAACAAAACATTTATCAGCAAATATTAGCACGCATTTGAACTTTCAATTTTTAAGTCTGAATTGACAGAATGTAATACAATCCGAACAAAAAAAAAACGTTTTTTTTTTTACTTGTAATCTTACTTTAACAATATGTAATTTTAATTAAAACTTTAATATCAACATTTTCTACGCGTTAACGAGTTAATTTTATAATCATAAAAATAATGATTTTGAATCAGGAATTAAGTGTGGAAGGAGCACGCCTATCATCTCGAGCAGTGGCGAAGAAGATGAGGAAATTCGTAGCCCTAGCGTAAATCGCCAATACTCTACTCCCGTACAAGATAGTATTAAGACCAAAATTAATTTATTAGAAAAACAGTTAATTGTAGCTGTTAAGGCTCGTGACTCCGGTCTTAAATCAGAATGTGTACAAAAGGATATAGAGAAAACAAAAAGAAAATTGGAAAGTTCTAGAAAATTGCTGACAGCAACAATTAATACAGCTAAACGCCAAAAAAAAATACCGAGATGAACGTCAGGAAGGTCTTAAAAAATAGCGATTGATTGACCCGATTCAGCAAAAATTTGCAAGTAAGTTTTTAATTATTTAAATTTCATACTATCAAATAATCAATTTAAACGCTTCAATGTTAGTGTATTAAAATTATTGAAAGTAAAAAATATATTAAATTTTAGTTTCGCAAACAGCCTAGTCGACCTCAATCAGAACTTGATCAACCTGAATTGTTGAAAACAATATGTGACATCGCTATGTTGGGAGAAGCAGCTGACAGTCGGCGACGCTCGGAATTAATTGGGAGCTAAAAAATATTGAACGACTTACATGATGAGCTTCAAACACGTGGTTTTTCAATTTTAAGAAGCGCTACATATCTTCGATTGCTACCTCGAAACTCCCACACAAATGAGGGTAAAAGGCACGTTCCTACGGTGCCAGTTAAATTTTGCAAGACTCAAGCTGATTCTAGAAGAGAACACCTTGACGGTAAATTTTGTACAGCTTCAATTAGGTGACTATAGAAACATTTTTTTATTTGTGTCAAACGATATGCTCCGATATGTATGAAAATAAAATTTTAATATTTAAAATTAAAAAATTAATAAAAATATTTACTATCTAAATCGTTAGAGAAATTAATTTTAGTACTGGGTGTTCGTCGGGTAGCTGTGTAATCGCAAGATGATAAAAGTAGAGTGCCAATTAGTATCACTGCTGCAAATAAACAGGCACCGATCTTAATGCACTTAGAATATAAAGTAAGTCTACCAGACAACGATTGGTTTGTAGCCCCAAGTCATAAGCTTATTCCAAGTCTGTATGCAGGCATTAATATTACAGATGGCAAAATTGGTGATCCAAAAACTGTAACGCACTCAGGGCCTATACTTACATTACCATCCGCAGTGCCAAGCACTCGATAAGTACAGCAGCAACTCACGCTTATGATTTTAGAAGATTGTTAAACTTAGAATCTTTTAATGAAATACTTTGTAAGAAAATAATTATTTACACGTAAAATTTCTCACTCTAATTTAGTTTTACAATTTAATTTAAATAATAAATTATTTAATTTTAGATACTGATAAACAAGTAAAACCTATCGTGGTTTTGATAACTTTTAGTGGACCAGACGAAAATCCATGCTACGCCAAAGTGATTGGTCATGCGATTGACCAGTTTAAGATCTGTAATTTAGATACCATTTTTATAATAACTAACGCACCAGGTCGAAGTGTATATAATCGCGTTGAGCGGCGCATGGCACCCTTAAGTCGTGAGTTAGCTGGCTTAATATTAACTCATGATAAATACGGATCTCATCTGGACAATTCTGCCAAAACGATTGATAGGGAACTCGAAAAAAAAAATTTTGAATTTGCAGCTCAAACGCTTGCAAGCGTATGGAGTGACCTAGTCATTGATGGCTATCCAGTGACCGCAGAATTCGCAGATTCGGAATGCATTGCCAAAGACATAAGCAACGTATCACCTGAATGGTATAGCTTGAATGTAAAAGAATGTCAATATTTTTTTCAGGTATCAACGAGACTTATAATATTAATTTTTTTTTTATTTTTCTGTAAATAATTGAAAAAAATAGTTATTTTCGATAAAAAATCTATTTGTAAATTTTACATTAAAGTAAAGTTAATATTTTTACGCATACGTAATATTAATCAATTTTTTTCAATTGTAGATCGTAAAGTATGATAAAAAAGATTGCTGTGGTGAATGGAAAAGTAGTTTAAGGAATGTTCTTCCTGTGACTAACGGTTTTCTGCCTCCTCCATTTCCATTGCGCAGAAATCGTATCTGACGACTTGAAATCCTAACCCCGGACGATACAAAAGAAAAAGATAGCTTCCCTGATTTGTTTGTCAGACTAAGTATTAGTTTAAAACCCTCGATGACAACTGGTGTTCCTGTACCATTTGATTATTACTGCCCTTCAGTTGTTGATGACATTAAAGGCAAGTTTAAATTATTCTCAAGTGTAATTATAATCTTTCAGCATTAAATCGTACGATTTTTTTTTATTTCAAGTAGGATATGTGATTCATGTGGATTATATTTTGCTTCAAAAAAACAAAAAAACTTGCACACCAAAGAAATTCATGTAAGAGTAAATAATCAAAAGCTACGTGCAAAAAAAATTTTAGCAAAAAGAGAAACAGAATTACTTTGTGAACTTGATACTCTTGAGCCAATAATAGAGTGGCTCGAAGAAGAAGACGTAGAAATTAAATTTTCTGATCGCACAAATAATGATTTTACAGATGATATAGCTTCTTTTCCTGTAATCAGTGATATAGTGGCTAGTAGCACTTTTTGAAAGTGCATGTGATGTAGAGTTGAAATTAAAAATTTATTTAATAATAAATTCAATTAATAACTCAATTTTTATTTTTAATTAAAAAAAAAAATTTTTTTTAATAGAAAAAGTTACGTAACATTTACTGAGGGAGAAGGAGGGTCAGGAAAAACGTTACGGTAAGTTACGTGGGGGTGGGGGGGTCAAAGAAGGCCAAAAACAGCGTTACGTAGTTTATGGATGGCCCCTAAGGGTAGGTGTTTCTGTTGCAATAGAATTCATGTTGTCGACTTGATCACTCGCACTGTACTAAATGGACTATCTAAATTATCATTTACGTTATTTGTTACAAATTGACGATAGTCTTTTGGGACCACATATGTGTCTTGTTCGGTATTCTGTACATATGGACTCGTTGTGTTATACTATTTCAGATAAAAATTTTATCAGTTCTTATCTGGGTCGTTTGTAAATTAATTTTGTATGCATGCATGAATATTTTCCCTCAATATGTATATGTCCCGTTCTTATAAAAAAAGGATCGCTTAACTACGATTATTATTTATACATGACAGGAAAATACTAATCCAAACACTTCTAATATTATTTTACATGCGATTTTTTTGTTTACGTGTCGTGAGCGAGTTTTTCCCGTATCGTTTGGGTTTAATATTACAATGTCATTTAAGTAGCGTCGTTTCTGTAGTATCATGGTTTGTGGAGTTGATTATCTCCTAGATATAATTTACATATCGTGCCCATGCTCTGTGTTTTTTTGATTAAAATGCTCTCATAAACCTTGTGATTTTTCTATGTGATTCAGGATATTGTATGGATGAGAATGTTACTTTCATTTTATTTTTTTTTTTATGTATTGCTTAATTTATTTGTTCTTAATTGATTGCCGTAATCGCTTATAATTTTTTGTGGCGATCCAAATTTCGCTATATAGTCGTTAAAAATCGTATTTCTTATGGCCGCCGTAGTTGTCTTTTTTAGAAGATAAAAGACTACGAATTTTTAAAACAAGTTGATAGTAGTGAATATATATTTGACACCCCCTGTTGATGATAGCAAAGAGCCATAGAAATTGACAGATAAAATTTCGTAAGGTGATGAAGGTTTAATTCGTTGTAAGAAATTGTTATATTTTTGTGTTCCGCATTTAGTTCTGTGACATGGATCACATGTTTTTATGATTTTCGCAATTTTCTTTCGTAAATTTGGGTACCAGAAAGCTTCTATTATTATATTATATGTTTTTGTATTACGGATGTGACCGTGAATTGCATGTGTTTCTATGATTATTAATTATAAATTATTTTTTAGATTAATTAAATTCAAGGTATTGAAATTTTTTTTTGTAAATCAACTTTTTTTTTTTATTCATTTCTTACTGGTATATGAGTGAGTTGAAGTTAAAAAATTTTGTTACACATTTTGTCATGGCACTGGAACGTTTAAGTCAGACATTATTCGTTTAACTCTTTAGATGGCGTAGTACACTTAATAATGCTATAATAATGTCTTCGTTTTTGACATTTATTATTCCGTCTTGTCTACTTAAAAAATCTGCTTTGTAATTATTTTCAGCCGTAATATGTGTTTATTGTTATTGTTGTAATTTTTTGGGGATCAGGTTTAAATCTTGTTGATCATAAAATGTGTCCAAGAAATTTCACTTCTTTTTCTGCAAAATTCTGGATTTTTTGAAATTTAATCTTAAACTGTGATTTTTAATTATATAATATCATAAAATCGTATAAATTCGTTAGCACAGTTTTAGTGTCCCTCCCCTTTTCTTCGAGGTTTGAGTTACTACAAAAACTATACTGGTTATTCCAAGAGGCTTCCTCCTTGACCCTATGTACCTCATCATCGTTTTAATTTAACTCAGAAATGATAAACGTAGAGTATTCGGAAGGCTTACATCTCTTTGAAGAACAGTCAATTACTTGTTTTTTTTATTATTTTTTGACAATTTAACTTGATCCTTATATATGTTTATATTAATTTTTATTTCCTTTAGTGCATCATATTCTAGAATACACAGTACTATCAATTTAGGTACTACTAGATAAATCGAATCAAAATAAAAAATTTCCAATCTCCTATTTACTTTTATTTGTAATTTTAATTTTGTTGATTTTATGCCTGCTGCTCCTTTGACTACTTTTTCCATAACAGGTATTGTTGTGCATATTTATAGACTCAAGAGTTTCTCGTCATAAAAGTTCTGTGACACGTATATTATTTCGCCCCCAGTATCAATGAGCGCTTTAACCTTGACTCCCTGAATTTTTATTTCAATTTCTGGTTCTTTAATATTAATGTAACATTGCTTTCCGGGTACATATTAAACGATCAATCCCTTGTTGGGTCTTCACGAATTGAATTTATTACTCGTGTTTTATTTTTCTAAGTAGCACCAAGCCTACGTACTCTTTTAATTCTCATTTTGTAAATGTTTTCCGAACGTAAATTAAATACATGTAATTTTCGTAATTTTTTAAAAGTTGTCATTATTACTTTGTTTTCGACATGGTGAGGGCAAGTTAATACTGGAGTTGTACTTAGTAAATATAAAGCTGATCACCAGCATTTAGGTACAACTCCGACTAGTTTCCTGAATTTTAATCATTTGATAAGTAAGTTTCTAACATTTCGTTGTTGTGTTGTTGTCGTTGTATCATGTCAACATCGTTGATTGAAACTTTTGTATTTAAATGATTATTTCTAACAAATTAATGATTATTAGATTTTTGTTCTTTGTTAAAGATTATTTTATTACCGAGTATATAAGGTTGTAGACCGCGTACGTGTATACCTGTACCTTGGGCTTTTGTTCGCAATTTTTTATTATATTGAGGTATATTACATTGTTGTGCTGATGAGCGTGATGTTTTAGATACAGGGTCTTCTTGTATAATTTTTACTCAGTATGGTTTAGTATAAGCTGCTTGGGTAGTTTGCATATAATTTGCTTGGGAATTGGTGAATATTTAAGAGTTTGGTTGATTTACTTAATGATTTAAAATGTAACAAGGATTGTTAGTATTATTTTCTAGATAATTTTAGGCTCTAAATTTTGCTGGTGTTTCAAAATTTTGTGCTTTTTGTCTTCTTTATCAAACTCAGACAAGACTCTTAAAAATACTTTTTACGTATTAACATTTTGAGATATAAGTGCTTGACGTACATCTTTATCAAAATAATTTTTGAAAATATTGACTAATTCTTGATCAATATTTGCAATTCCTAAATTACTTACAAATCCCATAATATGAGTTGCATAATCTACCCGTTGTGATTTGCCACTGTTAACGTACTGGCCAATACCTATTTTTCGTTTTATTGCACGTTTTACATTATCATTCCAATATCTTCCTTTCAAGCATTTTTTGAATCCTCCATATATATTTTTGGCATTTTACGTCACTGTCCTAGCGCGATCTGCGAGCACCAAAACATGTACTTTTCAACTCGCGATTCCGGTATTATAAATAACAGAAAAAATAATGGAAACATTGGATCGACGTGTTTTTTTCTCAGCTTTTTGGTGATGCAGTCGGTTTTTTGAAAAAATGACGATTTAACCTAGAAAAAACACAAAATGTGTTATATCTCAAAAACGGCATTTTTAATATTTTTTTAACCCGCCAATCGAAAGAGCAGGATTTTTTACGTCGGTATGGCGATTTCCAGAGAGTATTTCGTTCCATTTTAGCGAGATATTAAATGACAAAGTTGGGCGCAATGACACAGCGGCAGCGGCTGCTCGACTCGCGCGATGGTATGCTATATGTATCGCCAAGCGAACATGGTTAGGTTGCGCTGTTTTGATTTTACTTTTAATACACAGCAAAATAAATAATTAAATAAATAATTATGTTTCTTTAATGAGTTGCCATTAAAAAAGAATAAACCAAAATCGAATTTAACAAAACAAAAGTATTGAAAATCTATTCATCAATCAAAAACTGACAGAGAGTTAAAATAAACTATTTACATCGTTTATAATTACATTGCAATAAATTATTTACACCGTTCGATAACTCTGTAATTATATTTCTCACATAATGTTTACAATAGTCACTTAGTTTTTTTCTTCGGTAATATACATTTTTTTTTCTCAATACTCGTCGCTTTAAGATTTTCTTTCTTCACTTTAGGAAAATTTTGAAATTTGAGGCTAAAGATGTATTTTTAAGCATAAAATATTTGTGACCAATGAAAATTATTGCGTGATAGTTTAACTTCCCTACGATTGCTTTGAATTTTTCAAACCTACTTTTTAAAAATAATGAAGTTGCTTCATAATCTGATTTCGCACTAAAAAAAATTTCAGTTTCTTTGCAGTGACTTTTTGCCCAATTGTATAAAACTTCAGCAGAGGTAATGTGCTTTTCCGACGTCAATTGCAAACTTGCTCTTCTCGTGCCTCGTTTTAAGTTTGCTCCAATAACATTACCAGCACCTTTGCCGTGTGCAGTGGCAAAGAAATGCCATTTAGCTGCTATACCGAAATCTGTTTCGTGGTATAAAAGATTTTAGAAATTACTTTTGTTTTTAAAATGTTGGCAGCTTCATCGGTGAAATAAAAATTTTTTTGGATTAAAGTTCTTTTTTAAATAATTGACAATAATTTGTTGATACTCATACACAGCTATAATATCATGTGCTAAATTATCGGAAATAATGGCAATACTTACATGTTTTACTTCATTTCCTTCTTTATGATAAATAACTATCGTAAATACAGTTGCCTGATTGTTGTTCCAATGAAACGATTGGGTCGAGTTTTGTACAACGAACGCGTAGTTCTTCGCGAAATTACAACACACGATAAATTGGCCATCTTCCAAGTTACTTTTGAGGTTTTGAAAATACTGTGATTGTTTTTTCGAGAAATGATCGTGGGTTTTTAACTTCATTAACTTCTTACAGAGTAAAGCAGTGAATTCGTGAGCATTTAGCGTTTGTGATGCTGTATTACACCGATCAGTTTGAAACCAGTTCTGGAATTTTACTTCACAAATATCGTTGTCATTAAATACTTGAATTAAATGATTTTTCAATTGAGCTGTCTTCGGGCAATCAAGACAGTCTTCCGTGTAGCATTCATCTGACGGATTATCGCATACTAGGGCTGCAATGCAATCATGGTAGTTGTTTAATTGTAATTTGCTAAGTTTTGTTCATTCGGATACGTCAGCCCCTTCGAACATCAATTTAACATTTTCATGGTGTACGCAAACACAAACCGCATGCGTTCCATTGCTTCCAGCTAGAATGCAGTGGACGGGTCGAAGCAAAGTAAAATTAGTAAAACCGATCTCGATATTTTCGTGTTGTTTTTTAAACTGTGGAAATAAATCAATTTAATAGTCAACTAATATTTTTTTTTGTACGTGAATGCTTTTACCATCTTCTTGTTTCACCGAAATAAAATCCTTGAAGCCAGGCATAAGTCGACTTACATCATCACGAACATAAAAATTTTAACTGAATTTTCCATTTTGAGAGGAAGTACTTTGCCTCGTTTTTTTTTGGGAGCTGTTAATATGCCGTTTTCAGATAATAAAGTTGTAGCTTGCCTTGCTTCTCGTTCTGTACAGTTAAATTCTCTTATCATGTCATTACGACTTCAGAATTTTGGAGACAGAGTAAGTAACAACATTCTTTCATCTCTACTACTTGAAAGAGCAAACTTTTCTTTGATTTGATCAAGGACGGCGACACCAGCTTTATGATGGCTTTCATCGCAAGTTGCTTCAATTTTTGCTTTTTTGTTCTTGGGACGGGAATCAGAATTTTGAGATTTGAATTTGTAAATTTGAAATCTGCACTTTGTACAAATCTTTGATCCATCACAAACAGCAGGGTATGTCTCTCGAAAATCAGTTAGAAAGTTTAACAAATTCTTGAATATACTGCTGTGATTGGACAACCCCAAGGGATTACAGCACCGAGACGAGAAAGCCATTGTCAAAGCAAGCAAGAAGCATACGATTTTTCAATTCAGTAGACACGACGACGTACTTTAATTTCACCCTAAGTTAGGCATCACCTACGTAAAAAGAATCGAATTAAAATATTATAAACTATCTAAAAAATATCCTTCATAAGCGTTGCAGCGAAGTAACGCTCGGCAAGTAAAATCATTAGCTCACATTTCATCTTCTGCGTACATAATAACGTATTTGGTTACCAGTTGATGGAACCTCGAAAACGAGCAGTAAATATAATACACAGCTCAAATACTGCTCCATTCAAGACAAACTATTAATCTGTCAATTCCTCTTAACTTATGTGTCAATAAAAACAACTTTACTTTCAAACACACTTAATAAGAAAAGTATGCGATCCAACTGTCCATCGAAACGTCGAATCAAAACAGCGCAACCTAACCATGTTCGCTTGGCGATATATATATATCATACCATCGCGCGAGTCGAGCAGCCGCTGCCGCTGCGTCGTTGCGCCCAACTTTGTCATTTAATATTTCGTTAAAATAAAAAAAACTACTCTCTGGAAATCGCCATACCGACGTAAAAAATCCTGCTCTTTCGATTGGTGATGGTTAAAAAAAATATTAAAAATGCCGTTTTTGAGACATAACACATTTTGTGCTTTTTCGAAGTTAAATCGTCATTTTTTCAAAAAACCGATTGCATCACCAAAAAACTGAGAAAAAAACACGTCAATCCAATGTTTTCATTATTTTTTTTGTTATTTATAATACCGCAATCGCGAGTGTCTTTTCAATTCTTTTCAATCATGTGTTTAAAGCATATTCTCTTCTATCTGCAAAACACATATTCGTAATTCTAGGTTAGTAGTAGGCGATTTGTATTTAAAAGTTCTTAATTTCTGTTGTAATGATTCGTTTTCGATTTTCAAGGCCTAGATGCTTTCTTCTTGCGTAGTGTTATTTATGTTTAAGGAGGTTCGGTAGTGTTAGCGGGGGGAAATCTCAGAGAGGCAAGGGGAGGGAGAGCGTTTGGCAACGTTGTGAATTTTTTCGGCTGCTGGCACGTCGTCTACTGTTGTTGTCGTCTACTGCTGTTGTCGTCGTCTACTGATGACAGTGTACTTATTTATTCGGTTGAATTTTTTATAATTAAATTTTTAATTACAAAAGGAGTTTTTACTATTCATTACATTTCAAAGCGCGCGCCAAAAGCAGCGTTGCCAAGTCGTCTGCTGCGAGCACATTTTTTGCTGTTTTTTAATAGAAATTTGTGGTAGGGCTCTCTCAAACTTTAACAAAATATTATTTTGACAATATTCTTTCATTTAAAAAAAAAAAAAGCAAGTTCATTTAGCCGTTTTTTTTTTATGTGAAATTTAAGTGATTTCTCCATAAGCCTACATGATAAAATATTGTTTTTTCAGGTCAATATATCTTAAAAACGGTGTGGTTAAACCCTTCAAAAATTTAGCTGTAATTTGATACTATTATACCAAACAACATATCAAAATTTCAAAAATTTTCATCATAAAAAATTATCACTACCGAACCTCCTTAACTCGTGTATAGTGTATCAATTTCTTTTTTTAACTCTTTCTTTAAATTTTTTTAATTCCTTTGTTAATCCTATTGGTCCATCGCCAGAGAGGATTTTTATATTTTTATCAATGACTTCCTGATGCTGAAATAAAAGTTGTAATTCTTTCGCCACGGCTTTTTTCCATCGCCAATTTTTTCGTTGTACTGTATTTAATGGCTTATCTTCCAAATTCTCTTATAATTTGCTTAAAATTTCAAACAGTCTTTTACTTTCGGCCATTTTGTTAAAAAAATAATGTTTTAGTAATATGTTACTACAGTAAAAACACATTTATAAATATGTTTTACGAGTCCCGCTTGTCGAGTGCCAATTATAAGCTTCTATAGCTTGCTCAAGGTCTTTGCCTACCTCGAGTGTTTTTTTTTTCAGTGAATTGACTCAGTTCAGTAGCCTTTCTTGCGCATAAATTTTCTAGAATCCATGTCACCTTGGTTTTGCTAGCTGTGCAACCGAAATGTGGGTCGATGCATACGTGTATAAGTAGAACATGGCAAATTCTTGTTTGATATGTAATGGTTCGAGAAGTATAAGTCTATATCATTTTATTTTATTATGAAAATTAAGAAGTGAAGCGTTACGAAAACTTCTTCCTACACGGAAGATGAGCTGTATGTATATGTATGATTTGTGTTTTTTATGAGCCTCCAAAAAATGATTGGGAAGAAGCCAGGATGAGATAGAAATATTGTTAGTGTCAGCAGTACTAGTGCTTTTACGCGAACTATTTTGGAAAGGTTTTTGGATACCCCCAACGAGTGTACTTATCTTGTGTTCGTAACGGTGACTCCGTTTCACGAGTAGTAGTTGCTCCAATTGTTGCCATCTAGATGATTCATTACTGACTTAATTATTCTTGAAATAATATCCTGTATTGGTTTTGAAGGAAAAAAGGTTTTAAGTGTATGGATAAAAAGACAAAATTCCTACCTTTATCCTTACTGTATTCATATATATATGGGTCGAAGCAAAGTAAAATT
>NW_019379690.1:219133-270725 GCF_000648655.2 Copidosoma floridanum
AAATCAAAAATACTATGCTCAAGTACTGATAAATATCATACATTTACACTTTATATACATAAATATTACACATTTATTATGCGATTTATTAAAAGTTTAATAATGAATGCATTATGCACACTAAACCAATTTTTGTCTTTTCGCTAATTGTAAGTTTGGCTGATCATCATCGATTAATTGCTCGTCGAAATATGTGACTTCCTTATTATCTTCAATCGTTTCTTCATCAAATTTCTCTGGAAACTTTTCCATAGCAAGATTTTCTGAGTTGAAGATAATACTTGGTTGTTTAATTTCATCAGGATTATGAGAAATTTCATCAAAATCACTTAAATCTTTTGAAACTTTTTCAACGTTTGAACAACTTTCAGAACCATGGCATTTTGTGCATAACTCTGTGCATCGCAACCCATGCTTTCTGCAACCGCATCTATTGCCCTCACATCCAGTCTTACAACTTCAACAAATGATCTTAAATAACTCATCTGGAATAAGTGAGTCATATGCATAATGTGGCATAAGTATTTTTGTATTATTTACAATCACTTGTTTCCAGCTCCATTTCGTTGCATTTAATGTATGTCCAAGCCATATTTGTAGTTGGAAGTATACTCTGTACGAGTGTTGAATTGCTGCTCCAACAGAAGGGGGTAATTTTTCGAATTTAAAAGTCGACTTTGCAGTTAATAATTTAAACGGTGTAAATCTTAAATCATCCAGTGGTATTTTGGATTTTTTTGATTGATAAATCGATGCAATCAGTTTACAACCATTTCGAGCAATGACTTTGGGATCTGCATTACTTTGATAAAAGGGCAGTGCTAATTCTTTTAACTCAGGAGTATTAATCAACGAATTAAAACTTAATGTTTTTCCTTTGCCAGCAAAAGCGGATGTTGTATCACATCCAGTAAAACAATGCAGAAGAGCAACAATAGAAGAAAAATCATCATGATTAAAACTGATTGACGAATAACTTAAATCGCTAACATTGGCTGTGCCTGGTTTCAAAAAGTAAATGTTAGATTTATTTGAGTTTAACTGATGCAAAAGAACCAAAAGATCGATGTCTTGACTAACAACAACAACCGTTTTTTAATATTCGATGACGCCTGCTTCTGCATTTGCAATCTTACTTTTTTCGGCAATTTCTATGGCTGTATTAATGATCAATGTATCTGCATCTTTCGCAGCTTGTTAACATAAAAATCCAGCAAATCTGAATGCTTTTGATAACTCTTTAATTAATGCATTCTCATTTGTGTCATTTGACAAAAACTCCTCTTGTGTGTAAGTTATTTTTGTCTGTGGTTCAATATTAAATGAAGGAATACTAGAATTAATTTTTTGCCTCAAGCGGTCGGCTGTTTTTGTTGCAGATGTTGATGCAGTTGAATTGTCACCACCAGCCTCATTGTCTGGATAACCATTAAATACTATGCAACTATTATCTGCGTAATGATTATGCAGAAAAGTCAAATATTTATTAATAATTACTTCAATCGTGTCATTTTTTTGCCAAATAACTTAATGCAATAAAAATTCACCATCGATAACATGCACTATATTTTCGGTACTTGGTAATTCATCAATGCTTGTAAATTCTTTATAGAGTTGCGATTTTACATTTTCTTTAAAGCCATCTTCTGTAAAAAGTGATAGTAAATGTGGAGTGAGTTCGTATTTTAAATGCTTGTTCGTGTCATCTTTACTATTGATCTTAATGCATATTCTTTGAAATAATAATAATGGATTTATTGGAACTGTCTCATTATCTACTTTAACTAATGATTGAACACTTTTGAGAGATAAAAATTTGTTACTTCGAGTAAACTTGACACTTTCAAAACTCTGACTAATTATTAATGTAATAAAATTTATGCCTACATCGTATGCTCGATGACAATTAGTAGAGTTGTTACCGACAATTCCAGAAAATATAGACATGAGATGTTGTATTTCTGGAAAAGGATTGTGCATATTAAAAACACCAATAATTTTTCAAGATCTGCAGCATCTCTCGCAATTCTCGACTCTCTGGAATCAACATGCTGTTCAGAAGTTGAATAAGAAACATTGCAGAAATTTTCCATTTCATTGCAAACTTCAACTAAAACAATCATAGTTAATGTAAACTTTATTAAAACACTATCAGCCATTCCACGTCCATGTGTTAGTCAATTTTGACTCTTCATACATCGCATTAATACTTGTTCTATAATCATGTCTGTCAATGTTTATAGCAGTATTGTACAAAAATAAAAAATGTATTTAAATAGTTAAACATATGTTTCTTCGTGTTTTTTCCCGTACAATTCAATGTTCTCATTAGTTTTTGAAAATTTTTTGATTTATAACAAATTATTAACAATAACCTAAAAATTTGTTTTTGCAAAATTAAATTTTTTATATTTTTCAATTTTTAGATATGTTTTTAAGTAAAAGCTGTATTGTTTTATTATTTCATTAAAAAGTAGACGTCAAAGCGAAAAAAATTAGCCCTGTATGACCTCTCTACGATGATTGTAAGTAGTAAAATGTAACTTTGAAAACAACGTATTTCGGACCGAAAAAAATGAAACTTTCAAACAGTTTTTAATATTTCAATATAAAATTTTTTGTCGTTTGAAACACAAAAAAGAGTACTTTCAGCAAGTTTGGTTAAAAAATATTTATATTTGAGAAATTGACAAGTAAAAAACAAACAAAAAACTTTTTTTTTATTTTTTGCATTTTTTTCTGAAATTTTGAGGTTTTATTAAAAAATAATAATACATACAAAAGTTGTAGATTTTCCTTAGATCTACAACTTTTGTATTTAACATTTTTTAGTAGGATATCAAATTTAGTGTGAAATTGCAAAAAACACGAGATGTATCCATTTTCACCCCTTTTTAACCCCTAAAATCATCCCCTAACCTTCTTGGGTACATAACAGATTTTCCTTAGTTGACTTTAACCCTTTCAACCATTTAAAAACGTATGTATCTGGATAGCATTTTTCTTTTTTTATCTCTGTAAATGAGTCAATGTGCCTGGACTACTAGTCAAAGTCAAATTTTACAAGTTCTCGAAAAATTGTTAAAAAAAACTGTACGAAAATCAAGGAAAAGTCTTTACTGATTGTTTATGTGATTTTTATACTTCTCTATCCTTGCCTTTTTTTTAAGAGTAGGGTAAAAGAGTAAAGGATTCTGAATTGGCTAGAAACTTAAAAATAAAAAAAGTCATTTTTTATCAGGAACTCATAGTCATAACAGATTAATTTAAGCCGTTGACAAAAATTAGCATATTCATCATGAATTTGATAATTAAAAAGTTTCTCTCTATGGTATTGCAGTGTGTTATGTAAAGATTCACGTTTTATGACACGATTCAATTATAATATTCAGTGGTTTATATTAATAAGGCGCTACCGAATGCATCAGTGCAAGAACTACAACATAAGGTGTGGAAGTTATTTGGAGGGTTTCGTTACGAGGCTCGTTTTTAACCACAAAACGAGTGTATTATATGAGACTTGTATAAATAATAGCAACATTGCTATGGTTGTCAATGCCGAAAGTTTACCACACTACTCACGATACAGTATCTGTTTGACACCATTATTTGACCTCTTTCAAAAAAATAAGTAAGTAATTTCCAAGACTTTCAATTAAGATAAGTTTTACAATTGGATTTTTCACATTATGTTATTGTTACTAATTTTAGTAAGTACAAAAGTTGAATAAAACTACTTTTGTATTTAACATTTTTCAGTAGGACATCAAATTTCGCGTAAAATTGCAAAAAACACGAGATGTATCCATTTTCACCCCTTTTCAACCCCTAAAATCATTCCCTTACTTTCTTGGGCACGTAACACATTTTCGTTATGTTGACTTTAACCCTTTTAACCATTTAAAAACGTAGGTTTCTGGATAACATTTTTTTGTTCTCCATATTCAACGTGCCTGGACTATAGAGAGAAAGCCGCAGACTCTTCTTTTCTAGGGTAATGTTTTACTTTTTACTACTCCAAAGTGAAAAGTAATATGTGATTACAAGCAATACAGTTTGAGGACTTGTTGTCGGTTTAGGTATTCGGTGAAGCTCTCATTTGGTTTCAATAAGCAACGGTAACACCGTACGAATTGACGGTTTTGGATTTTAACAACTGACAGTTCTCGTGTAGACATTCTCTTAAAAAAAAAATCTGGGATAGTAAAAGATGGTAGAAAGAAGACAAAGAAGAAATGTGGAGAATAGAGAGTAAAAGCTTCAGAGCAACAGCTGCCGAGCAACCAATAAGTTGACAATACCTTAACCAATCAAAAATATCTCATTTTATGATTGCAAGTATTTAGAGGTTATGTGGTCACTAATACAATGAAATTCTTACATCGTTTAAAAATAACAGTGGCAACAGTTGTTTTGAGTCGTTAAAGAGATGTATTTATTTAAAATGAAAACACCTGAAAGTTACTTGAGGACAAAAATACTGATTTCTTGTTTTTTTCTGGCTTAAGTGTATTAACTAATAAATATGCTTGAAAAAAAATCATGTAAAAAAAAATATCTGTTGGATTATACTGTAATTTAAAAAGTAGATGTTTAGACTTTCGATTTTTTTACCGAGACGTGAAATGACGTAAGACTAAAATCTTAGTTTTTGTAAACTCGGATTATTTCAGTAATTGGAAAAACACAACAAATTTTAGTGACGTAGCGTTGTTATTTACCATATCTTACGGAATGAAATCTATTACTTTTGGTTTTTACTAGGATGACAATAAGCAACATGGGTGTAAAAAAAAAAAAAAAACCTTTTGTACGAAAGTAGTGATGCAAAAACCAACCTTTTGCGAACTTGCAGCTGCAAGTGTGCGTGTGGATGAAAGACTTCATTTTATTAAACGTGTTACGATATCAGTCAACAAATTAAAGAATTTAATTAAGGTAAACGTACATATTATGAGCCACTGTACGTATTATGGGCCATTTGACGATTGAGCCGTATATCTTAACAATTAAAATTATTTTTATGTACTAAATAAAAGTTAAAGTGTATTCTTTGAACCTTAATCTTTTTAATAAGTTAAGTTAATTTTTCTATAATACTTCTGAACTTTAAAAAAAAAATTTTTTCTAACCGTCTTATCTGACAAGCTCACATCGCAGACGAATAAATGGAATGTAGACGTCCAATCACGCAAATGATACTTACAATTTTTATTGTTTTCAAAAAATATACATTATATTGAAATGACATTATAAATAGCTTGAAGCTTGTAGATTCCATTAGCGATCTTAGATTTGTTTATAATATTATAATTATTTTAAAAAAGTCGTGGCCCAACTTATATCCATAATTTTTGTTTGGTGTACTTATTATGAGTCGGTAAAAGTAGAGTGGCCCAAATGTTTTATCACACAGTCAGTCATCGTACGTATTATGGGCCACTAATTTTGATCATTGTTTTTATGTTTAATTTATATTGATTTAAACAAATTTTTGTTGTTTCAAAAATTAAGTGCTCATAAAAACATTAGTGTGTCTAAAACCATGAGTGAGTAATAATACTATTAACATCATAATGTGTTTACAAAAAGTTAACCTTAAATTTCAACAAAACAAAAAATGTGTTTACAAATTTTCATACTCTTTTAGGTAAAACGAGTCAAAATAAGTCAAAACCAAAGAAAAAAGCAATAAAAACAAAGACAAAAAAAAAGAGTAGAAAAAATTATTCCAAAGAATCTCTTTCTAACGCTTTGAAAGTGGTGCAAAATGGAACTACAGTCAGGTTGGCAGCTAAAAATTTTGGAGTTCCTCGTACAACTTTGGCCAGAAAAATTTGCTTTCCTGGAAAATTTGACAGTTTAAGAGGACCACCTACTGTTTTTTCAAAGGAAGCAGAAGATAATATTGTGAATGCTATTATTTACAAAGCTGAGAGAGGAAATCCAATGTCAAAAGATGAATTGTTAGATTCTGTGCAACAGTATGTACAAGCTGAATGCTTAGACTTTCCCTTTACTAATGGCAGACCAGGACGACGTTGGATGGAAGGTTTTTTCAAAAGACACCTAGAATTGACAGTAAGAAGTGCACAAAATTTGATTAAGGCTCGAGCAGACGTCACTGAAGAACACATGAGAGAATGGTTTGCAGAGGTTCAAGTATTTTTAAAGGAAAAAAAATTGGAAAATTTAAAACCTTCTCAAATATTTAATGGTGATGAAACTAGTGTAGAGTTATGTCGTAAAGCCAAACAAGTCATTACTAAAGTAGGCTCCAAAACAGTTTACAAACAAGTTGATGGTGATGAGAAGGGTAATTTTACAACTTTTTTTATGTATAATGCTGATGGTGTTCATACCCCTCCTATGGTGATGTATAGATATAAAGATGGTATTCCAGAAAAAGTTTTAAAAAATTGTCCTCACGGTTGGGGATTAGGAAATTCTGATAGCGGTTGGCAAACTGCAGAAACTTTTTATAAGTATATTGTCAATATATTTTATCCTTGGGTGATTGACAGTAAAATTGAATTTCCTGTTTTAATGTATTTAGATGGACATTCATCTCATGCAACTATCCCCTTAATCAAATTTTGTAGAGAAAACAAAATTGATATAGTCACCTTATCCCCTTACTCAACTTATATATCTCAGTCACTTGATGTCGCTTTTTTTGCTCTATTTAAAGCAACTTGGGCAAAAACTGTTAATAAATGGAAAATAAATAATAATATAAGCCGATTAAGAAAAGAACACTGTCCTAATGTGATTGCAGAAACTCTTAATAATATGAGAGACGAAGCTGCTATTGTTAAGAGTGGTTTTAAATGTACAGGACTGTATCCATTTGACCCAAAATCAATTGATTTCAACATATTTATTAAAAAAATGAAGACAAAATTTTCTGGCAATATAAGTCCTATACAAAATAGTGGATTATTAGAATTATTTGAGAAATCACTGAATCAGAATTTATTAAATGAATTCAAAGAAGCAGAAGCAAGAAGATTTTGGAGTGGGAAAAAAAAATTTGAAGGAATGTTTAGTATTAGATGAAATTAAAAAGAAAAGAAGTAGTAAGTTGTAAAAGTGAAAATAAAGACAATCAAGAATCAGTTTCTACACAGTCAGAAGCAGCTCCTGGTATTTCATTTTTATCTTAAAAAATTAACAACTACACAATGGTTGGAGGGGGGACAAGACAGTTTTTAAAAAGTTTTTTCAAGTTTTCAATCATTTTTTTATCGTTTATTTTTGAACAATAATGAATTTAATTTTTAATGATTATTTTTTTATATTTGAAGTTTTTTGGAAGACAGATCATTAGTTTCTTTTTTTTTTTTTTTTTTTTTTTTTTTTTTTTTTTTTTTTTTTTTTTTTTTTTTTTTTNTCCCTGTGATAGTTTTTTGAAGCTTCTGTTAAAATCTCAATCTATTTTGAAGCGAGATACTTAAAAGTTTTATAATAATAATTTAAGGAAAGTTTTATCAGCTTCTTTTCATCTAACTGGATAAAACTTAACCAGTAAAATTGGCACTAAAAAAAGTGCTCTTAGTCCACAATTCGAGCAGTTCTTAGATATTTTTAAATAGGTGTAGAAAAAAAATTAGAATCATAAAATTATAATTTTTGTGCGGAATTTCTCGTATTCACAGGTAATAACCATACGATACGTGCGAGCTGAAGAATTCTTAGTAAAAGTTGTTTAAAAAAAGCAGTACATTCGAACATTTTATGATCTCAGATTAATCTTGTATTAACACGGAAAAATATTCAATCTCAAAGATTCACTTTTAACCAGTAAAACCAATAAGCAAGACATTTTTTGGTCGCTGTAAATAACATCAATAAAAATCTATGCACTGAATAGCTATTCTATCAACTTAAGGAGACTCCCTTGTGCAGAGATGCCAACCCACGTCGTAGGCCACAAATTTGCTCGCAATTTCAAGTATAGTTGGCATCACTGACGCAAGAGAACATAGGCTAACCTGTAGAAATAAAATGATTCAGTCAATTTCTTAAAGAATATCTTGAAATTTTTCAGGGTAACACTATCTTTGATATGCATCATTAAAAAAAAAGGTTTTTTTTATAAAACGTGTACACTCTTATTACGGGAACTGTGGGTTTATTCGAGTTATTAGGTTACTTTCATCGCGCGTGCGAGCTCTGCCATAAGAATACGTGTTAGCAAGCGCTACATAAAATTAATAACATCTTGAAATTTTGCAAAGTTAGTGATACAAATAGTTATACTATTTGATTTAGAACATTTTTAACTATTAAGTTAATCTGGTCTAGGTTTGGGACCCGTCACGAAGGAGCCTCCTTAAATCCAGTCAACTTTAGAAACTATGAAAATAGTTATAATATGTTCGCACCAATAAAACTGAAAATAATGTATCCTTTCATTTAAGAACTTGTATCCAACTGTAGTTGTAAGCATTGTTCAAGGCAAAGTGGCTTTTGTGTTAATGCAAGACTGCTGTGCATAAGATTTTCGCAGTAAAACATAAAAAATTAGTACTTACGACGTGTTTTTAGTGATTTATCAATGAAACTCAGGTTTCTGAAGCTAAGATACATAAAAAAAATATATATATTTAACTTATTTTTAACTTGAAGCTACGGGCTACCATTGACACGCTGATTGATTGACAAACTTAAAATGATGGCCCATAATACGTTCAAAAAGAGGCTTTGCTTTTTTTCACAAAAAAATTTTTTATCAATTTATTTTCTGTTGAAATTATTGGAAATTCTTCATGAATGTCTAGCGCTTCGATTGATATCAAAATCACTGATAATAATTTTTTTTTTTCTGTACAATCTACGAAAAATCAAAATCTCATACGCAAAGTGGCCCATAATAGGTACGTTTACCTTACCAAGAAAATAATTCTATTGTTGAAAAATACTGATACAGTTACAATAATAAATAATTTGTTAATAGAAGGTGTTGTGAAGAAGAATTCGGGTGAAGTTAAAGAAGTTTTAAAAGAAAAATTCCAGTCGCCCTCTGACAACATATTTTTGCAATATTATTTTGAAATTCTTTTCTCGGAGTTAACACGTTTGTGTGAAAAGTGTTTGTAAAGATAGTTTAAGGTTGCAGTTGTGGATTAGAAAATTTAAATGTACAGGAAGACACGAATTAATGTATTGAAGTTTATATCTTAGATGTTTCGATTTTCTACTAATGATTACGTTTTTCTTTCTTTTTCTCTGAAGACAACTTACCTTAAACGAATTACCTCAAAACTGTAACCCAGAAACATTGATTTTTATACATTATTTACCAACTGCCATTGGACATCTTATTTGAAAGATTTTTATAGCTCCTCTGACACCGTATCCCTACAATCTTCGTCATTCCACCTTCCCGTGACCTTTGTTTTTGCACACATATTTTGAGCCTTACTGCATCTTAAATGTTTTTTCATCCCTCATGCCTTTCATATTTTAAAATTTTACCCGTAACTATTAAATTTTATAGCTCTCTGACTCACATAGTCACCTAACTTCCATTACTCACTTAATATATCTAATCGTACCTCTCAACCCTCTTTCTTCTCGTTAGAAAAAGAAAGGACCTTTCTTCTGCACAACTTACAATTATTTAAGAAACCAAATTCTTCCACGAAGCCATAAAACAAAAATAGCTTTTTCACTTTTCTGGGACCCCGATTTTCCCACCCTATAACTAGGTTTGTTGCTACAGGATGTCAACCTTAAGTTGGGAGCATATGATATTGAGTCTGCAGTAACACCCCTAAGAAGCCTACCTCTCATATAGACCTACTATCCTGACTATTAAGCACTTTTTTTTACCTGCATCAATAACTAAAAGAAATACAATATGTCTTGGACACCCCCATCTACTGATAACAAAGATGCAAGGGAGGCGGGATTACTCCAGAAGTCCTACAGCTTATCTATCAATTTTCTTTAATCCTCTAAGAGTTTAGCCAATTTGAACAAATCGTGCCACTATTCGAAGGCCCCAAAAATACCCAGCTAGAACCCCTCTCGTTCTCCTTCTTCGCCGTCCACCTCTCCTCTAATACCCTGGCTACCTCCCAGCTGAGAAAACACTCTCCCTGGGCCCCAGATGCCTGCGCCAGACGGTGATGTTAGTAGTGTTGGGAACCAGCTGACTTCATCTGGGTTTTATGGGAAATGAATCTCGAAAATCCTTACTTACATTTGAGTCTTGATCACGTTCATTTCATAAGGCAAATTTTTACCGCCGTAAAGCACGGCCACGGCAAAATTAATCTAATATCAGATAATTATAAGATTATTGTCTTGACTTTCTATTTTTACAGTACTTTTGAACCCCTTGGTCTAAAGGGCAATTAAACATCTTTGTAATGTATTTATATAATTAGCTATATTCGTTTAATATATTGTTTACTTCTTTACTTCCCTGTGATAGTTTTTTTTTCTTTTTTTTTTTTTTTTTGAAGAAAAAAATTAAATTGTGAATAGTGATTTTTAAAGTAAGATTTTAAGTACTTTCAAGATGATTGTTGTCTTGGATTTACTTATTTTAAATTAGTATTTAATTGTGTTCCATTTTTTAAAAAGTGAATGTCATTGAAATTGTATTTATGTTTTTTAATAAGCGTCAGTTTCAGTTAATTTTTTTTCTAGGGCATGTTACATCTATGATTTCAAATATTGAAATAGTCCTCGCAGAAAACCTAATCCCAACAGCAAACGATTTATTATTTAATTATAATGTTAGTGATAGTAATATGACAGAATACAGACTGACTGAAAACTCAGAAGTTGTATCGCAGCTTTTCTTACCAATTCTGAATGATCCATCTACTTTGGATCCAAGTCACTCAAAAAATATAATAGAGGATGTTGAAAATTACAATGAAAGCACTCATAACTTGACTGGATCAAATGTTATTTCTAAACAGTTTGATGAAAAATCTACTTTACACTTTAATACAAGTGAGTATCAATTTNTAGGTGTAGAAAAAAAATTAGAATCATAAAATTATAATTTTTGTGCGGAATTTCTCGTATTCACAGGTAATAACCATACGATACGTGCGAGCTGAAGAATTCTTAGTAAAAGTTGTTTAAAAAAAGCAGTACATTCGAACATTTTATGATCTCAGATTAATCTTGTATTAACACGGAAAAATATTCAATCTCAAAGATTCACTTTTAACCAGTAAAACCAATAAGCAAGACATTTTTTGGTCGCTGTAAATAACATCAATAAAAATCTATGCACTGAATAGCTATTCTATCAACTTAAGGAGACTCCCTTGTGCAGAGATGCCAACCCACGTCGTAGGCCACAAATTTGCTCGCAATTTCAAGTATAGTTGGCATCACTGACGCAAGAGAACATAGGCTAACCTGTAGAAATAAAATGATTCAGTCAATTTCTTAAAGAATATCTTGAAATTTTTCAGGGTAACACTATCTTTGATATGCATCATTAAAAAAAAAGGTTTTTTTTATAAAACGTGTACACTCTTATTACGGGAACTGTGGGTTTATTCGAGTTATTAGGTTACTTTCATCGCGCGTGCGAGCTCTGCCATAAGAATACGTGTTAGCAAGCGCTACATAAAATTAATAACATCTTGAAATTTTGCAAAGTTAGTGATACAAATAGTTATACTATTTGATTTAGAACATTTTTAACTATTAAGTTAATCTGGTCTAGGTTTGGGACCCGTCACGAAGGAGCCTCCTTAAATCCAGTCAACTTTAGAAACTATGAAAATAGTTATAATATGTTCGCACCAATAAAACTGAAAATAATGTATCCTTTCATTTAAGAACTTGTATCCAACTGTAGTTGTAAGCATTGTTCAAGGCAAAGTGGCTTTTGTGTTAATGCAAGACTGCTGTGCATAAGATTTTCGCAGTAAAACATAAAAAATTAGTACTTACGACGTGTTTTTAGTGATTTATCAATGAAACTCAGGTTTCTGAAGCTAAGATACATAAAAAAAATATATATATTTAACTTATTTTTAACTTGAAGCTACGGGCTACCATTGACACGCTGATTGATTGTACGCGCTAGCATGGGAAAATTTTGTTTTTTGCGTTGAAGTCAAATTATGTTAAAATTTAAGCAATGTAGCTTAAAAGACATAAATAGATGAGAGTTTCGTGATAAAAAAAGAAGAAAGTTTGTTGCTAGTTACAGATCTCTATCTATAAAAGATTGGGAGGTATGCTCATTTTAAGCAATAGTTAGTTAGTGAGAAATTTATTGCAAAATAATGTAGAAAATAACAAAAAAATTAATTGTTCAGATGCTAAAACCTATTTTTTAACGCAAAGTTACTTCACGCGCATGTTTTGCATGCACAAGCATTGCGGGCGTACGGATCACCGGTTTTTTGTCAACTTGAGCACCATCATTTAATAGTAGTGTATTGTGGTCCCTGGGATTGGTTGTTTGGTACGTTAATTATGTATACTCACTCAGTGATTCTGTCTTTGATTGACTCTGTAATCTACATACTTTTTATTTAGAATAGATAGAACGGGGTTGATTTTACTTGGGACCCATGGTCTTAGTTTACAGCTTCACTCACAATCACGCATGCGCAGGGTTCTGATCAGGTTGTTTCGATACAGGGATGCTTGGCGTATAAATTTATTAACTGTGCTTAGCTTTCGGTGTTCAATGAAAATTTCAATTTTTTGATCTAGATTATTCAAAAATCATATCGCTGAACTTTTTCATTTTTAACTAATTAATGTATTATATAACTTTAAAGGGAGGAAGGGTCCGATATAACGACAGTTTACTTAAATTTTGTAGTAAAACTATTAATGTTTTTTTTCAGTGACGACTGTTCATTATTTTGACAGCCATATCATATAAATATACACAATTTGGGTAAAGTTTCATGTAACTACTTTCTTATCTAATACTTACAAGTAGGTGGAAAAAAATAATGGAAATGTCTCGTTAAGGCAACGACCTACTGCTTATGACTTTTTTTATTGTTGTTATACTAAAATTATTCCCAAGATTCAACTTATGTTGTTACCCTGTCCTCTATTTATGAAAGCTGGTGTTTACTATGCTGGGCTAGTCCATGTAAGGTTGTCTCAAACAAGAGGCAACAAGAGGCAATGGCACTTTAAAGGGATATATATGTATATTTGTCTGTATGGTGTCCCAAGCTGTTTATTTGGAAATCGTTGAGAATTATACCTCATAAGTTGTCATAGCTACTTTCCGTCGATTAACCTCCCGCCGTAGACACTGCTCCGACCTCTACAGCGACTAGGGCACTAATTTTGTTGGTGCTGATATTTAATTACAAAACTAATTAAGGTCGTTTAAGAGTTCGCAGCTGTTTTCCGTAGACATTACAACTATAGGGATGCAATGAACTTTTAACCCTCCTGCTCAGGAGCTGTAGGAATCGGCAGTTAAATCAACTAAATATCATTTACGGCGCGTCATTAGTGATCAAAGGCTAACCTTTTTTGAGTATGCCACTCTCCTAGTCGTATTAAAGCCTGTTTAAATTCTTGACCTTTGAAACCTCTGTGTGATGATCTATCTAGCCTTGGTATATTGACTACTACTCATTTTTTGAAGGCAGCCTAGCATGATTCTAGACACTTGGAATTAAGCATACGTACTCTGACAATAGCTTATGATTAGCACACGTTATTGTCGACACGGTTGCCAAGTGATTAAAAAGTCAAAAATAAGCAAATTAAGAGGCTGAGCATTGATTTTCCGTAGAAAATTGACTGTAACTTGGCTCAGCATGATCCCTGACACTTAAAAATTAACATAGATACTATGTAATTAGTTAATTAGTTGCACGTGATATTAAAATAGTTATAAACAAATTAAATGGGTGAAATATCGATTTGATAAAAAAAATCGACTGCAGCTTGATCCAGCATGATCCCAGACATTGGAAATTTAATATTCATACTTTTTCATTGGTTAACTTTTAGCTTATGTTATTGCCAACATGGATAAAAAGTTATTTAAAAATTTCTATATAATATGGATCGGCAAGTTATTAATTTTCTTTGAATAATAGACTATAATTTGGCCCAGGATAATCTTAGACGCTGAATATTAAGCACACTACTATAATAACAGTTATTCATTAGCACATGTTCTTGCCATAACGGGTTCAAATTACTCATAAAAGTTGTAACTAAATTAAACTGGTGTTATATCGATTTTTGAAGATAAATTGTTTATAATTTGAATTAGCTCAATTCGGGGGATCTCTAATTTGGCATAAGTACTTTTACAACTACTTCACGTAAGTAACTATTTAAACGAATAAAAAAGAGATGTTTTTGGAAAAGTTATGAATCAAGTCATCAGGAAACAATTGGCTTGTTTTGAAATAATTGTCTATAATTTTGCTTAGCTTTATCTGAAGTATCCAGAATTTTGCGTACGTACTCTTACAACAATAGAACAGCAGTGAATACTTGAATAATTAAGGTAAAATGTTAATGAAAAAGCTACAAAAAAATTTAACAGGAAATACTTTTCTCATCTTCGAACAGATATCGCTCATAACTGTAAACATAACATTTGTTTTTTTGATGAATTTGTTAATAACTTTGTTATATGCCATATACTTACATTTCATAAAGTTCCAATGTTTTTTTTACATCGTATACGGTTATCATAAGACATGAATTATTACAACAAGCAAACTCTTAAAGGCCACTTAATAATTGATCAAACATTAATTATTAACCCAAGCACTTATCACATATCACCAGGTCACCCAGGTGATTATCGGCCACCCTATTAATTAATAAAACATTAATTGATATGACAAGCCGACTCATTAAATGATCTGAGGTGCCTACAGACCACGTTATTAATTATTGAAAAATAATTGATAACACAAGCACCTACTAACAGATAACTTGGGGTGCTCACTGGCCACTTCACTAATTAATCAAACATCAATTATTGACACAATCACTTATTAACAGGTGACCTGGGCGATTACTGGCCAATTTATTAGTTATTATAAAATTACTTATTAACACAACTACCTCGTACTAGAGGACCTAGGTCACTTACTAGCTAGCCTATCAATTAGCTGCATAACACTTTATTGATTATTAAAAAATCAATTGATAACAGAAGCACCTACTACCTGATAACTTGGATGCTCACTGGTTACTTTATTAATTGATCGAACATTAATTATTTATTAACACAATCAGTTATTCACAAGTAACCTAAGCGCTTACTGGCCACTTTATTAACACAACTACCTCTTACTAGAGGACCTAGGGCGCTTTCTGACCACAGCAGCACCTAACACAAAATGTCTAAGTACACTACTGGCGGCTTTATTAATTTCTAAAAATTAAGTGTCAAAAAAAACGGGGTGCATACTAGTAACTTTATTAACTATCAAAATATTATTTATCAACACAGTCATCTATCGCAGATAACGTCCGGCACTTACTAATGACTTTACTAATTAATAAAAAAATAATCAATAACACAAATATTTATCACTTGGTGACCCTGACGCTTTCTGGGGATGATATTAATTAATCAAAAACCTATCACTAGGTAACTCGGAGCGCTTACTACCTACTTAATTATTTAATAAAACCTTAATTATCAGAACAAGCAGCCATAACCAGCCAATCACGAGCACTTATTTAACACTTCAATAATCTGTAAGACAGTAATTAATTATTGACACAATCACCTATCAGAAGGTGAACCGGAAGCTTACCAACCATCCTATTAATTATAGAACATTAATTAATGATATAAAAAAATTTTACCAGATAACTTGAGACGCTTACAGACTACTTTGTTGATTATTACAAAATAGTTATTATCAACATAAGCTTACTAGCAAGTTTAATAATTAAAATAAAATGATTTATGTTAATTGTAAGTGCCTACGTTTAAGTAAGTGGCATTATTATCGTTGTCAGTAAGTGCTCTGGTTTATCTGGTGGTATGTGCTTGTGTTGTTAATGAATTTTTCATTAATTAATGAAGCAGTCTGAAAATTTCTTGGACCATCTAGTGATGGTCTAGTTGTCTTATTAAATCATTTTTTATTATTAAATACCGTGGCTGGTAAGCGCACGGGTCACCTAGTGATAGGTGCTTGTGTTCATAATAATTAATGTCTTACCAATTGATGAAGTAGCCATTAAGCATGTCGGGTTTTCTGGTAATAGGTGCATGTGTTGATTTTTTTGAAAGTTCTGAATTTCTAGGCGTGGTGGTTACTGTCTTTAAAAGCCTTGCACACTGCTACACGTCCCCAAATTGGCCTTTTTAATCCTAATTCTATATACTTTTTTTCTATCTACGTATAAATAGCAGGAATAACATCTGCATAAGTCTTGTCGTCCAACAGAAAAAAGGTATAAGTGATATAAGAGGTGAACTGAAAAAATTAATGAAAACTAAGTGTCCTCAAAAACTCAATGATAATTTGAGTATTGGCCCGCGGAAAAACTGTTTTTCATATAAATATGGTATAATCCTTCTATTTTCCACAAAAAAAAAGAACGTTTCTCGATGAGAACTATAAGAATCTGTACTTACCCTTCTAACTAGGTGCAATTTTCTCGTAAAAAAAAAAGATAAGTGCAAAAATACAGCTTATTCCATGGGGCTTACCATTTTTATAGTTTAGAATCCAAGGCGGTGATCATTGACTTTACGACATTAAAAAAAGGGTAAGGGCACTTATGCTGTCTCCCTGGCGTGATTTCCACGTTTTGTGTCACTTACCATTTTTTTTTATTAACGCTGACGAAAATTATTAGCAATTTTTCTAATTTTCAATTAACTATTACTAAATCACGGTATAAGATATTCAATTTGCAGATATACTATTAGACGCAGAATTCTCTTATAAATCAATTGGTATAAATAACTCATTTTCAACACAAGTGTCACTTATATTTTTTTTTCGTTGGATGGCAGCGTTGTGAACACTACATATGTAGCTTATTTTAAATATATTTTATAGTCATTTTTGAAAACTGTGCCAACTAGGGTTTATTCTTCCGTCAAGATTGCTCACCATTACCATCGTCCAGCTAGTTAAACTATTATAGTAGTGGATAGTATGACTGCTATTATAGTAGTGTGTAGTAGGGGTGAAGGAATTTTTTTTTCTTGATGCAGAGACTTTATACGCTATTTAGTATAGGCATATGAGCTCAAAATATTGGTTAGATGTAAACTAATTGATAGGAACAACACTGTTGCACAATCTTGAAGATGAAAGCTCGTTTTTTTAGATAGAACTAATTTATTTTGTTTACATTTTGGTTCTATAAAAACAGTAGATTTTTATTTACAAGCTAATGTGGTATTAGTGCTACAATCAATTAGTTTTTCGAAAAAGTTTTATGTGCCTTTCCTGAGTAGTAGTAGCTAGAGGTGGTATACAGACAAGTGTGGCCAAATACGCCATTTTTTGGACTGCACGGGTGGTAGAAGCGATAGAGAGGGAAAAAAGTTCCACACGTATGCATATATACAAATCACTGCTTAGATCGTAAGCATTGCAGGCTTGAAAGAAATAATGGGGCTGCATGATAATGATGATATCTATAATAATCATAATGACAATAATAATAGTGGTGATGATCATTGGAATAATGATGATAATAATAATGAAAGTAATATAATAATAATAACAATAATTACAGTAATAATAATTAAAATAATAAAAATTATAATGATTGTTAACCCGGCCTTTTGAGGGTAAGTGGTCTGGAACAGCAAAGGGGAGTTGGAGGGTGGTGACAGTCATTTTTGAGGAGGTCAGATCGACTGACAAGCATCCTATGCTAGAGCCTCTAGGCAAAATGAGACGGTGCCTCTGCTGGATTCTGATGCCACCACTGCGCTGGAGCTGGTGCCGTCGATAGGCGGTTGGGCGGTGATTTGCAGTAGTCGAGAAGAGCCCGTGACCAGCGTAGTTGTCTGCTTCTTTCAGTGGTTGGATAATAGCGCCAAAAGTTATAGACAATTATTGGTGAGAGTAGGTTAAAAAGAAAATCGACACACTGAGTTTAACGTGGTATTGAACATTTAAATTTTATTAAAATTAATTAGTGCTCTAGTCACTGTCGTAGCGTATGTCTCGTCGTGCGTGCAAAAGCCTAGTATTGGCTTGAGACCAGATAATCTGGGAAGATGCTTTGCAGTTATCGCGCAGCTCTTCTTATATAATCAAAGCTGTTTATTACTTGTGATGTTTTCCAGGAACCAGTAGTCGCCACTTAGCGAGTGGTAGGTGGTACTGTTAAGCGCAAAGTATGAAATAGAAACTACGTGCGATATTTAAAAATCAAATTTATGTTAAACGATTGAAATTGATTAATAATAATCATTTTAGTAATTAGTCATACCCTGGATGGTGGTATAATGATAAGAATAATAATTATCATGATAATAATGATAATAACTGTAATGACGATGATAATTTTAAAATCGTTCCTTTTAAAATGGTGTCCTACATTTGCAAATATAGTTACTATTAATCTTATGGGATATTAGATATCAGTTAAAGTGTGTTTTGCTTTTGAATTATAATTGACAAATAATGTATCCCTTAAAATACATATTTTTGAAGCGAAGCTTCCTATGTAGGGCCCTCGCTAGACGAAAGTACGGGAAAGCTTCACACTTTTTCTGGCCCCTTCGTTCCTGTTAGTCCCCCCACTACCGCGTGCTTTCTCGACAGCGAGTAGTATAGCATGGCGTATGATATATGCATGCAGTGATGCGCGCACGCTCTCTCTTTTTTCTCTTTCTCTTTTACTTTTTCTCTCTTTCAACTATACATATGTATAGGGGCACTTGGTATATGTACTGTATTTATGCAGCGAGAACGAAGTGGCACTGTGGACTAGGCATCTAGTTGACACGCTAAAGTCCTAGGTTCTAAAATCTCGGACGATATTCCAAATTTTTTTCTTAAGATAACCAATATCATCATTTCTCAATCATTAGATAATACGTGATGCATATAAAACATAAGAAAAAATTATTATAAATCGGGTGATGTCACTCAATAGGCGTGAAAATTAAAAAATGAAATATGACACAAGAGACTTTAAAATTAAACGGGTCACGCAGGAATTTTTAAGATGAAGTATCGAAAAAATATATGTAAACATGTAACGCTTTATACAAAACGGCGAGAAAATTTGAAATGGAAATCAAACGAGAAATACTCTAAGTGAAGTTTTCGAAGTTGAGTAGAACGTTTGAAAAATTATTAAGGTGGGCTTAGTTGGAGTCTGGGAGTCTGCCAGACTGGCAATGAAACTCATAAGAGTGAGAGAGAGGTTCATCATGTGACCATATTTGACCTCTTTTTTAGATTTTGTAAGGAATAAGACCTTATCTATTTGCACGTATTACTGTCAGTCTTCGAGCTCATGCGGCAGATCTAATTGACTGTGCTACTGAACAGTGTCATTCATTATTATTATTAACAAAAACTTGGCTAGACAATGACAACTACATTTAAAGTGCCTACTTTTCGTTGCGTAGCTCAATGTACAGGTGTAAAAATATAAGAGTGTGTTGAGTTGCAATCTATCATAATAATAATAATAAGTAAAACATTGTCAGTAAACATATGAATTTACGCATTCGAAATACAACTAGTGCTGATGTTGATAAGAGTTTAATAGGAGAAATTTGTCAATGTAAATGCCTTGTGCCAAGAGACAAAGAGATCATTACTGTAGCTATTTATATATCACCTTATACTTCTGTTAACAAAAAAAATTAAATCCCTTCACGAAAAACTATTAATGTATACAGATGAGGGTTCTGCAATACTTGAAAAAGATTATGACAATATCTCTATAGCGGTAGGCGGAGATTTTAATGTTTACTTATCTTCCAAATCTGCTGTACCATTAATTTAATTGTTTAAAGAAAAATTTAATTTAAATATAATTCATAATCCATCGCAATCGACCACTAAACATGGAACAATCATTGATTCTGTATTTGCTCATTATTTAGATGAAGTCGAATTATTAATTCACTTATACTTTATAGTTATTAAAAAGTTATATAAATTTAATAACGAGTTTCTGTATAAAAATCTCATTGAAGCTTTGCTTCTTCCATGGGTCCTGCGACCCATAGTTTTTTTGATCTGAAACATCTTATGGTGGGCAGTGAACAGCCGTGTGAAGAGTAATATGCAACGAAAAGTCTGGTCCGCTTCTCCGTGCTGTTAATTTCACTACTGGACACTCTCTCCCTCTCTTTTTCTCTCTTACTATATAGACGTGGTAGAACTTGTATATCTATATATATATATATCGATGGTTGAGAGGAAGACGATTCCAGCGTGACGTCACTCCGTGTTATTTCAGATGGGGTGACGTCACGCTGGAATTGTCTTTCTCTCAACCATCGATATATACTTATTAACGGTAACTGTAACTATTGACGTGTATATGTAGCCTTTTTTTTATTAAAGTGTGCTATTGCGTACTAACCGTATATTACGTACATGTAGCTGTATAGAAGTATACATATACATTACGCCCCCCTGTGCGCTCCTTCCGCCAACCCCATCAGCAGTAAATTGCTTAGTTAGAGGTGCTTGTGTTGCCACTTATTTATTCAGAAGTTAATCAACCTAGTTTAATTTGGTTAAATTTAACTTAACTATGATCTGATATTAAAGAGTCAGCGCACTAAGCGCGCAGGAGAGTAAAAAAGTATAGTTGTATTATTTTATACCTGCTTAACTCACCCTAAGTAAGTTTTTTTTATAGTTAAGTTTGCAAACATTGTATTTGATGCGCTACCCGTGTATTGGCTAAAATTTTAGAGCAATACGCCAATGTTGAGAGCTAAACATATTTACTTATTTATTAGAATAATTATCATACAAGATCATAGGTAAGTATTGTTGATTTGCACAATAATTTAAAATAATCAAATTTTAAGATTCTGTACTAAAAATCTTATCTTATGAAAATTAGAATTATTGTAAAATAGTAACTTCTACACATTATACAGTTGTTTTTTGGTTTGTATACATAAAAAGAAATAAGCTTGAGACAGACGGGTTTTTAGAGAAAAAAAAATTACAAACATATGTTTAGAAATACGAATAAAGTTTTATTTAATTACTGTATCTATTAATGGTTTTTTTTGTTTTCTTTAAATCGGGCATCGGGGAGTTCTGTCTCTTTGTAGTTTCATAGGGCTACTGGCGATGACTATCACGGTTTTTATTATTTTTTTCCTACTTGAGTTTAAATAAAGACGTGTGATCATTTCATGTCATACAATTACACGTATTTATTCAAAACTCAATGTAAGAAAGAAATAATACAAACAAAAAGTCAACGTACCTCAGATTTTATACTTTATATATCATATACATCAATTTTAATATAAAGTAATAACTACACTTGGTATTTTTTGAACTCGTTGATAAGTACAAAATCGATCTATTTGCCTCCTGGGTGATGCGTGAAGAATAAATAAATATAGGGCGTGGGGGGCCTTAGAGAAAACTGAGGGAGATTTTTAATGGATTAAAATTAATGTAAAATGAACGAAATTTTCCCTTATTTTGCGGGGGGCATGGTTGGGAGTGGGGAGGGGGGGGTTAGCGTGAAAAGCCTCGCCCCTACAGCTATACATATATTTTATGAATAGAGCGTACACATATATTTATGTAGGAGAATACGAGAAAGCATGTACTATGTAAAATATATGTTTGTTGAACAAAACTTTCAAATTTTTCTGGCTCCGAGAATCGAACCCACAAACTTCAGATTGGTAGTCAGGGACCTTATCCATTATTCTACGCATCACGCAAACTTGATATCTGTTTTTATTACTTATAGATACTAACCGAGAAACTCCTTAATTAGAAAGTTGATCGGTGATTCAACGTCTTTTATTTGTCTTTCATCCCACTAATCGTGGATAAAATAGTTACAATTATTTTTAAGTGGTCGAATAAAAACAAAATCGTATTTAAGAGTTCGTTTTGCTTATATCTCAGAACGGTTTGAGATGTAAAAAAATAAAATAACAGCGTGTAGGGCAAATATTTTTTTTTCAGTAAGCACTTTTTTGTTAATATTTTGTCAAACTTGTTTTTTGTTAAAATTTTAAAATATTTAAATTTGACCACAAATCAAAGTTTTTCCGGGATCTTCCAATTTAGTTCACTCAAACTCCTACATGTTAACCCGTTTTTAGTAAAGAGCCAACGGAGCTTGTGCACGTGCACAATTACGTACAGGCATACGAAAGGAGACAGAGAGGAGATAGACCAAGAGGAGAGAGACAGAGAAAATAATACACATGAACGTACTGTTAAACATGTGTATGTACCTATGTGTAGGTAGGTAGTTTAGATACACCTTGCATTCTTTCTCGTTCTCTTTGTTTGTGTTTTCTTTTATGCATACTTTTCATTGTTCTTAAATATTTATTGTATTAAAAATATTTATGACACTGTCTGTTTTTGTAAAATTTGAAAGAATATTTATTACCACCAATTATAAACCGTTTAACATTACGAAGTGAGCCGATCTTAAAGAAAATTTCAGATTATTGACTTTCGTTTCGTAACAAACAGTATGCTAAAATGAATAGACCATCGTTTCACAATAAGATAGTTATTAAATTTTTCTTTATATTGAATGTTTTTAAAATCTTTTTATTCTACTTCACTTCGTCTTCTGGATGATTCATGACATCAGTTTTGTGATGGAGCTAGTGTCAACAGGAGTCGCGTTTGACAAATAAATATTCTTAGTATTTAATACCAAAATCAATTGTTTCATAATTTTTTCTATTATTTGAATGAATTTGGGCTACAATCTGAGACATAAGCCAAAACTATACGTTTGCCATTAAAGTACTAAAAAAAGTTTCCTTTATTAAAAAAAACAATAAAAAATTTAGTTCAAAATGGACCCTTTATTCACTATACAATATAAGTAGTGGTACACACATGTGATTAATGTTTTAAAAATTTGACTATTTCAGTAACTTAATATATATGATTTTTAAAGATTTGCTGAGTTCTCAATAAATCATTAATTTTATTTTCAGAGACGGTAGAGATAGATTAGGATGGAATTATTCAAATGAAGAAGAGGTGAAGGGGGAGCTGAGGGAAAGCGTGGAGAGCTTGTTCGTATATTATTGGATTAAAAATCATGTGAAAATAAGCAAATTGCAATGTGAATTGATAGGGAGCTGTGGGGTAGTGAGAAGAGCTGAGAGGTGATGGGGAAAACTGAGATTTACTTTTGTCTATAAAACTATATTATATATATATAGCCACATGATGGCTCTGTCGCTAGCGTGTCTGCCTACAGATCTTGATGGCTGGGGTTCAAATCCCACTCTGGACAGGGTCTGTACCATATAACTTTTCTTCGCTTTGCGGGCCTATGTTTTAACATCGCGAAACGGAAGGAGTTATATGGTACGGCTCCTGGATGGGATTTGTACTTCAATAAATCTACCGATCTATCTACCGTTTCCCCCTACTGTTATTAAACCCAACGTATGGCTAAATAAACTTTATAGTGTCAAAATAGCCGTGTCTGAGCNCAAGCACACCTATAAATAAGTGCAAAATTTACTTCATAAAAAAGTAACGAATAAAATTTAATGAATAAGTAACCCTCTTACATATGTGTATATATATACATATATATATATATATATATATATATTGTTTTGCGGTTCTGCCGATGCGGAATCACTCCACTTCGACCGGGCCTGTGTTGCCCGGATACCCTCGGCAACACCTTCAATAATCTTTATACGCGGGTCTCGCTCTCCGAGACACCGCTGGGGTCAAGTATCGCGGCTTCAGGGGTCGTTGCTTCTCGCGATGACTGGGACGCAACACAGGGGGGACAGGGCACACACTAAGGAGAAGAAACACTCGCGAGTATTGTATTGAAGCCAAAATCTATATTAAAAACAGTTTAAAAAGAACAATGCAAAATATATGATCCTCGCGGGTGTATGCGTGTGTGTGTATAGTGTGTTCGCTTGTCGAGCGCGAATACTCAACGAGCTTGTGGCGCAAATTCGCGTACCGGGCAGACACGTGGGCTAATCGAGGGCCGCTGCCTAATAAAATAAACTGCCTGTTGGCAGGTACTTACAGCGTCGTGAATGTCGCTCCTCTACGATGCCTTTCGTAGGCCAAGACTCTCGGGAGCAGTGAAGCGGGTACGCTGCAGCCAGTAGGCATCCCTACTGGCCGCGTTTGAAGACCAAGGTTGTCAAGGCTGGCCTTGGCTCGACCTTGTCAGCTGGGTCAGGAGCCGGGTCACGGCACCGAACACTGTACCTCGACGTCGCACTGTATCCCTGCCAAGGGTCGCCGATATCCGCGGTATTAGCGGCAATCGCACTACGCTTCTCGCGTATAAAACTCAAGCTCCAAAACTTCGCTTCTTGCGAAAAATCCGAAAAAAAGTGACTGCAGGAATCACTTCACGTGCGTTCGCTGGCCCAAGCTAATCTCGCGCTCTCTCGGCCTTTTCTTCGGTTCCCCTACCTTCCCTTACCGCTTTCCTACCTAGTCCCTTTAACTCTTTTCCCCCTTTCCCTGTTTCCCTACCTGCCCTAGCCTGCCGATAATGGCCTGATGGTCTCTAACCGTTACAATGTATATGTATTCTGAGATTGTTCGTAATAAAATAGTTGCGTGACACTGAAAACAGATTAAAAACTTCACAAGTGAGTGAACAGGCTGAATGTACCTTTTCCCCAAGTACCAACAAAAAAAATTTTGGTCTTTTTAGTCTTTTCACTACCTTTTCAGGTTTTTAGAGCGTTGATTAGATCAAAACACAAAGGGACTCGTGGGCAGCCTTCTCTCTCGCTCTATATGTAATTACCATTCATTAAAATATTATCGAGGTGCATTAATTAATGTATTTTAATGAAACGGAGTTTTTCAATTATAGAATTTATTATTAAATAAGAATATCTAGTAAATTTTGTCCAGTTAATTTCGTTTCAGTTCCACTCCTATGGCTTGGGTGCAGGGATCGTTATTCTAAAATCAATAAAGTCATATTTCTTGAAGGTAGACCATAAAAACAGCACAATTACAATAGTCTATTTTCTGTTAGCAATCAAATTCTTAATGATATAAAGTACTAATGTTAACTTGAATATCAATCACATTATTACTGATTAAGTCATCGGACCTATGTTAATGTGCGTTGTCCATTGGTTGCATCTCTGCAGTGAACCTGAACGGCTGATGCATTTTGTTGTTTCATCGTTTTTCAATTATTTTAACATAAAACTTTTTGTGATTGAGAATTATGACGTTGAAAAATATTTTAATTTATTTAAAAAAAATTTAACGGTGTAATGTTAGACTGTGAATATTATAGTAAAGTTAGGAGGTCTGAACATGAAAGACTAGAAATCAGGAGACTGCCAGTCAAAACTTAGGCCAGTGATTGTATTTCACCTGACGTATGCTGAATACTTATGTATTTTTTTTACATTAAAATGGATATATTTTTAATTAAACAATGTGGTGTAATGCGTGAATCCATAATAATATTAAAAACTCATCTACATGATACTTTAAAAATTTCATAATTTACGTTCAAACTAGGTTTATGGTAACATAACTAATCTTTTTATTGAATAATCGTCAAGAGAAATCATGTCAGTTTTCGTAACATAATATGTTTCTAACACTTCAATGGAAGTATGAAACATTGTTTTTATACAAATCAGGCGATTATTTCGCGGTTTAAAAGTAATTCTATTAGTACTTAGTATGTGTGCAGTTTAAATTAAATCAGCCACCAAAACTTAAACTGGTAAACTCCAAACTTCCAAACTTTGAGTCTCCAATGAGCAAGCACACTACCTTAAAAAAAGGAAGACGGAATTCTATGTTGTTACGTAGGGAAGATATTGGTGAAGAGGTGCGTCGCGAGAATGACCAACACTTGTTATTTCGAAGACCTTTATTCAAGATACCGTAATCATAGGCAAAAAAAGCGCGTGTATTTCCCTCAAAGGCTAGTCGTATACTCCCCCGAAAGACTCTCTCCTTGTTTGCTTTTTCCCTCTCTTAACCCTAGTTCCCCTTGTTACGAGATTTAAGGAGAGGGAGCGTAGAGTCTCATCTATACTATCGTACATTACAATGTGTTATAATAAGAATTGGTGATGCCACATGTAATTTCGGACGGAAGAATACATGCAACAACAAATTAAAATAAACATATTTTGGCATCTAAAAATATTTGCAGAATGTCGCAATGCGATATTTACTGTTTGGGATTGGTATCACCATCTGTATAATAAATTCTAAACAGGAGTGTTTAATTACTATTTTAGAAATGGAAAAAAAAAATTGATTTTTTTTTATTGCAGAAAAATTAGCTGAAGCCCCTTGTTTAGGAATTGTCATCAACCATATGTATTATGCCACATGGCTTTCCTAAAGTTATTACAAAAGGAGTGGGAGGATTGTACATATAATTCCGTCTTTCTTTTTTAAGGTGGGTAAAGAAAGATATAAATGTGTGAAATCGTAGTATTATTAAGCGCTACGCCAATGGAAAAAATATCATTAACTTATTTTACTTAGTTCCCGAGGTATCGTTAGTTTTTATGCACTTTATTGTAAATGCACTCGCTCAAAGCCTCCGGAGCATGCTGTAATGTCGGTGGACTAAAATTACCAATAAATTTTTTCCTGCTCATTCCTTAGGAATTTTCCATGTTGTTTTGAAAGTATTTTAAGCAAAGACTAACGTGTCTTAGGTGTCTAAATGAACTAAAGTCTAATGGGTGTACTTTGAAAATTAATTAAGGTAGAGGACCCAATATTTGATCACTCGACACAATTTTGAGGTTGTTTTGACCAAGGAAAGAAATAGTTTTCAAAATTTAGAATATAATTGTTAAATAGCATAAATAAACTACTGAACTTCATAATAATACAAATAAAAATAAATTTCCTTCTAAAATTTAATTACCTTTAAAGTTTTACAAACGTATCTGTCTTATTCCGAAACTCGATCACCTAAAAAATGTTTCATCGTAGAGTGAGCAAACTAGATTTTTGACTGAGAAATCCAGACTGAAGCAACCAAAATTTTTTTGTGTAGATTTCAACCCTAACAACAAACGTAACAACTTTTGGACAAAAAAGTGTCAGCAATAGGTCCAAAAAATGGTAAAAATGGCCAAAACATGTTTTTCGCTTCTACTTGATAAGCTGTAACTCGGACAAAAAAACGTTCTGCATGAAGAAGATACGCAATTTTAAGTAGAACAAAATGTGTCCAGATGAACCTGAATCAGCCTTGCCGTTTATCCGCAAATTGCCAAAAAGTATCGATTTCACCTTGATTTTGATGGTTCATAACTTGCATTTTCATTAATATTTTGACTTAAAAATTTAACAAAATATGGGTTTTGTAGTTTTTAACAACCCTACAAAATTTAAAGACGATGAGATGCAAGCTTTTTGCAAACTGTCAAATAAACTTAAAAAAAAAGGCCTTCCAAAAAATGGCCATACAAAAGTTGTTAGACTACATAGAGCCACCATTTTTCAAAACATTTTCTCTATATAAGATGTTAATCTAACACTGGTTCGTTTTTCGTATCCCTAACTTTTTCGTAAGTATTCTAAAAATATATTGGAAAATGGTGTTTTTCGCAGAGTACCAGCGGTGGCGCTGGCTTTGTCGCACTGCCGATTTAGGTCACGCCCTCTTCTCCCAGTGCCATGCCAATCTAGCGCCGTTGCTGGTACTTTGCTAAAAAACACCATTTTTAAATATATTTTTTGGATACTTACGAAAAAGTTAGGGATAAAAAAATTTAACCAGTGTTAGATTAACATCTTATGTAGAGAAAATACTTTGAAAAATGTTGGCTCTGTGAAGTCTAACTTTTTTGTGGCCATTTTTCAGAAGGAATTTTTTTAAAGTTTATATGACGGTTTGCAAAAAGTCTGCATCTCATCGTCTTAAAATTTTGTAAGGTTGTTAAAAATCAAAAAACCCACATTCTGCTAGATTTTTAAGTCAAATTATTATTTAGAATGCCAGTAATGAACCACCATAATCAAGGTCAAATTAGCACTTTTTGGCAATTTGAGGATAAACAGCAAGGCTGATTCAGGTCCACCTGGACTCATTTTGTTCTACTTAAAATTGCCCATCTTTTTCGTGCAGAACGTTTTTTTGTCCGAATTACAGCTTTTCCGGTAAAAGTTAAAAACCTGTTTTAGCCATTTTTACCATTTTTGGACCTATTGCTGACATTTTTTTTGTCCAAAAGTAGTTACGTTGGTTGTCAGACCTAAGATCTACACAAAGAAATTTTTTTTGGCCCAGTCTGGATTTTCATCTAATAGAGGTAGTTTTCATCTAGTTTGCTCATACTATCGAGGTAAATTTTTGGAATAGACCCAGTAGGTCTAAGAACAGTATGGCTGACTTACTGTATTTGTATGCAGTGAAATGGGTTTAACATGGTGCAGCCAATTAGGACTATACTTCAACGTTTGCCACACTGTTTCTAGACTCACTGAAATATGCAGCTTACTATTTAGAAAAGTGTTTTAAACTAAACTTTTCACAAAAAAAAGTTATTTTACGATTACAATTTTTGTAACTTTTCAGGAAAGGTGATATTTTGAAAAGAGCAGAGCTACGTAGATGTTTTATGGATTATGTTAAATCTGAAAATCTTCAAGATGGAAAGTAAGTAATTTTACTATCGTTAGTATTTGAAATAATAATTGTTATCTTAGTTTTTAAGTTGAACTTAAAATCTTCAGTCAATTTTTTTACCATTAATATAGACAGAATACAATAATATTTCTTTTCTATATTCTCTAATATACGTCATACAACTATCACACACATACAAACCCTCCCCCCTCCTACACTCACACACACACACACACACACACACACACACACACACACACACACACATATACACATCGTCACTCAACTGCCAATACATACACACACACACACACACACACACACACACACACACACACACACACACACACACACACACACACACACACACACACACACACACACACACACACACACACACACACACANTATATATATATGTATTAGTGAGGCTGACGCTCCCCTGCGCACTCCATGCGTCAACCCCCCACTAACGTATTGAGTAGACAAAATAACGACATATTTTGTGTATTTATCAATGCAGGCTGATAATTAGTTCACAACAGCAGAATACGTGACTCACAAAAGAGTTGATAAAATATATGATAACATAACTATTAATTTTTCAATAGAATTTTCAAATAATATCAGAGAAGGTCTTCCACCACACCAATAAAAATTAAAAATAAATGCTATAGTAATGTTAATAGCAACTTTAAGTATATCAGACGGTCTCTGTAGAGGCACAAGATTAAAAATAACAAAATTATTTAAGTATAATATAGAAGTAGAAATAATAACGGGAGAAAAAATATAAAACAAAGTTTATATTCCTAGAATAACATTGAATACTGGCACCTCATAATAAGCAAATAACTATGTGAATTAAGGGGGAGCGGGGGGGAGCTGAGATTCACTTTTGTTAATACAACTATATAATATAAGGAGATATACATCACTTCTATACGCAATGTACGATGTACGCACTATTTAGTCAGTTAATCGTGAACGTCCAACTCTCACAGCGCGGCTGATGCCACTCTTGAGCCTCGCTTTCTAGCTTGCCCGTCTTTTACTAACTCATCGTACATATACATCTCTACATGAGCGCGTACATGTTAACACGGATTTCTTATTTATCTCACTTACACACATCTGGATACGTATTTCTTCACAGCGTATTTATACGAAAACTCTTTTAAGAGTACTATAGATACCGTTAACACATACAGACTCACATGCCTACACAACCCTTTTTGTATGTCAATATTTTTGTATGTATACATAGCAGACGACATCAGACTTGACTATAATTAGCTTCAAACCGCAAATAGTATAGTTTACATGACTATTCACATCAATCACACGACTGAAATTTCTATGGATGGACAGTTATTAAATAAGGGCACTTTCTGTCTTTTATAGCTACTACTTATATTAAAAAAACTGCTTATTTTCAAGTACATCTATAAATAAGTGCGAAATTTACTTTATAAAAAAGTAACGAATGAAATTTTATGAATAAGTAACACCCATATATATATATTGTAAGCTTCTTGAGCTAGTACACATTTTCATGAATAATTTATGGGATTATTATCAGATGATCATGAGAAAATTAAGGTAGGATAGAGAGTTTCTTAGTGTTTGCAGTTTTAGTCTGTAACAATGCCTAAGAACCCAAGTATTCAGTTTTTATTCTGATTCAGTAGATTATCAGCCAGTTTATTTTATAAAAAGTATTTTGTTTTCAGTTATGGTGATGAAATATAATTACTCATTAGGTACAAATTCTAAAATAATGTCATGAATAGATGTTGCTTTTATAAATAATATCGGATTCTAAGTTATAATAGACAAATTATGTAACAGTAATTGTCATTGTTAATATTAAACATTGTACAATGACTGGAGTGAGAGTGTCATTTACTTTTTCAACTTATTATTGATATATTTATCAACATATCAACAGGCACATGTAGATAAAAGTGCTAGACAGGTATTTTTTTTACTAAGCACTCTTTGTCCATCTTTTGTTGTCATGAACAAGAATTTTTTAGATGTAAATAGAAACTAATTTTTTTTTTTAACTTTTCCATTGTGTCTTATTTCTTGAAAATTTCTTAAAAAAACAAAATTCCATTTCTATGAAGTTGAAAATGCTTGCTGTAGACAATAACAAATTTTATCCAATTTGATAGAATCCAGTTTTATAGGATCACAGTCACTTATAGCTCTTTTAATACGTGATATATTACATTTCTATAAAATTAACATAAATACTAAATATACATGGAACTTTTAAGATCATCAAAATTTTATTTGGATGATAAAGTATTACTTCAAACTTGAGTACTACGCATAAAAACATATACTTAAACAGCCAATCAAACATTGGATTTTATGTCACTTATTTATATTACATTGTAAATATCAGTTTTTACGACTAAAATTTTTATCTAAGTGTCATTTATAAATTCTTTAATAGCTTTTTATGTATGCTAAAGGGACCAATGAGCCTTTGTTTGTTTAAGGATTTTATTGAACTATTTCTTTCTTTATCGTAAATTGTACATTCAAAAAAGACGTGGTCAGCTGTTAGGTTTACTAAACCAAGGTTTAGTATCGTCAGGCTTAAAATAATGCTTAAAATGAAAACTAACTTTACTTTTACCAATGTTAGTCAGATTTTCTTTGTTTTTTTTTTTTTCATGCTAATACTTTCGTAGCCTGATAGTAGATCTGAGTAAGGAATCTAGATGTTTTATCCACTTTTTTATTCCCACGAATTCTTACATGGGCTGGGATCCAGAATGTTTAATTTTTGATGTTGATGACGTGACCATGTGATAGCATTTGACTAAGAGTAATTTCTAAATTTTAATTCTGTATACTGGATAGATGTTCATTAAACTCGAGAGTTTTTGAAACTCTATCTACTGGTACATTTTTATCGATTGCTAAGTTTGTTAAAAGGTATTATCATCTAGAAACTCGAATCTATTTAACAGATACATAGTTTTGATTCGGCCACTATCACATTGATGGGAATTGTCATCTGAAAACCAAAGGCTATTCTAATGGCATTATTCTGAAAGATTTTCGAGACCTTAAGGTGGTGTTCCGCACAAGGGTACTATACAAAGGTATTTTATTCTATTTTTTAAGTTTCTTTGATTTCTACTAATAATAACAAAGCTTGACTTATCTTGGGCCAATTTCAGGTTTTTCTTCTTTTAGCAACCATCAAAATTCGTCGACCGACAGTTCGATGACCCAAGTAGCAATCATTACATCTTTAATTGCTGTATATAATACTGGATACACGGTTCAAAAGTCTTGGAAGGTTTGAGTTGCCGTGCCATCAAAAATGTTGCTATGTATTGCTAGGTATTGTTGTTATTACGAAAAATAGTAGTTTAGTCGAGATTGTAACCTTGAGCTATTACTTCTGTTCATTTCTACTAAGAGAGTTTAATTTCCTTTCGTAAAGTAACGTGTTTTAATTGTTACTGGTAAGCGTAACAATTTTGGGGGCTCGTCCGGGATACGAGTGTCGAAAGTTTCGAGGTTGAAGAAACCCTACATCAGATACACAGCAACAAAAGAAACTGAAGTGATAAGTGATGAAGTTATTATTTAAAGAGCTCGATGGCCAGCTAGCTAGATAGGTTAAATTATTAGGTCAGTACAAGTTCAAGATTTCTCATAGAACAGGAACAATACACAGAAACGCAGATGGATTATCCAAACGACCACGTGAAGATAAATCTTGCAAGTACTACTATCTATTTAAAGAAAATTTTTAAGTAAGGTGTATTGGTCAAATCGTTTTTCTTAAAAAAAGAGGATCAGACTCGCAAAAACATCAAATGGAAGACGAGGCAATAATAAAAAAAATTATTGACAGTAAAAAAATTTACTCTTAACCAGATTGACAACAAAAAAATTTTTTAAAGGTTATGTATTGGTACTGGTTTTTAGGATATTGAGTTTAAAAGATATTTCTTAACATTAGCTGTAATAAGGTACTGTAATGACCGCTTTAAGGGCATATGTAACGAATCAACTTACTTTTATAAAAAATACTGTACAAATGTTCAAAGTGTGTACTTTATTTTAGTCCTTTCAAATTATGGTGTGATGGCACTCAATAAAAACCAGTTTATTAATTAATATTCTTCCCGTTGCAAAAACATACTACTATAACCTGTAAGACTGTCACAATACGGTAAATGATGCACTTCATTCGCTTGATTTACTCGGTCCACGGACGCTCTACCTTAAGGATTAAGGTTTATATGAAGAATGGATTTCACTGAACTTGAAGACCAAAACTTTACAATTAGTCGTTCCAAGAAAAAAGATAGATGAACTTTTATGCTATCTATTCACGATTCACCTACAAAAAGACACTTTGGTATCAACAAGACATAGTTCCGAGTTCGGAGCAGTATATACATTTATGACGTGAATTGTTTGATGTAACCCTTTGCTTTAAGACATTTAAAAATAGTTTTACATACCTAAATGGCATAAACTTTTATCAAAAATGAGTCATAAAGTAAAACATACCATATCATTGACCAACGAAAGAGTTAAAAAGTATTGGTCCTTAAAACGTAAAAGAGTTGATGAGAAAGTACTAAATGCTAAAGACACTGATGTCCTTGAGAAAAATAGCATCAGTCATGAGAACGAACTATTAATTTATAAACTAAGTGATATCAGTGACGAAACTAAATCATCAGAAAATAGACAGGAACAAGAAAATTTCATTGTTCATTCTGACAGTGATGAAACATGTGAATCTGATTTTAAAGATTTGGAGATATCAAATAAAAGCAGTGAAGATACAAAAAAACTAACTGTTATTGATAAATTAAGGAAATGGGCTGTGGAGTCTACGATTCCAAAATCAGTTATTGATTCGTTACTCAAGCGACTCCATAAGTTTTATTCTGAAATCTCAAAAACATCAAAAACGTTATTAAAAACTAATTTGGAATTAAAAAAAAAAATTGTTAAATTTCACCCAGATAATGACAATAATAATGCACAAATAGTATATTTTGGAATAGCTGATCAGTTAAACCAAATCATTCAAGTTGATTTGCATCAAGATAACATTATCCAATTGCAGTTAAACGTTGATAGACTGCCACTTTTTAACTCAAGTGCAAGTGAATTTAGGCCCATTTTAGCTAGTTTTTCTTGAAGGTACGACTATTTATAAGCCTTTTATTATTTGCGTCTACTTTGAAGTTGGGAAACCAAATAGTGCACATCAATATTTGAAAGATTTTATTCACGAATTAAAATCTTACTGCAACATGGGGCGGTTATTACTGGCAGGCATTTTTTGATCAAAATCAAAAATTTTATATGTGACAGGATAGCGAAATCATTTATAAAATATATCAAAGGCCATACAGGCTACTCATGATGTGAAAAGTGTACAGTAAAGGAAAATTATGAGATTAAAAGAATGGTTTTTGATAGTGACGAGTGTAAAAAGAGAACGAACGTCTCCTTTAGAACGAAACAAGATCGTAATCATCACTTGCCACAACAAGAATCTCCACTTTTTCAAATTCCAGAAATGAAATTGACTTGATACAACATTTTATTTTGATTTGTATGCACCTGTGTTATCTGGGGATTACCAAAAAATTAATTGGCCTTTGGATGAATGGTAATAGTTAATTATTTAATTAGTCATTATTAAGAATATCTCAACGCCTTATTGATCTTTCGGAATCGGTAACAAGTGATTTTCAACAAACAACAAGGTCTTTGGGTGACGTTAGTAAGTATAAAGCTGCTGAGTACAGATTCTTCTTGCTATACAGTGGACCATTTGTGTTAAAAGGTATTCTTTCAGATGCAATATACGATCACTTTGTATTGCTGCATGTGTCATGAAAAATACTTCTAGCTTTGATACAAGGGATAAATACATTAAACATGCAGGGATGTATATGAAGAGATTTGTGGAAATTTTGAGAATCCTCTATGGTAAGGAAAATCTTGTTTCCAATGTACACAGTTTTATAGATATCATTGATAATGTTACTGCGATGAACTGTTCCAGAAGCGAAATAACAGCCTTTGATTTCGAAAGTGTATCAACGAAAGATGAAAAGTGGTATATAGAGGATATGAACTTTGCATTAAGGAACCCAACAATTTTGTGCTAACAACGTACTCTAAAGTTGTTAGAATTAATCAAATGAGTATGATTTCTAAGGATGTTTAAATTGATGAGATTAAAATTGTGAAAGAGCAGTTAAGTAATATTGGAGATGGATATACGTACCCTAGTGACTCAAGATTGTTAAATGCGTATGAAGTGAAAGAAAGTTTTTCTACAAAAATAGAAAATTTTTAATTAAGAAACGTCTTGTTAAAGTTAATTTTATTAAAAATTTTTAAACTCTCAAATGAGATGAGGCTATATGCCATACCTCTATTGCATTAATTTTTAATTTTTGTGTTAGTCAAGACATCCTTATGTAAAGTGTAGTTTTTAATAATTGTAAATATTGTAAATAGATTTCTGAATCAAGTGATATCTGGAGATAGCAGAAAATACAATCGTTGTCTGCTAAATTTACTGTTTGTTTTGATTTTCATCGGCTAAGGTTAGGTTTTAAATTTTTGTTTAGTATTAATGCCTTTGCCTAGTGAACATTTTATTTTTTGTCTGTTTTGTCTGTACATTGTAAGGTAACACCATATTTTACCTTGATTACTAGATTAATCTAAATTGGACGTAACCATTATCATTACAGGTGAGCACATTTTTTTTTGTAAAAATTTTATATTCAGCAAATGAAGTTGCTGAACCTCTAGTTGTTTCTATATAATTTATTGTAAATGACAGGGTAACAGGCCAAGCTTACTCATTCTACATGCTTTCTCCTTTGATTTCTGATGATATTGCCAGCATGAAAAGTTTTGTACGTACCAGTGCTGTGCCACCTACCACTTGGACACTGTATCAGTGTCAAATTTTGGCAACAGCAGGTGACATATACTATTTTCTGTGTTATATGTTGTGAAATAAGTTGTAAATAATTATTTCATTTCAGATAACTATGAAGCAGCCCAGAAATGCACTGGCCAAACACGACACATGATTCAGTCGCAGAAATTGCTCGTTGCGACTGCTCTGATGCATTATTGGTCAGATCCAGATAAGGTGTCGACAAATGTGTGTTTGCAATTGTCTGCAGTCAAGGAGAGTAGTTGTGTTCCAATTCCAAAGACAGTAGTGATAGTTCTAAACGCGATTCATATAATTTTTTATCTGTACATTAATTGCAGTTACTCTATAGTCTTAGTGCAAGTTCATTTTACTAATTTCCTTAATTTATTAGTTTTAGACAACGCAGAGAGAGACTACGGCATGAAAATCATTTTAAAAAACTATAAATATCCATCGCAAAAGGTTATATTTTTTTTAAAAACATCTATGTGCACTTTCAGATGTAAACATCGAAAAGAAAATTCGGTTTTTTATCGATTTCTAGCCAGACCGATATTCAATTTTACAGAACAAATGAACAAGCTGTTAAGTGGTTTTAAAACCTATGCAGACAAAAAATTCCAAAATCTTGAAGATAACATGCTGGACATGAAAAGCATTTGCATTTAGAGGAAACTAATCAATGAAATGCTAAAGATTTTAACATTTAAAGATTTTCAAGAAAACCATAAAGAGTATGCATCCCTTTTTAAGTCAATGGATAAATTCAACGTTTTTATATTAGATTTAAAAACTGATGACAGTATCACAAAGAAAGACTTAGTACGTAAAATTTGTAATATATTTATCCTACTCTTTGTATGCATATGTTAAACTGCATATCAATTTTTATTTTTATTCTACTATAGGTGGAACACTGGCAATCAGTGATCAATTTTAACATTAACCTTTTAGATAATGTATCAATAATAATTAAAAGATTATTGATAAAAGAGGTTGTTAAACACCTTACAGTTTAAAGACCTTAACATGAAAGGATTGTTTTTAAAACAACAGCACTCTACAACATTCTTGAAGGTCAATCTTTGTTACTTAGCTATAATATATTTTTATAGGATTAACTATTAGTTATTTAAATTTGTAGCTGCTCTACTCTCCATATGTAACAGTTACGTATCACAAGATAAGTATATTGACGGAAAACAAATTTTATCTACCCTTAGTACTGTTTTCTTGTATTCCAAAGATTAGAAAAGAAGGGCAGCCAAAAAAACCATGAAAATACAATGAAGATTGAAAAAAACTAAATGTTTATTGTTTAATCTTATTATTTAAGCATAGCGCATCATCCGTCCATACAATACAAGGAAAAATGCCATCTAACGTCGTACACAAGCTTACCTAGTACTAACGTAGGGCCAAGCTATCGCCAACTTACAATTTCCGGTCGTGCACGTACTACACCCTTACACCTACATTTAAATGGTCTATTGGAACGACAAAATTAAATGATTCTTGATTATTTATGCTAATTCGTAAACGAAAATTAAAAACATTGAAATTTTTGGATCTCACTATTTTTCGTAGCTTGCAGATCTTCCAAACATACAATGACGGGGTTCTCTCTGGCTAAGATGTGTACTGGTGATTTTCTTCGACTTTCACTAGATCTGATGAAAAGACCTCCTCTAGATGGTTGCGTTGATGTTTCGTCACCGGAAAATTGTGTGCAAAAGCTGAGAAAGATGTCAGAAAACCATGACTTAACAAGAACCACCGTAGCTGTAACATCTAGCAAGATCAAGACCTTTTACGATAAACGAGTGAAAAAAGTTAATTTTTTGGAAGGACAAAAAGTTTGGTTTTATAATCCACCAAGAACCGAAAGAAAGAGTCTTAAACTGCAGAGTAGTTAGGACGGTCCGTTTGAAGTTGTCAAGAAGATCATTGACCTTGTCTACACCATTAGATAGTCACCCACCAAAATACAAGATGAAGGTTATACATGCGAACAGAATTACGATTTTCCACGAAAGAAAATTATCCTAACTCCTTTGCTTTAGTTTTACTTTGCGTGGCTTACTTTTCTGAAGTCGTTGGGCAAATGCCAAAGTAGGGATATAAAATGGGATCCATGGGACGTCATTACTCATTTCATGTCCAAGGATTAAACCGTGTACCTACCTCTCACATGACCCTGGACAAATGAGACGTAGAAGAATAAAACAATCTAATAGGATTAAAGATGCTCGGTAACTTGCTGGTGGAGTCAAGGTAGAGATTGCATGTCCTGCAGCTGTAAAAAAAAATTTTTATGTAGTTGGATTTACAGTCGGATGCAATGTACTTGATAATTTGGAAAAGGGGTCAACTAGAGTAATTCTATATTTTGGAGCTGTATTGATGTCTTATAGCTACAACAGAAGAGGATAAATGTGCTATTTTGAAGTACTGTATGGTGTTTTGTTTTGTGATTATCGGGACGACATTCTAAAAAAAAGGGGCTAATGTTGGGTACACGGTTAAAAAGTCGTAGAACGGATGAGTTGCCGCGCAATCAAAAATTTTGCTATGCGTTGCTGGAGGTTGTTGTTGTTGATTTGGAAAATAGTAGCTTAGTCAAAATTGTAACCTCAAGCTAATCACTTCTGTTTATTTCTACTAATAAATTTTAGTTTTGTTCTGTAAAGTAACATGTTTTAATTGTTACTAGTGAGCGTATATTATCTATAATATTGTTTCGTTTAGAAATAAAGCTAGTGTTTATCAATTACAACACTGAACTCAAGCTACAACCCCGGGGCAAGCCCATCTCTGCAAATGCCTCTGCGTCATTAGTTCTCAGATTAACGGGGATTAGATTTCTTCTATGTATAAGATTTCTATAAAACTGTAAATATTTATTAGGCAATTTTAGTTTTTCTAAGTCCCTTAGCAGAATATCTGGGATTACGAATCGAAGACCCCCTTAATTTCTAGGAATAGAGCAGTCAGTTTTTTTTTAAGAAACGTTTGATGAATGCCATTTGTTAAAATGGTTATATTGTATATACATGTCTTATTTTTCCTGAAGCTCAGGGCATGCAAAATTTTTTTGATTACTCTTTAGAAACCACTTTAGTCTAAAGCTCATGATGTTATTGAGCAGTTTTAGCAAACATAAAGCTATAGTATTTAGTCTGGCCTTACTACTGTCATTTTTTGGTATAAAAGCTATTAAATAAGTCCTTCATTTTTCTTGTAACTCTTCAAAAGTAAGAATATCGTTATAAATTTCGAGCATGATTCGCTGATAAAAGGATTAAATTTTTTTTCTGGATTAAATTTTAGTATTTGTTAGGTTATTTTATCTGCACCTGGAGAGATGTTGCCTTTGAATGAAATCAAGGCCCATCTAAATTGTTCGTAAGATAAGGGATTTTTAAAGAGACTTAAGTCTTGGTTATAACACATAACTCTATTGTTAATTTTAATAGAATCGAAATTTCTTGGCTCACGTTAACACAATGTTTTTTAACATTATTGTTCATTACTTTGAAATCATCCGTTTCTAATAGAGGACTTACCATTTTTTTAAACTTTATTTTTTTTCCAGACTTCTGATAATGGTGTATGAGAGTTCGTTAACGTAACAAAAACTTAAAAAGACTTCTTTGCTGTCTTTAAAAGAATTGTTGCTTCGACTGCAATTTCTTTATACCTTTGTATTTTTTTAACGTGATTTCGTACTCTAAAGATGTGTATGCGCCCTTTTTTATTCTGACTGCTCTGTCACTCGTTCTACCAGATCTTTTCTTTCCATGCGTAGGTATGTTTTTGTTTTTTAAATTGTATATTTTACGTCTTTTTTTTATCACAGCTTGTAATTAATTCGTCTAGAAGAATTTTGTATCTAGCCAAAGCGTCAGAGTTAATAAAGTCTAGTTGATTTAGTGTAAATGCGTTTTCTGATAAGTCATTGGATAGCTTGTACCAGTCTATGTTATTAATATTATAACAACAGTGCTCCCTGTATACTTTTTTTGGATTAAAAATTACTTCCATTGTTATAGGAAAGTGGTCGCTCCCTCATAGATCGTCTGACACTATCCAGTTTGATCCAATTGCGATATTTAGGTAAGCAAAAGTAACTTTAGTGAAATACCTTATTATTCTAGAATCTTTATAGTTGGGATGAAAGTGAGTGCAATCTTAATTGTTTAGGAAAAAAAATTCATCGCTGTATAGTACTTCTACTAAGATCTCATTGTTATAACAAGCATCCTCACTGTCCCAATAAGGGTGGCTATTATAATCTCATAATAACTGAAATTCGTCATATTTGCTTTTTTCAGATTTTACCAATTGTTACGGCGTAAATCCTTTTTTTTGTTAAAACGATGTTTCATGTAAACATTCCAAAAATGCTTAAAAACAACGTAGAGAAAATCGATTTATAATTACGGCCGCTGCATCTATTCGAGGTGAGTTGCCCATTCGTGCACATGAGACATGAAGGCGCTTCCTCCTTTTTGTGTTGGCACTAATCTTGATTCATTCTTCTCGTAGCGCTGCAAGAGAGAGCACGCGTAGCGCTCTCTGCCTCTCACGAGTTTGCCACTTTGCATCGTGCTGTTGCTACCTGATTCGCTACTAGCGTTTCGTATTTATTTAATATCAGGCTTGTTGGCCTTTATAAATTATTGGTAGCCAGAGGCTTAATAGTTGCTTGAATAGCGATCACATCTGTTGTAACTCGCTTATTTATAGGGCCCCGACACGTGCTTCTATGCATGCGTAATCTTGTATTAATTTGTCTTGTAATACTCGCGCGTATGTAACTTTTAAAGTGTTTAATCTGTGTAACTTAATAAACTAGAATACTGTCATTTACAATAAGTTTTTCTTTATGTGTGAAATTATTCTTTTTTTATAAATTCATGTGCAACATACTGACAAGGTTCTCAAGCCTCAGAGAGGCTTTGAAAAATAAGACTCTCTGACTGTACACCAATTCTATTTCTTTCTGAGCGTGGTTATTTACTGCTTGTGGTGACTTGTAACATGCTATTATGCACAGCTCACCTTTGGCGGTGCGAATGGTAAATATTTTTACGAACATCGCAATTCCTCCTTTTTTTTCGTTTTCTCGATCGAAGCAAGCTACGCTAAAATCATCAGTTTAAAAATTACTTTTTGCTTTAAACCAAGTTTCTATAATAATTGTAACATCGTATTCTTGTGCATGTTCATGGATGTCAATTTTGTTAGTTAAGCTTCTCTCATTCAATTGTAGAATTTTTAAATTGTGAATGCTTTTATTGTTTTTTCAATTCATTTTAGTTTATTTTTATTAAAGTATTTTTCTGAATTCGATGTAATATTTTTTTCATTATAATTTGGTTCACCAAAAGTTTGTTATCATAGTTATAATGGAGTGTAAATGAAATAACAGATCATAATTGTTTATAAAAGTAAATCTTATTAGGACGTAGGCGTATAATTGCTAGCTTCATCCTCTTTTGTTTCGCCTCGTGGCAGTTTTCCTTTTTTTCGGAGCTTTTTCTGTAACTTGCTATTCATATCGCTGAACCTTAATTGACTCGGGTTACCTTTATGTATTAAATTTGACGAGAGTGTAGTTGTTGCATTTGTTGTTTGACTATTTTCGAATGATTTTTCTTATACCGCTTTCTGTTATTGTGAAATGGCTTTTTTCTTTGTGTATTTTTGTTGAATGATGTTGTTTATTACTTTAGTATGTGTGCCTTACGTGAGGATTTCAAATCCGTTATAATTAATTTCATTTCTCGGGTATCTTGTGTTCTGTTGTGTAATATATTTAATATTTGGATTATCGTGTAGAGCAGAAAAATTGTCTTCTGTATTCGAGAGAACTTTAGGAACATAGGGTATGACTATGTTTTTTGCTTCCCAGAATGTTAAATTTTGGATCGCCATGATTATATTTATCTTAGTGTTCTTTTCGTACACTTTGCATGATCCATAGCTATTTTTATGTTGCCCTTGGTAATTAACACATGTAGGTTTACCTTTGGAAGGGTAAGTTTCTTCTTCTCCATGCTTCAGACCGCTGTACTCCAAACGTATCTTTTTCCCTTACACGCCCTACCTGAGTGTCCGAATCTAAAGCATTTAAAACATTGCACCTGGCTCAATAAATAAGGTTTTACTACCACTGCATACCTAAGAACGCTTATGCTAGTCGGTATGGACTCACCCGCAAAGGTAACTGTAATTTAGTTTGTAGGGATAAATTTGTCTCCTTCCGAAATGTGATTGGGATTTCTCCTGCTAATTTTGGTACAATCCATTATTTCTACTTTTGAAAGCATGCTGTCTGTGATTCTCTGTATTGTTATATTTGTTGGAATATTTCTTCTAACTCCCTTTCTCCTCTTCTTAAACTCTGGTATGAAGACTTCAAGTTTACGGCCCTCAAATAGAAAGAGTTTTTGTCTAGCATGTGGCTGGTATATCTTAAATCTTTAAATAAAATATCTGCATGGAATTCCTCTTTTGTCTTAGTTAAAAGAAGTGACTAGTACTTACCCAAAACTGCGACTCTGACAAAAATAAGATTTAGTTCTGTATCTTCCTTGGTCAATTTACTTACCTATATACTGTCCGAAGGTCAGTGAAAATCTCTGAATTTAAAAGACTGCAAGGTGGCATTCTTTATTACCTCCAAATTTATGATAAACAATTTTTATTTCTGTTTATATCCTTTTATTTGTTTTACTTTTTCTTAAAATAATTAATAAAAATACATTAAATTTCCCAAGTTAAAATTTAAAGAGCTGGTGCAAAGCATATATTGTTTGCCGTCATGTACGTGTGAGAAGCTAGGTAAGATATGCGCAAGGATTATCAGCGAATATGTATACTTGATAGTGCATAGAGAGATAGTGAAGATTACAGCGGTGAATTATCTGTATGTTGGCCATAAAAGGTGTTGGCACGCGGGGAAACACGTTTCTCCTTTAGTAAACCTGGGATATGGAGATCAGTTCCCTACCCAGACCTGAAACTCTTGTGTACTAGTACTAACCGCGATGAGCACGAGCCAAGAGAAAGAGAGAGAGAGGGAGAGCGACCTCGTAGTAGAGATACTATGGATAGCAACGGCGCTTCTTGGGCGAAGTACTTGGGTAGCTTTGCTCCAGTACTCCAAGACCCCGAGGACGACCTAACCCTGCGTGACTCTTTCAGGACAGGTATAGAGCTTAGGACTATTAGGGAGCTGAGACTAACACTCCATGGGTGTGCTAATCATCTGCCGTAGACTAACTAAGTGTACGTCGCAGAGAATTTGTGCGGAAAAGTTTAAAAGTTCTCTAAAATATAGTTTGGTAAAATTTAAAGTTAAAAATTTAGTTCATTATGTGTTCAAGCAGGAAATTCAACTCATCTCGAAATGATTCACATCCCTTAAAATAAAGTAGAAACTTTTTGGTTGTTAATTTAAAAATTGCGCTAATTATTAAAATCATTATTAGTGAAAAGCCTAGTGATTGAAAACCTATTTTCTTTGATAAAATAATAGTGAATAAATTTAAGAAAGAGAGTAATTCATTGTACTTATTTATGTAAACCTACCCCATAGGAAATTGCAAGTCCTAATATTACTTATAGTTTATTTGAGATTTTAGTTTGTTTGTAATTTTGTTATTTAGTTTACAATTTAATTAATTGAAAATTTGCATTGTTTCATCTACTGCCGAGTTTATGAGTAGATAAGAAATTTATTTATATGAAATAAAAGTAAGTGTTAACGTATAAGACTTTTATCTTTGCCCAAAGAGATATAAATAAATTTACGTAGAATAAGAAAGAATTACCAAAGGAAAAATCAATAAAGCAATATTGAAAAAAAATTGCTGTATGTATTATAGAAATTTATAGATTATTTAAATCTTAACTTAAGTTTAGATAAAAGCTATTTTAAGATAATTTTCTTCATAAAATTGGCAACCCGAGCGATTTTGCTCTTTTACACTAGGTAACGAACCCACCCTCCAACAAATAATTACTGATATTGATTGTGTATTTGTTCCTAATCTTGGAGTTTCCCTGGCACAGATGAAATTCTTAGTCGTTCCTTAACTACCGCCAACTAGTCGGGGTGACACTCAAAAAAAGGGAGGTTGTAAGACACATATTGATACTGTCTGTCCACGCATTTATTTTTTTTCGGACGTTTGTTGACATTGTTGATTGGGGCAACAAAGACTGTTGGCTCTAATCCTTTTCAATTCAAATTCAGTTGCGGTAACATTTGCGTCTCTAGCGCTAGTATGGATGTAAATACTGGTGGGAAAACCGATTTAGTCTTATTCCTTCTCTTGTTTTTTGAATCATTACTTGCATAGCGTCTGACGTCATTGGTACTCGATGTAAAGACGTTTTTAGACATCTTCCAGAGAACTAGATCTTCCCGGATTTAAAATCTTTTTTTTTCAAATTCTGTATGTCTTGTGACGTTACAAACCGACGTCACAGTAGAAGTATATGCTTACCACACGAGAGAAAAGGCAGTACGATGCTTACTAACACTACCTTATCCAAGGCCCCTGTACCTTTACCTATCTCTACTATGGGTAGCATGGCCAACACACGATCGTGTGCAAAAGTGGGTGTGTGTGTGTTTGCATACGCGCGTGTGTGTTTTTATGTGTGTATGTGTGTGTGCGAACGTATAAATGTAGCTAGGGCACCGAGGCAGCATGAATCATGAGATCTCTTGCTCTTGTCTGCCTCCCGTCGTGATGTGTTTTTCCGAGTCGAATATATATCTCGTTGACGTGCGTTTTCTTAGACGTGTTTGAAAAGTATATAACGCTATACAGCACCGAGTGGCAGCAGCAAACGCAGCAATTTCTACCTGTTTGTGAGCAGCAACTGCTGAACCTGCACCAATAAGGATAAGGTTGTATCAAATTAGATAAGGTTGGAAAATTAAGCAACGGAATTATGTGTGTCATAATTGTATTAAGTTGTTTTAAAGTATAGAGAGAAATTGTATGCTGAAACATTGGAGTCCTCCATTAATGCCCATTACAGTGCCTACTATGCGTCTTATCCCTTCAGTCCTGTAATAAAATACCCACATGCCATATCTTGATACTTATAGGTAAATGAGTGCTGCGTGACATGTTACAGTCAATGTCCATTCATTCCTCTTTTTTGAAATTTTTTTTCTTTTTACTGTTGAAGATGTCTCTTCCGTCCACCATGGCGGTGAACTTTTTAATAGAACATTAACTTATAGTTTACTAGCCACCCCCCCCCCCCCGTCTGGGCTTTGCTCGAGACTCACTAAACGGAAAACCTTAGTGTGTTGACACGTAATGTAAGACGTTTTCAGTTGATAATTTTACATCTATTCTTAACATTTCTTGAAATAAAAAACTAATCATTAAAACAATTTTAGTTTGGAAGCTATGCAGTTTGTGTGGTCAAAGAATAAGCTGTAGAAAGTAAAAAAAATGTAATGATGCTAAAAAGATTGTGCTTTCCTTACGCCATAAAATAATTGTTGTCCCTAAAAATAGCCGCTGGTTTTCACTTTCTCACAATATACGGTATAAAAAAAAGCTACTTTTTAAAGTTCTAAAGATTCAAAACTGATGAGAAATATACACTTAGAAGATTTTTTTTTCAATTTCAAAATTTTACTCACGAATCGACATAGTCCTGGAGCTGAATCACTCCTTTTTTTATCGCCACAATAAACACAAATACATATTATTCTACCTATTTTTAAATCTAGAAGATTTAAGTGATTACTGTCAGGGTTATAATGAAAATCTAATCCCTCATTTAATGATTTCCTTATTTGTCGATTTTAACGCTGCTGTTTTAATCTCGATAAATATTCTGCGTCAGTTTCTTGATGCCTGAAATCGTATACATTTAAAGCATTTGAAGTTTTTCTTCCAAATTGTCTTCTTGTGATTATAGGCATGGTTAAAACTTTTTTAAGCTCATTACCTGTTTTTTGTCAACTTTGTTAAGTTCTAATATGAGGCGTTTCACGCGAAACGTCCTAGGCCCACCGTGCGAGCGCTTAGTCACTGTTTTCAGCTCATTTTCTCGGCCTTATTTTTATCCTTAAAAAATGTTGTAAATAACATTTTCGATGTATTTTCCAGTCAGCTTTCCGATGGTGTAATTAGTTTTCTGAAAAAATTTCATTTTCACTCAAATAAAACCTAAAATATGCTATATCTCGAAAAAGGCATTTTTAAAATTTTTTTTGATAGGCTAGATGGAAAGCTGAGGGTTTTTTACATTGAAAATGTCTTTTTGCACAGTGTGTTTTCAATAAAAAATTCGAGTGAAACAATACCAAAAAGTAGACGTGTGGCCCTCTGAACGCGCGCCAAAGACCGGAGCCGCACCGCGCTTCGCTTAAGTTTAAGATAAAAACTATACTTAAACTATTGAGAAATTGTCAAGAATAAGTATGCGAAATTTCAGTAAGATCGGTTGAGTAGTTTTCGCGGTTAGTGATCGCGACGGTCTTAGCGACTTTGCTTTATGTGATGGTAAGATAAGGTCTTTACTCACCAGTAATACAGAACTAACATGACTATTTAAAAACTGAAGAAAAAAAGGAAAAAAACAGATGGTTTTCAATGGGTTGTGGACACCATTAATGTATTGCTGGAGCTGATAGCGCATCGCATCAGCTATTTCTAATTAGTGAAGTGAAACACATCTTTTTTCTCTTCAAAAAATGCAGTCTTTTTCAAGAATTGGAACATGAACTTCAGTTTCTGCGTTCACGCGTACTATTATTTTATTCAATTTCAAAAACAGTTCGTATAAAATACCATACATACTGTAATTTCGGAAAATTACAATGCTAACATTTACTTCCCCGCTCATTCCTTGAGCATTTTGCATGTTGATTTGAAATCACATTGAGCAATGATCAACGTGCATTGAAAAAGTAATGAACCATCTGCAAGTGTATTAAAAGCTGCAGCACAATGACCAACTATGATTAATGCACATACACGCTGGCCTATGCTGACCAGAAATGAAAAGCAAACGGAATCCCTTAAACTCAGAGAAATAAAGAAATTGTAAAAACCAATAGATGCAAAAGTTTAACTAGGAAGAGCTGCACTGAAATGTAATATTGAATTCTAGAATAACTCAATATATGTAGATTAAGGATTAAGATCAATAAACATAATGCTGAATCTTACTAATATATGAAGTAAAGTTCCTAAAACCGTTGTAATCGCTAACCACGAAAACTACTCAACGAATCTTGCTAAAATTTTGCATACTTATTCTTGACACTTTCTAAATGGTTTGAGTATAGTTTTAATCGTAAAAAAATTAATAACAATGGCCATAAATAAGATAAGAATGTTGTAAAAATACGCTTGATTAAAAATCAAGTTTCAGTTTAGTAGAATCCGCTAAATGGCGTAGAAGTAAAATCGAAGCTACTTGCAATGAAATGAAGTAAATCTGGTTATTATACCCCTGAGCAGAGTACCAAATACCACCGTCAATCACCAGCAGTGCATTAATTATAGTACTAGGAGTCGCACAGCTAGGAATCCTGGCTACCGACAACATTGTTTTCTAATAGACAAGCGATTTACATTGAATTTCATCCTGAACCACTAAGGTTGACAAGTGCCACCAATAAAAAAGGTGTTCCACATGCTAACGCCTTCAGTAAAATAGTGGAACACGTGTATAGCCACAGCACAATATGCTGTAGCATTTGAAAGTGTTAAAGCCATTTCTCAAACCGTCTCGAGGCTACCAGAGCGGATTTTGCTACAACAGCAAGCCAGGAAAAACATTTTTCAGTAGTTCGGACAGCTACAACGGTCTCGTGCTTAGTAGTCATCCCAACAGCATATCCACGAGCTAGGTATTCTTCAGGCCCACTTTCCCAATTAACGATGAGAAGTAAAGACGAGATATTCTTTAGTCAGTCGCGTATCTTCCTCCAGCACGGTTTTTGTACACAGAGACTTCGAGGGTAAGAAACAAGCTACTCACAGCCAGGTCTCTATCATCAAGAGTAATAATAAGGAGTAGCTGGAAGTTTCTATATACATTAAGTTCCTAAATATATTACTACTACCATTTCTGGCTAGCCTTTATGCGTTTGCTCCGTGCTTAGCGCTTATGCTTGTGGGCTATAGCTTACATGCGTTAAAGGCACACACGTCATGAGCCAATCACATAGGTTCAAAAAAGGGGGGGACTTCCATCGCCACTATGCGTTTGTTCTATAATTTTTTCCTCCGTGTACCTATGAATTGCTTATTTTCTGTTTTCTATAACGTACTATAAGAAAAATTGTCACGTGACCAAAACCTATATTATTTTTATTAATTTTGAGATCAGTAAAAATTAGTTAAGCAAGGGTGAATTTTAATATCAAATTATAAGTTATTATAGAAAATTACAATTTTACAATAGAAAATAGCTATTTGTCTATTGTTTTCCTTAATCTCAAAAAGATATAGTGGATTATTTTACTTTTATGGTAGCCAAAATTAAAAAAAATTTTTATTTGTCGGATACAAAGATCCCAACAAAAATTTATTTATACATATGATGTCACATCAAATGCACGAATATGAATGCGTAATGGGACAAAAGCACCTTCTTTCGGTGCAGTACAGTGAAAAATTTTTTTTTCATTCTGCAATGCATGATCACCAATTCGTTCATATATTATGTCTATTATAGCCAACATGGAAATATTTAGAATGCGTAAATCATAATAAAGTAGTATATTAAGGTATATCTATTCTATGCACGCGCGTGCTCAAATTCATAATAATATTAAAATTTACACTATTTTAAAATAAGATTTTTAATAAAGATCTATTAAAATTTGGTGTACTCTAATTTTCTCATTTTTTATTATACCGGGTTTAATAACATTTGAGACGGAAGCTTCACTTCTGCTGGGGGTCCCGAGACCCACACCTGTTTTAAATACGTATAAAATACCAAGATTTAAAGGACAAAAAACTTGTAGCTGATTCAATGTTTTATTACAGAATAACAATTTGTGAAAGTACTTTTCAAGATAAGCAGTCTGCACTTTTTACATAAGTATTTAATCTGGAGAACCACAATACTCACGACGGCCTAGTTTTCAGTTCGATTATTTAATCATGTATTTTCACTAATTATCTTGCAAGTAGCTTATACTTAGTTATCTCATAGGCTCTGTTTTCTGTACAAATCCTTAATACATAATAATTACTCCATGCTTGTCATACGAAGTTTGAATCGATAAATTAATTATTTAAAAGTACAGACATACAAAGCAATAGATTATCTGAAGCTCACTAAACTCTTATATTGTGTTGAAGGATCTTATATATGTAAATATATAAAGTGTATTAAGAAAAATTGTTTACATTATGTAAAAGACTATAATTATAAATACAAAATCAAAAGTATCATACCTATCGCTCTGAAACATTGACATTTGCCAAATTCAATTTTAATATATATTGTTAGTATTGTTATTATTATTATTATTATTAAAACAACTATTATACTTATAATTGCTATTATTATAAATAGGTCATTAGTAATTTTACTGTATAAAATATTATATCTCACACGAAGGAAGAAGCTGTAGTTATTTTTACTGTAAAAGTAACGATGAAAATGAGACTGTAAATTTCAACTACCATTTATACTCTAATGTTTACTAAATTTTACCATTGCTTCAAGGTAATATTTTATTTACAGAACAATTAATCCTTATTTGTTATAACTGTACCATGAAACTACAGTAATCTTTCTCTTGGTTAAAAAAACGGTCCTACGATCTTCTTTACCATTACGTAATTTGAAATCAACGTGGAATAATGTAAGTATCCGTATTATCGACCCTGATTTAATCTTTTTTTTTCAATCATAGGAAAGATGACTGTAGTTTTACGTTCAAAATTATAGTGAATGAGAATAAGTTGTACAGTAAGTAAAATATTACCGTAAAGCTACAGTGAAACTTTTTAAGCATTAGGGTACAAATTATAGTTACAAATTTCAGTCCCAACTTAACCATTGCTTTTACAGTAAAAATTACTGTAGCTTTTTCCTGTGTGTGTCATTATATTATAGTCGCTTGATTTTTCTCGTTTGTATACTACACAACCGCAAATTCTACTATAATTATAGCATTGATTCAAATAAAAAACTATGGGTCATAGGACCTATCGAAAAAGCGAATCTTTAATAAGCTTGTAAAAGGAAGGAAGCGGCAGCGTGGCACTGGTTAAAACAGTAATGCATGCAAGAGCGACAACGGCTACACAAAATTTCAGGTAATTCTCGAATAATATCTCACGTGGCTTTCGTCCTTTACACACAAAAATGTCACTGTTGGTTGTACTAAGCAGCAGTGTCTGCGTGTTCTTTGACGTTTGAATGTCGAGCACTCTCTATAATGCTGTGGAGTCAACGAGCATGATATTCAAAAGAAACATTATTTAAAATATTATGTTTATAAACATTTATCACGCGAAATCTTGCGTGTTATAAGCAGAAGAACAACAACATTATTTTAACTATTTTTCAAAGTTTTTAAAAAGTATTCATAAACATTTATCGCATGAATTTTTGACGTCTCATTTTAATACTCAAATATCTATTTAACTGGCTTTAAGTGAGTTTAGATAGAGTCTAGGAGCTTGCCAGACTAACTTGAAGCTCATGAAAGTGAGAGAGAGGTTAGATGTGGTCATGTGATTAACCTTTCTCTCACTCTAATAAACTTCAATGCCAGTCTGACAGACTCCCAGACTTCATCTAAGCCCACCTTAATGATATTTCAAACGTTCTATTTAACCGAGAGTATTTCTCATTTAATCTCACTTTCAAATTTTTGCACTATTTGGTAACGCATCACACAGTTACATATATTTTTGAAGTGGAACTTCCTTAGGCGCTCCTTACATAGGGAGTTAACTCATAAAACGATCGAGCAAGCGAGCACGCCAACGCTGCCGTGTCGTAGCTATGAATATTATTTATACGTATTATCCAGCGCTGACTGCAGCGCAAAAAATCTGTTTGTCTGTCTCTCTTCCTCTCTCTCCCTCCCTCTCGCATGCGCACAATGGTGCACTACAGTTACTCTATATCTCATATATATATATATATATACTGTGGTGACTATGCGTTTGTTCTATAATTTTTTCCTCCGTGTACCTATGAATTGCTTATTTTCTGTTTTCTATAACGTACTATAAGAAAAATTGTCACGTGACCAAAACCTATATTATTTTTATTAATTTTGAGATCAGTAAAAATTAGTTAAGCAAGGGTGAATTTTAATATCAAATTATAAGTTATTATAGAAAATTACAATTTTACAATAGAAAATAGCTATTTGTCTATTGTTTTCCTTAATCTCAAAAAGATATAGTGGATTATTTTACTTTTATGGTAGCCAAAATTAAAAAAAAATTTTATTTGTCGGATACAAAGATCCCAACAAAAATTTATTTATACATATGATGTCACATCAAATGCACGAATATGAATGCGTAATGGGACAAAAGCACCTTCTTTCGGTGCAGTACAGTGAAAAATTTTTTTTTCATTCTGCAATGCATGATCACCAATTCGTTCATATATTATGTCTATTATAGCCAACATGGAAATATTTAGAATGCGTAAATCATAATAAAGTAGTATATTAAGGTATATCTATTCTATGCACGCGCGTGCTCAAATTCATAATAATATTAAAATTTACACTATTTTAAAATAAGATTTTTAATAAAGATCTATTAAAATTTGGTGTACTCTAATTTTCTCATTTTTTATTATACCGGGTTT